>VXBT01005206.1:2610845-2639749 GCA_013400235.1 Oriolus oriolus | reverse complement strand
GAAGGAAGGAAGGAAGGAAGGAAGGAAGGAAGGAAGGAAGGAAGGAAGGAAGGAAGGAAGGAAGGAAGGAGTGGATTCATCCTTATATGTGTCTCCTTAGTATCATGGAGAATGACGTTTGGCTGATGGAAGTGGCAGATTCGTGAAGCATTCGGGGAGAATTTTGTTGCAGATGAGAGGGACTTTTGAGTCCAAGAACTGCTTGCACTTCAGAAGAAAATGCCCATTAGAGAGGTGAAAAACACCGCTCCTGTATGAGCTCCTCACAGTGTTCAGCTGGGTAAGGCAGTGCTGTGCTGTAAGTACTTGAGCAAGCCTGAGATGAGCTGGGATATCTGTGTGTATCCAGGCAGAGGCATGATCCCTAAAAAGAAATTAGCCATATTAGCAGAGGGTGACATTGAGGTTAATCTCCCCCATTTCGGAGCAGAATTCGCTGAGTCTCAAAACACATGTGGCTATATTGTTTCCAGCTCTGTAGTTATTTGGGACACAACTGCCCATGACCAGCTCCAGGAAAAGTAGGCAGTCGCTGCATGAGGTACTGAAGCACCACCAACCCTGCTGTCAGCTCTGCAAAGCTGGGCTGGCAACACCCCTTAGAGAAGGGCTGAGTTGTGTACAACAACATTTATGGCTGAGGCTACTGGTCTCACAGAAACACCCTTGTTACATTTATTTTCTTACTTATGGACTCTTGAGAGATTAAATTCCAGTTCCTTTCTGCCTTCTTTCCTTTCCAAATAATTTTTCTTTCTTTCTCCTCTTCTTGCACAGGAGTAGTGCAGCGGAAATCTCCACATCAAAACTGAATTTTGCCTACACTCCTCAGAATTCACCAGCCACCTCTGGCACTGCCTTGAGGGAGCTCTGCTTGGTGTAGCCACATCATTTGAGATCACCCAGCTCAGGTAGGTTTGCTATAGCTAAACCTGGCAGAAAGCCCTGTTCCCTGTCACCCTTCCTCCCTTCCCCTTCCCAGGACACTGAGGGAATGGCAGCTGCAGCAGAATTACCTGGCTGCTTTTCAGAGGAATGTATCCCAGAGCAAAGTGAGGCAGTGGCCTCAACCACTCAGTATAATTAAACTCAAGCATCATTTTTGTGTAGCCTGTGCCGTGGCAACCGCAGCAGTTATTCCCATTCAGCTGGAAGGTTTAGAAAGCAGAGCCATGGTATTTCACAAAAGATCCTCCTTGCAGGCAGGGCCTTAAACCGTTTCCTTGAATGAAATACACTCAAGAAGCAAAGAGTGCCAGAAGGAGGGAAAGTGGGATGGAGAAAAATGCACGGGATAGGACCACACTATTTCTGGCTGTAGTTCAGTAACAGTTCTTGAGGCAGCACCTGATATACTGTTAGGGTGAAAAAGGCTTTTTATACCTAGTGCTTTGGCACCCTGATAGCATCTCTGTTTTTCCTCTCATTCTCTCTTGAGTTCTCCGGAAAGGCAATATATTTTCTTCCCTCTAGTTAAAGGGAGAAGGGGCTAATTGCATAGACAGGTCACTCTGTTTCTGCTGAAGGTGAAAAGCAAAGAGCTTGTTAATTCATTCACACAGACAGGAGGATATAGCAGTGTACTGTCAGCCATTCCAGGTACCATCAGTAAGGCAGGGGGAAGCAGCTTGGCACAGTGCATGCAGCACTTGCCAGTGCAAACCTCTGGGGCAGGGTAGCAGAAAGAGTAATGCTGATAAAGAAAAGCCAGTCAGAAAGGAAGGGAAAAGCAGAATAAAAGACAGGGAGTCAGATTGCTTGGTTGTGATATATGACCCTAAATTCTTCTAGCACCATTACCGGGAAGGAAATGGTGTGGCACAATACTTTTGCACCCCAGCTATTCTGGGCTCTTAACACACTCAGCATACAAGCCAGGTAATGAAATTGCCAAGGACAGAGTAGAAAGTACAATCTGGGACATGGCAAAGGGACTATGGGATCCCTTGCCACCCAGGATGGGCTCTAATGTATTATGCTGGAGGTCCTGAGACAGACAGCCAGAACCTGGGTTACGATTTGCTGAAGAGAGCAGCAGAACTGGAGAGCCTAGAGTTGGAGCTCCTGAAATCCAGGCTTGGACTTCTTCAGGGCTTGAGGTTTGAGTACTGCTGCCAATGAATGCAAAGGCAATTTGACAATCACCCTCAGCTAGTGCAGGAGAATAACATCACTTGAGTCTTCCATAGTGCTTTTCATCCAGAGATCTCATGTCTGTGTCGTTACTGATAGTTTTTTATGTCTTAGGAAACAGATATGTGGAAAAGGCAAGCGGAGTTGTCCAAATTTGCCCAGTAAACTGGTGGTAAAACAAATAGGAAACCTGCTGCCTCACACTGCCAAACTGAGTTCACTTGTCATACACAAGGGAACGAAACATAAGGCTGCTGTCTTCCTCTCAGTCCTTCTGAGCTAAAGCAGAAAGCTCTCTCTGAGGCTGTGGATACTGAGGGGTCCTGTGCCAGGATGGCAGATGCCTGCGCCGTGTGGGTCCCATGCCCTGTGAGGACCATTGTCCAGACAGCATGTCTCACTTTGCAACTGGTCTGAAGTATTCCTTCCTCACGTGGAATGGCAAATGGTGGGGAGGTAACTAGATTGATCTCCCTTGTAGGCCTTTCCCTGGGACTTGGTACACAGGTTCCAGATGGTACAAAGCCCCTGCTGCTTGGATCTGCACAAAAACCTGTGTCTTCTTCAACCTATTTCACAACAGATTTGGCTCGCTCTTGGTCGGTTGCTATTTGTACAAATTAAGCTGAGCTTTCAGGAACGTTTGCAAACAGTGAAAAGCAAAGTGGGATGCACAAAGCAAGTCAAAATAGGTCTCAAATCTGGCAAAATGCCTGCAGGTGCTTATAACATTTGACTTGCTCTAGCCCATGTGTTACCCACCCACACAGTCATTCATCCAGCTTTTTCCTGCCCTCACACCCACACACTCTCATCCCTCACAGATTCATTCACCTTCTCTTCTCCCCCCCCATTTCCTCTTCCAAACACGGTAATTCCCGCACACAAATATACCCTAGACACACTCTTTGTTCCCCACACACAAGCACACACACACATTTTTGAGTGCTGAGTGCAGTGACTGTAGGTGGTGTGTATACATTCATATAGCAGACGATGCTGTAATCTTATACCTATGCTGTGAAAAGCCTTTGGGATTAGTGAGCTGAGAGCTCTGATTGTTCTCACTTTCACGTAAAATACCTCTAATTCAGTTTATGGGACTGACTGTTTCCATCCTTCCCTGAACTCTGCCATTGTTTTCCAGGGAATCTCTCTTTGTGCTCATCTTCCTCTTGCTCCACTTTGCCTCTTTCTCCCTATGCTTTTCCTTTCCACGTTGCTGCCCCAGACCACAGTGTTTCAGAGAGCTTGGCCATCCCTCTACCTCTCCATGACCTAACACTGGCCCTGATTACCTCACTGAGAGGATGAGCAGGGATGAGCAATGAGCCTGCCATGCCATGTGGGGCACAGGGCAAGAAATCCTGCAAGGTATGGTGAGATCAGAGGCAGAGACGGTAAGTGGTGGGGTGGGTCTTGCTGCCATCCGAGCAGCGCTGAGTCCGCCTGGCATCGAGCCTGCCTCTAATGGAATGTGACCCACCGCTGGGAATGAGCTCATCTGTAATCCACTTAATTGAGTTTTATGAGCAGGACTCTCACATCAGGGAGCCAGCCTGCCTTCTTCCTAGCACTCACCCTCCTTTGCTTGCTGCCTGGGGAGGAGAAGGGGAGAGGGGGGTGTGTGCACTGCTCCACCGAGCTGGTGATTGTCTGGCTTCTGATTTTCTGCCTGCCCTGGAGAATGAGCAGGGAGCTGGACAAACATGCTCTTCAAGACACCCACTGCCTCATGGTGTAATGTTGTTTGCTTCTGCTGCAGGATGCTCAAATTTCCATGTGACTATTGGTAATGCTGTCAGGATTGCAGAGCCTTAAGTTTTCCCACTGTTTTGGTCTCTGTGCAAGTACTGGGTACTCAGAGGAGATGCTCTAATTTGTGCATGAACCATCTTACCTGTGAGTCCAAGTGTCATGGGACAGAGTCACTCTGATCTCACTCCTGCTTCCAGTGTGCAGTGATCTAAGTGGTGGAGCTGTCAGGATCCTGTAAGAGCCTTTGTTTACACTGTGATGTCTTACCATCTTTAGCATTTGCACCATCATTTGTTTGTACTGTGTGCGTTGGTCACGTAAGGACCAGCTAACAGAGAAATCTGGCTGCTGTCTGCCAAGGGATTTGCAGGCTTGACTCTGTCTGGTGAAAGATGCAGCCTTTTCTCTTGGTGAAGCAGAACAAAGGGAGAAAGAGAAAGTGAGGGGGGGGAGCCTTCTCCCCAAGGGAGTGTTACTCTCCTTGGAAAAGGCTAGTAGAGACCCTCTGGCATGTGAAATTTGGAATATATTCCCTTCAGTGCTGGCATAAATGTCTATATTTGAAATAAGTACTGGCTACAACTGCTACTGCTTTTCTATCGCTTCTGGTCTACTTTGTAGAAGAAGACTTTTCATAGTTTCTGATCAAGTGCTGCATACACATTGCAGATCAGTACCTCAGCAGTTCAACAAATCCATAACTTTTAAGGAAAGGTCATGGCATGTGGAAGGGGAAGTGTACTGATATGTTAACACAAAGACTGTAACAGACCTGTGCTGGGAACAGCAGTGTCACCACTGTGTACTGAGTGATTCCTCAGGTGTTCCTTAAAATCCTTAGACACTGGATTCATGGAAATACATGATAATAAAAGATGTCATTTTTGTAAATGTGTGCTTTTTGTCCTCACAGTTGCAGACATTACTGAAAAATTGGACCAGAGGAAATCTGAGGATTCAAAACCAAGAGAGGAAATAAAAATAATCCTCATTTTATATGTGGGGTTTTTTTGGTTGGTTGGTTGGTTTTGTTGGGGTTTTTTGTTTTGGGTTTTTTTTTGGTCTTTTTTTTTTTTTGGATGATTTTTAAACCAATCTCACAGAAAAGGTGCAATGACTTTCTATTGACATCCCAATGCTGAGCTGCTATAATGACTGTTCAGGATGGTTCATTGTAACTGTACTGCAGATGAAGTGCCTGGTTTCTTCCCTTCTTCTTTCTGAAATTCAGGACTCCCTCTATTATAAAATCATAGAATCATAGAATAGTTTATGTTGGAAGGGACCTTTAAAGGTCATCTAGTGCAATGAGCAGGGACATCTTCAACCCGATCAGTCTATTCAGAACCCAGTTCACCCTGAATCTGAATATGAGTTCACCCTGAACTCACCCTGAACCTTGAACATTTCCAGGAATGAGGCATCTTCCACCTCTCTGGGCAACCTGTTCCACTGTTTCACCACCCTCACTGTGAAAAATTTCTTCCTTTTATCTAGCCTACCCTCTTGTAGTTTAAACCCATTACCCCTTGTCCTGTCATTGCAGGCCCTGCTAAAAAGTCTGTCCCCATTTTCCTATAAGCCCTCTTTAGGTACTGAAAAGCCTCATTAAGGTCTTCAGCCTTCTCTTCTCTAGACTGAACAACCCCAACTCTCTCAGTCTTTCCCCACAGGAGAAGTGTTTCAGCCCTTGGCTTGTTTTTGTGACCATCCTCTGGACCTGCTCCATCAGGTCCGTGTTTTTCCAGCACTGAGGACCCCATAGCTGGATGCAGTGCTCCAGGTGGGGTCTCATGAGAGCAGATCAGGGGGGTAGAATCACCTCCCTTGATCTGCTGGTCATGCTGCTTTTGAAGCAGCCCAGGAGGTACTTGGCTCTCTGGGTTGAAAGCACCCACTGCTGGCTCAGGTCCAGCCTCTGATTCACCACTACCTCCTTCTCAGCAGGGTTGCTCTCAATCCCTTCATTCCCCAACCTGTATTGGTACTGGGTTGCCCCGACCCAGCTGCTGGATGTTGTACGTGTCTTTGTTGAACCTCCTGGGGTTCACATGGGCCCACTTGTCAAGCTTGGCCAGGTCCCTCTGGATGGCATCCCATCCTTCAGGCATGTCAGTCCCACCACTCAGCTTGCTGTCATCTGCACACTTGCTGAGGGTGCGCTTGATCCCCTGACTGTATTGATGAAGATATTACACAGTACTGGTGCCAGAACAGACCCCTGAGGGACACCACTTGTCACTGATCCCCATCTGGACATGGTGCTTGTGCTAGTAGTTAGTTGACTGCTGTCCTCTGGATTGGATTATCCAACCCATTCCTCATCAACTGTTGTTTTTCAAATAAAGTCTTTTTGTCTCACACTCACCTAGAATGTGAATCCAGCTGGGTCAGCAATTCTAGTGTCTTTCTTCTTTTTTCCCAGACTTTTGCAAAATAAGCACTGCAGGAACGAAATGTTCTTCCAGTACCCAGCATCTCACTCTCACATTTCCCCTCTGTCCCAGCTCCATGTACGCATATGTGAGGAAGGGCTTTGCTCACACACAAGTACTCTACTACTCTACTGCTACCAACGCAACAGATAAATTTGTTGGAAATCGCTGAAAGACTGGTATTCAGTTGAACAAACTTAGACAGAGACAGCCTTGGAGTCAATAAAGATACTTTTTCTTCTTTTAAACTGTTTACTCTAAAATCTGCAAACAGTCATCCCAGCATTATGTGAAGTCCCCAAACGGCCATGCAATCTGGATAGAGGTAATACTGTTCCAGTGAATCCAATGCTGGAAATATCTTGTCCCAGCTTAAATACATTCTTCTGCCATGTCCTTTCACTGTGAAACTCCTGACATGATGTTCAATGCTATTTTATCCCTTGAGTAATACTAAGCTTCAAAAATGGCAGGAGACCCTTGGTATTGCCTCTGACTCTCTCTGTTTGTAGGATCTGCACAAAACATATGGTACATGGAGAAAGGAAGAGCTGTTAAAAGGATGAAAGCTGTTCCAGTAAATGTGGTTGTTAGGAGCCGGGTGAGTATCTGTCATCGATGAAAGCAAAATATTTTAGGGTATTTGTACTTTATGGCACAAACATTTTTTAGAGAAGTTTGGTAAAAATAATTTTTTTGAGAAGTACACTGTCCAGGAAATCTCTGCTGTCGTGTCTTGTAGCACTAGAAGTGTCAAAGTTTCTGCAAAGATCGGCACAGTGTTTCACTCCTCTGCCACGTCAGTCCCATAAAGAAACTTGTGCATCATTTCCTACCTGTCCATAATAGCTGGCCTAAGAAAAGACCTTCTCCACAGCATTTGCCTCATTTTTAGATGTTCAGGCAATAGCAGGAGATACCTTGTTTATCTAGGACAGAGGCAATCTTGAAGTAGCTGAGACTGAAATAATTGCTGCTCTTTCCTCTTTCTTCCCCCACTAAATATCTCTCTTCCATGGTGATTTCCCAGGTTTGCTGGTGTGGCTGAGCTAAAAGCAGGAGACAGAGTGCTGACAGGGGCTGTTCTCTGCTGTGGAGGTCCATAACGCATCAGCTGTGGGAGGTCATGCATCTCTCCACTCTCAGTAATAAATACACAGCTTGGCTCTTCAGCCTCGCCCTCCCCCAGTGAGCTCTGCACATACATCTACAAAACACCCACTCACATGTATGCCTGTAAACAAGCAAACAAATCATGCCGCCTAAAAAACTAATTGAACAATTCCTCCTACAGCCTGGGAAGGAAAAGAAGAAAAGAGTATGCTGGGTTTTTTCTATTTCTGAAATATTGAAGAGCTACTTAACTACTATTGTGACAGAAGGGTAGATAACTGGGTTGATTACACAATAAGAAAGGAAGAGGAAACTGTGGAAGACAGAAAGAGAGAGGAAGAAGCTTTGTGTTGAGTCCTGTCAGCTTGATTAGTGGCTTTCTCCTGAATCCTCAATGGAGTGGCCTCCATGGGTCAATCTCATTAGAGATAAAAATGGAAGAGCTGCAGAAGTCTGCACTGAGCTTTACCTAGAAAGTTTGACAGCAGGGCCACTGCTCAGGCTTGGAGGAACAACAACAAGGTGAGGAGGTGACTGAGGTGGAGATGGCTGTGAGAAAGTGACCACCACTGACCAAGTGACCTGTGGAAATTTATTTGTTCAGGAAGGCACCAGAACCCAGGTTTGTTCCAAACAACAAATCAGTAGCAAGACACCATGACGAGTAGATGCTGAACAGACAATTTTCCAGATAAGCTGACGAACCCACAAGTGGCATTTTCCTACAGGTCCTCGGAGAGTGCATCAAAGGTGATGCTAAGAGATGAATCTGTTTCACAACCCGCAAGTAAGGTTTTAAGGTCAGCAGCCCTCATGGGGCAGCATGAGGCTTACAAAATTTTCTCAAGGGAAGACATCTAAATAGAGTTCAAAATCATCAGGATCCTTAATGTCATGGTCTTTGATATCACAAAGAAATCGTCGGGAAGGAGGAAAAAGTCTGGAGTTTCTTAGGGCAGCTGAACTAGTATCCCAGTCTGTTTTCTAGGGAATATTTTCCATGCAGAAGATTATCAGGTGTCTATCACAGATATCAGGAAGGGAGTCAGGAAACTCACATGCTGTATTTGGTCTGCAGTTGCTACATGCAACTGCACTGGGTTTCTCACTGTAGAATGGGGCCGAGAGGTGCTTTCCTACCTCAGGGGTAGAGTGACATCGGGTCCTGCTTGTGAAATGCTCTTTCATCCTCTAGTGCAACACAGCGTGCCAGTGCCATGAACAGAGTTACAGATGGGATTGTGGACACTTGGCATCTTCCCCAGGGTGCAAGAGGGGAAGAAGCACATGAGGGTATGTGGTGTGTGGGAGAAGTTTGTCGTGCATCTGCTCCCGCTCTATCAATTCTGTGGAGAGAAAGAATCTGACATTAACTATAACTGCATGGATTTTGCAAGGTCGGTGGTGATATGAGCTTCCTGCAGTAGATTAGAGTAAATTTCTGTATTGTCAAAAGTGATCATGTGCTTTGGTTTAGGTATTTTTGTGGTATCTGGAGGCTGGTTGGCAGTGTCAGAAGACCACTGCTTCGCACTTCCAATGGGATTATAACCTAAAAAGGGCTAAAACTCTGCTGGGCATGGAAGTTTCCTGTGACTTCTTCAGTGCTGCTTACAATGCACCTGTGCTATCTATAGGTGTCATAGCCAGGGGTACCACACTTCCACCCTCAAACTGTCTGAGATGCTCCTAAACTGGGATCCCGTGTCTATTCTGTTCTTGGCCTAAATCCCTCCACTCCAGTTGCCTGTGATCCCAACTGGTCTTGGCTCAGCAGTCCTTCTGTTTGGAGCTGTGTGGCCCTGTGCTGATACAGGCAGTCAGTGTTCTCAAAGCAAGGTGTGGTTAACCAAAGCAGTATTCTAGGCCATTAAAGGAAAACCTTTCTTTTAGTTCCCTCTGGTAGTGGGACAGCTGCTTTTGCTTTTCCAGTCCTTCAGTGGATCAGGTTTTTTATGTAAGTTTGGGCTCCACAAAGGTATTTCCATTCTCCTGTCTCCAAGGAAATGGTCTTAAAGCCATATTGATGCTTTGGTCTAGATTCTTATGCAAAATTCCCCTCATGCAGAAGTGACATTTTTCCAGGAATTACAGCAAGTTACTGTCTGTTAGGGACCCTAGTTGTGTTCAGTTAAGGTGGTTATTTAGAACTAAGACAATACCACTGAAGCTGGTTTACTGGTATTTGTTTAAAAATAACTCTTTCCTCTGCAGTTTTTCCTGCTCTATGGAGGTAATAAAAACCCTTGTAGCCCAGCATGACCCTGTGAAAAAATTCCCGTTTACCTGCTGTATAATGTCCCCGATCAACTCCAAATCCTCCACTACATTTTCATTTTACTATTTGGTTCTGTTATGAGGTAATGTGGAGAAATCAAATGAGGATATGAAATTCAGTTTTGCAGAGGTCCCCCCCCAAACTGCCAGCCAATTACTCCGGCTCAGAATCAGTGGCATGCACAAGAAGTGCTCTGTGTTGCATCCTCTTAATTCTTACTGTTGGCAATCTCCATTGTGTAGAGAAGCTCGCAGAGGCATTCATTTTAATATTCCCATTAGAACAATCCTGCTAATACAAGTGATTTAAGCACAGACTTTTGTTGTAGAAATAATAGCTTAAGTGGAGGTGGAACCTCCTCTATACATCTTTCTTTTTTTCTTTTGAAATCTCAGGGCCCACAGCATATTATATGTCACAGGAAATATCGGTGTAACTGCATATTGTAATTTGCTTGCAGCACGTATTGTGGAAGGTATCAATGAAGTGTTTGACAATGATAACAATACAGAAAAAAATCTTTTTTATGATCTAGCAGATTTTTTTCTAATCAAGCTGTTTAAGTCTCTTACTATTTGTTGGTGGTGTAATATCATAACAAGAAGCCCTGTGTAACTAATGCTGCATACAAAGTGAAAACATTTCTTATGATGTCTCCTGGTTTGTAAAATAAAATCTTGCCAGAAAAGGCCTCTTTACCTAAGAGACAGGCGGTTACGTGATCAAGGACTTCGCTCCACGTCCTCCCATCGCTGCAATCAGTTGTGTAGTTGTGAATGATGGAGTCTACAAATGGAAATGTCAGGCAGAAAGTGTTTATGCAATTTTGAAAATAATGTAGATACTGTAGTTGAATCTCAGAGAGATGAGATTACACTGTATGTGTCTGTTGTTGTGTCTGTGTGTATGAAAGAAAGAGCAAGAGGGAGATTACATTGTGTTAGAAAAAAAGGAATGACAGTGTGTATTAGAGAGAGATAAAACTGTGTTTTCAGGGCCTCTGTGTCAGAAAGATTGCATTGTGCAGGTGTGTGCGTAGCTGTCCTTATGCTAAAGAGAAGGTCTGTGTGTGTTTAGAGGGTGAGATGATGGTGTCTGTGCATTGTAGGCATGCAGAGTGTTAGAGAACGTATGCATGTGTGTGTATGCACGTGAACGAGAGAGCCTATACTGTGCATTAAACATTTAAGAAAGTCATACCGTGTAACTCTGCTGCAATTTTGTTTGCAAAGGAAACCACTGTCAGAGTTTTAGAAATACTTTTCTGAAATTCTGACTTTCCTAGAGAGTCTTATACTTTTTCACTCAAAGCAAATTTAGAAGTTCCTATTAAAGTATTTGTTGAGGAGGCAAAGCTGTATCTAGGGAAATAGGAATGATAAAATTCCACCTGAAAAAAATTCAGTTGGAATAAATGTTCATTTCATTGATAAACAGCACTTGGAGTAAACAGAAAAAAACAAAATTATCAGAACTTGCATTTTGCCCAAAGCAAATTTTGATGTAACTTGTTGGGTTTTTCATGATAAATTCATTCAAAACAGTAAGTTACCAAAAAACATCTTTCCTTCCAGGAAACATGAAAATGTAGTGGTGACTCAGAAGTTGGGAGTTGTGATATATACCTGCATTTTTAAACAGAATGCATTATATCCTTCTTCAAAAGTAATTTGTGAATCTAGACTCCCTGACAAAAGCACTCTTTCTTTCTTTTTTTTTTTTAAACACAGAAAGTAGTCATGTGAATGGTGTATTTATCTTTGTTGAGAAGAGGCAACATTTTGGATATGCTAGAGAAAAAGTATGGCTGACACATATGATAGGGAATTAAGATGTGCTAATGAGAAAAAATGGACTTCTATTGTCTTCTCCTTCACTTGGACTTCTCCTGCATCTTGACAGCAATGCCTCTGCTTCCCTATCTGCTTCTGCCTCTGCTTCCATATCTGAGTCATGGCCAGCTCTCAGCACCAGACACCCTCTGTCTGTACAGCTCTGCTGGGGGCACACGGCCCCTTTGGATGTGCCCACATTGTGTTCTGCTTCCATGGTCACGGGCTGAGTCTGTGAGGCAGTGTGGCACTGGGACACACAAAGCAGAGCCCACTTTCTGTGGCCTGCAGTTCAGTCACTTTAGCTATTGTCACCTTACTCAGGAATAAAGTTTAAGTGGACCACTGATCAATGCTTAAAAAGCTTTAATCTGACCTTGGCTTCATCATTTAGGTGATTTAGGCTGCATGTGTTGCTGTGGTTTTATATTGCATGCATACATGTGAGAGGAGGTCTCCCTGTCCTCTCCTGCTCACCATCCCCAATGGGACTGGATACTCCAAACTACCCCACATAGTAAGCAGGGGAAAGCTGAGTGGTCAGGACTTGCTTCTGCTAATCTGAATGCAGCATCTGCACGTAGGCTGGTGCTCTCCACAATTGTGATTCATGTGCCCATCACTTACATGTGATGGCAACCTTAGACAAAGCTGTTGGACTGCCAGGACTGTCACCACACAGGTTTGTAGAGGAGCACTTGGCATTCTTCACATCTGCTTCTAGCAAGGGGGAAGAAAATCTGCCTTGAAGTGGGCAGGGACCTTTCAGTCCTGCAAAGACCTGTGCAAGAGGCAGGAAGAAGGTGGTAGGGTGCACAAAGGATATTCATGTTCAGTCAGAAATGGTTCTTGTCTGCCTAGGATGGAGTCCAAACCTTACTGCTGGCAGCCTTTTACTATCAACAGCCATAAATCCGTGAACTCCTTGTTATTAGATGAGATCCCTCTGCATCATTCTGTAGGACCCTCACTGCGATTCAGCAGTGGTTAACTTCTCTCCATAAGTTTTCCTTCTCGGTCTACAGCAATCTCACTTCTGGCTGCAAGTTTGATGACAGGCTCAAGGCATGAAGAAAGGTGAGACTCTGAATACTGAAGAGAAGGAAGTGAAGACAGAGCTCTTTCATCTGTTTCAGCGCTAACTCAAATGGAAGCCATCCTGCAGCCATGCAGGGTAGCCATTAAACATCTGTGCCACTTTGTGCTATCACATGATGAAACTTTCCCTATCTCTCATGTTCAAGTAAGATGATATGCAGACATCTACTCAAACAGTTAACCCTCTCTGTGCTCATTCCCCAAGAGAGCTAGGCTGTGATTTGGGACCATGCAGGTTTCAGTGCCGTGGAATGTGCCTCTGCTATGCTTAGGCAACACCTGCACATCTTGTCTTGGTGGCCGTGTCTCTGTGCAGGGTAACACCCAACACATCCTCCCCTTCGTACTGTCATACACTTTGCTGCTTCTTTTGTGTGCTCCCATGTTTATGTGCACTGCCAGGTTTGCCACCTGTCAGCACCTTCTTGTGATTCTTCTTACATTTTCTCCTCTTTTGCAAAGCCACAGCTCCTAGCGTCAGGTGGTTGCAAGAAAGTGCTGGCTGTCATTTAAAAAAGGATGAAGATTTGTAGCTTTTCTCATTGTGGAAAAAGCTTGTAAATGTAGTGCTATAATGGGTTAAAAGAAACAAAATGAAAATACACACTCTTTCTTGTTTACTTGCTCGATTTTTGTGTCAACTTAATGATTTTTTTGGGGTTGCACAGCTCAGGTTTTTATTGACCCAATACAGATTTTGCTACACCTTTGTGTGCACATGTACCTTCTCAGCTGTATATATAAAAATACACATGCATTTGGTGTAGATATACATGTGTACACCCACACCTACCAACTGCACATATTCCCTTCTCACAGAAACCTTCTCTCCTACTCTGCCTTTCTTCCACAAATTTCCCTTTCTGCAGCTGCTGTCCACCACCTTCCTCTGAGTTATGGAATCTCCACTATTGCTTGTACTGAGTAACCTTCTCCCCCGCTCTCCCTCCCTCCTCCCCTTCACTCCAGGAAAGCTCTTTCTGATTCTCTTTTCACCGATGTCTGGCATTTGTACCTCTGTAGACAGAGAATGGCAAGAAGACAGTGACGTGAGCAGACAGAATAACCAGGGAATAAAAAGGAGTTGGTTGAGAATCTGTAATTAGAAGCCCAATTTCCATTTCCTTCTCAGGCACTTTAGAATCCCTTTCAGGGGTTTCTTGACTGTCTCAAAATTGAATGTCATTGAGATTTTTTTTTTCTGCTTTTTATTTTTTTTTATTTTGCATCCTCTTGTTTCCTTGGCAACAAGTTGGTGATGCAGGAGCTAGAAATGTGCTATGTCTCCGTGGAGATGTTGGCGTGGGTGTGCCATGGTGACATCCACGATGGACGCACAGCTCTGCCAGTCCTACCCCACCCCTTGCAATAAGCCTCAACCTCAGAGGTGACGCTTTTATTTTAAGCTTCATAGGTGTTAATCTGCTCTCTTTTTCTGATGATGGGTCCAGATGTCTCATTAGTTACATCAGCACAAATTGACTGACTCGAGGAGGGCTTTTAGGGCCAAGCCTTTAGGTTTGTATTCAGGAACTTCTTAACTCAGAAGGAATTACACTCCTATCATGGACTGTACCCATTGCAATGATTTGAATCCTTCCCATTCTCTTGGGGAGGAAAGTTACCAGTCATTAATGAATAAGGCTGTGAATCAGAGCTCCCACGTTTCATTTTGTTCTAAATGAAGTTGTTTCACTCTTTCATACCTCAAGGGCTGCTCATTTGGAATGCAAGGAAGCAGCTACCACTCTTGGCCTGGGACACGGGAGATTAAATTTCACTGAGATGTTTAGCTGGGAGGTTCCAAGGCAACTTACTTGTATACTTCCATAAGACAAAACTGTTTCATCTGAAGAGTCTGTTGCTCAGATGGCTTAGCCCTCATCTGGGTCTGCCCCAATGACTCAGTGTAATGTTCTAACACCCTCTGGTCCAGCATGCTCAGCATCTTTACAATATGTTTTTTTACTGTGCATATAGACTGGTCAACCTTCTTATTCTGTATTTTGTCTTCATCAATGTTCTGGCTGCAAGCCAAGACCCAAACTCTCCTCTGACATAACTCTTGATACATACAATAGTGGAGTAAGGGCTAGCCTCAATCTCATCAAATATCCAGAGGTTCTGCTGCTTTTTTTGTTTTGTTTTGTTTTCTAGGAGGCTCTATGACATCACACAGAAATGGTGATGTCAATAAGGAACCCTCTGGGTAGGCTTTTGAGAGGTTGCTATGGATCTTCTTACTGCCAAATGACTCCAACTTTATCCCAATGGGATTTGCAGCAGGGCTCATCCATGCAGCAGTAAAGCCAAGTATCAAATTCTTCTTGCCAGAAAGACCAATTAAAGGATTAAGTGTGAAAAGCTAAAACCCATAACAACCATAGTGACAGGGTTTTCTCTTCCTTTTTAGACTGTAATCATCTTTGCAGCATATTGTTCTGGGGTCAGCATCCTCAGGGATACATTGGTGCAGCAAATGATGGAAAGAAGCTGGAGAGGAAAACCAGAGTGAACCCAGCCAAGGCAAGCTAAGCTTCTCTTCCAACCATGCTGGCAGATTTCTTTTGCCTTCTTTCCTACACCTCTTAAATGTTTCGAGCACAGACTGAATTTATTCAGCTTCCAAGATGTGTGCTTGTTCAAAAGGTGTTTCATTGTGTGGAGACAGAGGAAACATGAGGATCAGGCACCAATGGCACATTAAGAAGATGTGTCACTGACACAGCATGTCAATGAGAAGTGAATCCAGATTCTGTTTTTAAGGACATTCTGTTCCAAGACAGCACATAAATCTGACTAAAATTACTTGCTCATTGGATCTGAATCTAGCATTTAGTCCCGACTGCCACTGAAATCCAGGTCAGATTTGTCTTTTTATTTGAACTTGTGTTAACAGATGAAAGGAGCTGACACATCTGTCTCACACCAGCATTGTATCTAATGTTGTCTAAAGGAGGTCTCCTGCCTCAAGGAACCAGCAGCCTGTAGGTGTGATCTGATAAGGTGCAGAACACCGTAACAGAGACACTTTCACTAAGTTTAGTGGGGAAAAAGGCTGCATGTTTGGCTGCATGTTTGCTGGGAATGGAATTGATACAGCAGTGTCCCTAGCCTAAAACCTATGATGTGATGAACTGCCTGGAATAAACAGTAAAGGCAGTGGGAGCTGTTGGTAGAGAGTAGAGGGACTCGGTAGAGGGACTGTGTCTAAATCATGCGTCTAAAACTGAATAGAGAGAAAGATGAGCTTAAAAACTTAGGCAGAACGTTCTAAGGGACTTTCTTTTTTCTTTAGTCTCTTTTTTTCTCTAAATGCACTAGTAGAAAGTATCTGCAGCCTGCAGGAAATTTTAATTAAAACACTGCAGTGTTTGTGTTTCCAGCCCAATAATTGTTACTGATTTTGCAGGAAGAATCAAGTTTTTCCCCAAAGAAAAAACCCTCTTCTTCCTCCCCATCTCCCATCTCTGGAGCTGTGGGAATGAACTCTGCACTTACCAGGAACACTGCAAAGACGATCCTGCCAGCTCAGATTCTTCTCCATTTTGAGTAGCTGCAGGGAAATCTCAGAGCAGTTTTACCCATACCAAACAGCAATAGATTCCCCATGTCTTTTGAAAAGAGGGTATAACATGAAATAAAGTTCAGTCCAGATTCTTCTGGCACCTTTTTGTGCTGTGTCCTTCTTGTACTTGTTAGCACCCCTTAGTGCTAGGCACTGAGTGCACAGAATACATGAGAGAGCTCACCCTCTCTCTTGTCCCCCAGAGATTAGACAAGTATGCATCAAGTATGGGATTGCTTTTGATGTCTCTTCTCTTCCCCTTCTTCCCCTGACTGAGATTCAGCAGCTTCTGCAATATGGCAAGTTCCTGTCAGCTGTCAGGGCACTAAAATAAAGCTTTATCTTGTCTCCACAGCTCTGAATGACAGGGCTGGCAATAGGTGCACTTCAGCCAGGCAGCCACTCCTGCCATATGCTCTTCCAACCTCACTGCATGCTAACAGAGCAATCTGTAGCCTGGCAGATTTGCTGTTTTTCCTTGCAAGACCTACAAAAGGAGGCAACCCTGGTTCCTATCTTCTCCTGTTGCAGTATCTTTTTATGCGGGATTGCAACTCAATTTTTTACCCTCTTCCTCCAGCACTGAGTGAGAGTCAGAGTCAGACTACTAGTCCAGCACTGGAGAATGATAATCCTGCTAATTCTTTTAAACTAGAATGGACTGAAAAAATGGCCTCGGGGCACATATCCTAAATTGAGTTGGAGCCATGCACCATGAAGTTGGAGGGAAAAAAAGCCCCAAACAACCTATCTTCCTTTAGGGAGAGAGGACATTAGGTATTCACACTTCAAGCATGCCAACTAATCCTCCTTATTCCACAAGGCTAATTTCAAAATAACATTTATACGGCATGGTTTGCTGGGGAGGGCACTGATGAATCAGTTAGCTGCCCTTTATAATAAGCACAACTGCTTCCTAGACTGCTCTTTTCTACTGCCTTGTCTGCCACTCATCTCTGTGCCACATGCTCCTTATTCAAAGGGCACCTGTTGAATAACCATGCAGCAAAGTTACAGAGCAGGAGCAATAAAGAAGGTGAAGCACAAATACATAGCACAGTTTAAACCACTGTATTTCTTTGGTGTTGCTGTAGGGACATGGGGATTCTTCTGAATGACTGTGCTGATGCTTGAATGAGGAATGATAAGCCTGTAATTTACTTGCATGGCTGTGAGACTGCTTCCTGCTGAGTAGGAAAGCCTAGAAGGGTGTTTTTAGCCCTAATAGTGCTGCAGCTCAGAGCAGTTCTTTGCTGCCACAGGCATCACACACATCATTGTCTGAATGAGCCCTACCCCACCAGCATTTGGTTAAATATTGCTAGCCAGTAACAGCTGGGAAGTCCAGAAACTGCAGGAGGAATATGTTCGCAGACAGCTGCCGTGGGAGTTGCTTCTGATGGGTCTGAAATGCTATTCATTGATTTGGAAACTCATCCATGGAGCAACTTATATTAAAAGTGCACTACATTAGCAAAGAAACCTACCCAACATGCTGGTGATTGTGCTGACTCAGAATGTCAGTCTGTCCCTGCCATGAGGAAACTTCAACTCACTATCTCATCCCACCCATGTCTGACAATGAGGCAGCAGTCAAAAAGATAGCTCACCCTCCAAGTGTTTCATAAATATCTTCTCTGGGTAGATGGCAGAGAAAGATTCAAATTAGTGAAGGAGAGGCAGGGAAACTCAAGGATTACTCAGTCTCTTTAGCAGCTTGAGAATGACCATCTTTTGGTAGACCAAACATCCATCTAGTTCACTCTCTTTATTCTGGAGCCAAAACTAGGGACAGAGAGAAGCAATAAAGAAACAGCAAAGATGCTTCTCCCAGACACTCTTCCTGTCTCTAAGAACTTTCAGCTCTGATACTTTCTGCCTAATCAGCAGACACTTAATTCTGAAAGAGCCATGGCAAGTTCTGTTTCTTCCTTTATGGATAGGCCAAAAGAAATTATTCAGGGTTGCAGGAGTCAAATGAGGGACCCGTGCAGGTTCAAGGAGCTGGCTGTGTCAGGAAGAGTTTATGAAAAGTACAGTAGAGGGGAAATTTTAAGAACATGGGGTAGATTTAGGGATACCGTGTACCACAGATCACAGAATAAGAGTTTTTCCACATATGACTTCAAAAGAATCAGATTTGAGACATTTCAAAAAGTGTTTTCATCAGATGCAGTAATGTTAATTACCTTAACCGTGGATATGTTTGGCAGTGACTAATAACAAAGATGAACTATGATGTATTTCAAAGGGACTTGAATAAAGATCAGTGAGGATTTTGTTTCCTCTTTTAGGAATGTGGTAATTGAGAAACTGAAGTAAATTGATCAAGGTCCCAAAGCATGTTAGGAGCAGTAAATATATCGCCACTGTGAAAAACAGATATGGAACTATTTGAAATTGTAAAAGAAAGGAGTGAGTGCTTTCTAAACACTGCAGTGAATGTATATAGCTTTTAAATAATATGAACGCTGGGCTAAGGCTTAAAAAAATAGATAGGGGTGTTGCCAGGGCATAAGTGTGCATATACTGAGAAAAGGTTATTGTTGCTCAGCTTTATACATGTTCTTGTTAAAGAACTGTTTCCTGAAGTCTATGAAAATGTCCATTTGTTTCAGGAGATAATGTTGATTTACTTTAAGCTTTGCTTAAGAGCAACTGAACACCAGGACCAGAAGAAAGCAGCAGAGTCTATTAGGTCCTTGACTGGGATGACTGAGGAGAGAACAAAGTGTGCTTAAAGTCAACGATAGTGTAAGTGAATTGGATTCATTAGGATGTTGCAAAGAAATTTGAAAAACCGGGAGCAAGTGGTTCTGCATCCAAATTAGAAATCCACTTGTAAACTAACATTTATAAAGGCATCTTTTGGACAGTCTGAGGGCTTCTAACTTTGATCCTTCTGTGGATTTACCTCCTAGGAAGAAGGATCTTAGAAAGACCAGATCCACAGCAGATGCAAACATTTCCAGTGAATCAAAACAAACAAACAAAAAAATCCAAACCAAAGCAAGCAAAAAAACCCACAACAAAACAAAGCAAACAAAACCCCCATGGGTTTATGATTGGAATGCTTGGATAGACTTTACAGAAATGCATGATTGCTTTGGATATAATGAAAGAATTTTAAATCTTCAGTAATGTTACTGAATTTTGCTTTTGGGGGTTGAGAAGCAGAGTGTGACTACCAAGTAGAATTTCTGTCCACTTAATAGCATTTCAGGAGAGGGTAGAAAAAGTTACCATCTCTTATGCCTTTTAATAATGTCTTTGTAGAAGCTGTGGTGAAATTCTCACTAATAGGTGAAATGACATGTCCCGCACAAACAACTTTGATATGTAGATTAGCTGACTGCTACAAGAAAGACAGAAAGTATTGTACAATAGAATGTTGGAGGAAGTGACAGTAAAATAGGATTTAAGATCAGTTTTAAGTCAACGAAGGTAAAATAAATGCTTCCTAAATTTGTTGTGTGTAGAGCAATAGGGCTTTAATGCTGCGCATGACATAATTTTTCTAAGTACAAAACCATCCTTTAGTTTTCATGGGATGTGACACCTGTGTGCTTACACAGAAAGGACCTGTTGATATCCTGGCAAACAGTGAGACAGCTCTTGGGTCAGTGAGGTTGGACTGCATGTGAAGAAGATCTAATAGGAGCCTGCAGGAGTTTGACAAGATGGTAAAAAGGGAGATCCAGAAAAGTCCCATTTTCAGTGGGCACAGTATGATCAAAATTAAGTCAGACAGAGTAGCTCAGCATCCTTTGGGAGACCATTTTGTCTTCTTGGATGACTAAACATACAAAGCAGGCAGCTTTTGCCAAAGATCTAAGAATTAATAACCTTCACTGGCTTCCAAGCAGCAATACTAAATGAGCTCTGTGTTTCAGCAGCTTTCCTCTCCCTGTTGAGCTCGGGTTTACCTATCAGTTCCCAGGCGTTGCAGGAAATGCTGGAAGACCTTGAGGGCATCACTGTGCCTCAAGCCATGGCTTGGTAACTACTGAGCTTAATGCAAGAATGAAAATGGCCATGATGCCATTTTAACATTTAACATATTAACATTCCTTGTTAATGGCTGACAGCTAAGCAGGGAAGGGCCTTGCCTGGGTCATGTGCAACATGGAGATTACCTGACACTGTTGGGTTGTTACATTTTTGTGTTTAGTGTTGTCTGAGGACTCGGTGTTTTGTTTTCCCTGTTTTATTTTTCTTTTAAGCTTTTAGCCTTAAGAAGGAAATAAATGACATATAAAGTTTTAGGCAGAACTCAGTACTGTTCTTGAACAGAATCATAGAATGGTTTGGATTGGAAGGGATCTTAAAGATCATCTAGTTTCAAATTCCTGACGTGGACAGAGACATCTACCAGACCAAGTTGCTACAAGCCCCATCCAGCCTGGCCTTGAACGCTTCCAGGGATGGGGCATCCACCAGTTCTTTGGCCAATGCCTTCCGGCGCCTCACCACCAGCACAGTAAAGAATTTCTTCCTAGTACCCAGTGCAAACCTGCTCAGTTTGAAGCCACTCCCCCTTGTCCTGTTGCTACATGCCCTTGTAAAAGTCCCTCCCCATCTTTCTTGCAGGCTCCCTTTAGGTACTGGAAGGCCCCAATTAGGTCACCCTCACACTTTCTCTTCTCCAGGTTGAACAATCCCAACTCTCTCATCCTGCCTTGGAAGAGAGGTGTTCCATCCCTCCAGCCATATTGGTGACCCTCTCTGGACTTGCTCCAACAGGTCAATGTTCCTGCTGTGCTGAGGACCCCAGAGCTGGGTGCAGCGCTCCAGGTGGGCTCTCATGAGAGCAGAGCAAAGGGGCAGAATTTCCTCTCTCACCCTGCAGGCCACGCTGCTTTGGATGCAGCCCAGGCAATGCCAGGGTTATTTTTGAACTGTGACTAACTTTGAGAAAGCTGGACATATATAATTTGCTTTTCTAACTTTATAAAGACCTAACACAGATCCCTGACTTGAAAAGAACTCTAAAATGAGAAAGCTCAGAATTACACTTCCCAAAGCAGATAAAATTGTATTCTCTTGTACGTATTCTTAACAATAGAACCTTTCAATATATGATGATATGATACAGATAAGATTGTCAAACTCTCCATCATTTACTGTGGAACATTGTTCATATTTGAGCTTAGCTTTCACAACAAACAGAGAATGAGCTTCTTTTTTCCTCCTCTCTAGCTGAATAAATTAGGCCAACAAGGAAGTATTACCCTTCAAATTTTATAGCGTACGATATTAAAATAAATTTTAACTTGACCCCACTGAGATGAAAACACAAGAGAAGACCATCAAGGTCAGCATGCTTGTCTTCTCTGATGTAGGCAGTAAACAAATACCTTTTTCCTCCTTTCTCCCTCGAGCTGAAGGAGACCTTTCCACCTCCACTGAGCCCTACATCTGCTGTGTCATTACCAGAGCAGGCATAAAGGTCTCTGTGTGCTTGACTGTGGTTGCTCGTCACCTCCCTTGCTGCTTTCTGCTGCCTTCTGCAGGCTAAGAAACCCTCTCTGGCCTCTACTCGTGTCAGATTGTTCCTCAGCTACTGGACAGAGGGGACTGACAGCTATGGGTGGCAACTACACCGGGGACAAGCTGAGTGAATTGTGCATGCAGGTGGTAGGGCAAAAAACGGGGTGCAGCAGGTGGGAAACAAGACTGGCTTCTCTGGCATGTCACAGTGCCAGGTGTGCATGAGATATGGCACTTTGTTGTATAAAACAGTTCTGTCAGCTACTGAGTGGGACTGCTTTGAGAAATTAGGCTGCTCCTCTCCAGAAAGTTGCTCTTTCTCCTTGTCACCAGAATTGCTTGGAGAAGGAGCTAATCCCTCAGATTTACACAGAAAATATACCATTATGCTTGGAGCAACTCCTAAACCTCCAGAAAATCACAGTCCAGAAACATAGCTCTGTATCCTGTAGAGCTGAGCTAAAATAGGGCCTTTTGCTGTAATGCAGTTTCCATGCGTGGGGCAGCAGATTTGGATTCCCGCCTGCACAGACCTGGACTCTTAGTAAAATTCCATCTGTGTTTCCTGCCCTCTGGGGTGAATTCCTTTGGCTAACGGTGAGGTCTTGGAAAAGAAATAAAAATTGCTGTACCAGGGCACTCTTAAGAAGGTTGAGTATGGTGTGGATCTTGTAATATAGAACTCTTTTAATGCATGCACACAAAACACAGCTCTGATGCTGCTGGATGATAATCTATGGGAATTTTAGTTATGAATTTCCATTCTTCACTATTGATGATTTTATAGATGAAATTGAGCACTTTTTAGCACGTACGAGTGTTTCAGTCCCAACCTGAAATTCATATAGGTTTGATACTGAATTGCATCAAAATCACTATGAATCTATCTCCCACTTGTAACAGCATTCTAATTAAAGGGAACGATAACAAAATTTTAGCTGTGGTGGGACTGAACTGTGACCCATTCCCTGTCCAAGCCCTGTGCTCTGCATTTTGGACTGGGGAGCTCTTCCACTTTAATTGGACTCAGTGAGTTTTGTGTTGAGGGTCCTACTGCAAGGGAGCAATCCTCTACAGATACCATGTCTGCCTGGCAGACTGAGGGATATGGACTTTCCTCTTTCCTCTCAGTGGGTATCTTATGGCTAAACTAAATGAAATCAAGGCAAGGAGAGAGTCTTTTTAGAACTTTAAAGGCAAGTAGATGTTTACAGTTTTCCTGCTCATTTAATTCTTGGTAGATCTTTGTTGTTCTAGATCTCCCATGTGCAGCTGTGGGTAACTGAAAGGGTCCTGCAACTCACTCCACCACTTCTCCAATGCAAATATTTCCTACATCTTTTAACAGTCTGTGTTTTGGAGTTTGCTGGCCTGGTCACCACATGCCTGTGAGTGAAGCATGACCATGGTTAGAAATTTCTAATGCCCTTTCCTGAAAGGCTGAAGGCTAAGGCAGATTTTGCCTGTTGGATGTTCTTCATCTCTGGAAACTTTCCTTCACAACTGACACTGAAGTGCCAGCTAAGGGCATAGGAAGATCTTCTTCAGCTTTATTCCTTCTCATTCAATTCCTGTCAGGGTCCAGGGTACCCCATGTACCTTCCCTCATGCAGACTGCTTCAGCTCAAGTCACCTCTTTTGCTGGAAAGAAGAAAGAGTGTGGGGGGACGGCACAGGAGGATGAACCTGTCCCTGCCCACTTTCCCTCCCAGTGCTGAAGCATCCAGGTCATTGTCCCCACCCTGGCATCGATGAGGGGCATTGTGGGCACATGCAGAGCAGGACCAGGTGGTCCAAAGAAGGCTCAGGAAGTTGTGCCTCACACCATAATACTGTCACGTCATCATACTGGTATCACTGGGCAGCTCCCATATTCAGCACCGCAGTGTCAGGGGAATGGCAATATATAACCAGAAGAAGCCAGGAGGGGAGTAAAACACAACTGAGAGTGAACTCTTCTTCTCCAACCATGTGTGCAGTCAGTGTGTAGGACTCACACCTCAGCGTTTGTCTCTGTCTCAGCCCCATCACACCCCGCAGCACGGCACAGCACAGACAGCCCCACGTGGCACTGTGAGGTGGTGAGCCTGGATGCTGACAGCAACTTGTCATGGCACTGCAGGACTTAAAGGGTGGAGCCAGCCTGAGAAGAAGGGTAAATTGGCCCATGCTGAGCTCCTGGGTGACACAGATTCTCGTTCAAAGCTTGCTTTTCCGAGCCTGTGCTACAGCAGGAGGGACTGTGTACAACAGCACATATTGAAGGGTCCCTGGAGAAGAAGAAAGGGGCTTCCTGGGTCATCCTGTCTCACATTTGGTTTGGCTTGTAAAGTATCACATTCCCCCATGGCAGACTACAACTACACTGAGAATAATAGCTGATAGGTTGACTGCTTTCTGTGATGACATTTTTCTTTTTGACAGACGAGCAGATGAAATTTCATTTTATTGAAGAGTTACAGTTTCAGCACTAAGCTGTGCTGGGATTTAACTGTTATGTTTGCATTTTTGATGATTCTGAAGCTCAATAATAATTAACGCTGACCCAGAGGTTTTACAGACCATTCTTTGTGCATGTTAAAATTATTCTACCCTTGCTCGTACTCAGGTATTCTAGTTTCTATACACCACACAATTTACAGAAAACACATTTTTTCTAAAATGATGAAAACAGGGAAATTATTGAGGCCATTTCTAATTATGTCTGGTATTTTCAAGTCAGGTGTCTTCAGTGCTACTACAGTGGGGTGAGCCCAACTGTGCAGGCATGGGAAGAAAAATGGAAATCACAGGGAAGGAATGCAGAGCACCTGTGCACATCTCTGTGGCTAGCTTGATGGCAACAGGTGCTAATGTCACATGAGTTCAGTATCGTGCAGGATAAGTAACCCAGCAGTCATTAAAGACACCGAATGAATTAGAGTATTCCTGGACTGGTGTTTACTGAAGCCTTCTCTGCAAGAGTAAGTGGCATTGTGGCTTTTGAAAATTGTGGCTTTAAAGCCTCTTATTTCAGTCTTAGGTCAAAATAAACTAGGCTCTCCTTTTCTAATATTAATAATTCAGGATTAACTGAAATCCAAGGTAAATTGACATAAGTGATCCTTATACTGAAAAATGGGTACTTCTCCAAGGAGATTCATGACTATGTCTAAATCATTTAGAAAAGGAGTTTGGTTGTAGTGTTGCACTGCACTGTTTTGTGTCACTGAGACATAGATGACTGAAAGTGAGGCCAAATGAGACCAGAGCTGCAAAGCTACTGAGGAGACTGAAAATGCAAGTGGTCCCATAGTGGGATTTTCAGGAATGCCTATTCAAATGAGGATACCAAAAACTCTTTATAAAATTGGCTTTTTTCCCTCTAGCATGAAAGTTGGCTAACAAAAGGCGAGGCTACCACTATATGTGGAACATATGAATAGAAAGAAAACCCAGTCTATCTTCCAATGAAAGCAAGACGCTCACTTTAGAGCTGTTTTTACTGAAGCTTTAAATATCCCTAGTAACGGGACTTTCACAGTACTTCTCTCAAAGAGACGCCTCTTCAGTTTAGTATGGTTACCACTGGGGCAGCTCTTGTAGGCAAACTGTTTTCTTCTTGGTTTCATTTAGTTTTGTTTGGCCAGGGAATCAACCTGATTACAGTCCCAGGAGCAGGTCAGAACGATGTGCTTCTTCAAAATGAAGCTGAATCTGATCTCTTGCTATTGAACCTAAATTAGCAGCTGGACTGAAGATGCTTTTCCTTTCAACCTATCGGGACCTCAAGCTGCTGGGGTAACCTTGCAGCAGAACTGAACAGACTTAAAAAGCACAGTTTTGTGTCTCTTACTCCACCCACCTTATTTAGTAATAACCACTAATATGTCTCGTTACTTTGAAATGATCTTTACCCTTTTAAATTGAAGACATGACTTTGAATTAAAGGAGTCACCTTAATAATTACTTTATATGAACCATACCCTCCTTCACAGTGAAGTGACATGCAGCATACACCAAACAGTGGACTATATATCACTCCAAATGATATCACTCCCTTCTAGAGGCTTATAGCTTTTGAAAATATCACACTTCTCTACCTCCTTAGCTGTCATTCAGTCAAGCCTCACAGATGAAGCTTTTAAAATCTATGGTCATTGTTCAACCCCTTCTTGTAGCTCCCTTCCCTGGTCCCCCATTCATGTTATTCTTTGGAATGGCTCTTCCTTTTAGTTGTGTAGATTCAAAAGCCAAGGTCAAAGGGGCCTTTCAGGGCATGTCTACACTGTGTGATGCAGTGTTATTCTGCAGCTCCGAAGGAGTGCTGAATGAGCCAGAGCTGGCAGTGCCCTGGAGAGACAAAGGTGTCATTTGGATGAAAGCATCCCATCTTGACTTGGGCACTTAAAGAGATGGAGATTCACCTGTTTTTCTTCCCTTGATTTTTGCTTCCAATTTTCATTGATTCCCTGGCTAAAGTTTGTGCCTTTATTTCCCTCTCATTCTCTTTGGCCTTTTCATTTCTGTGGACTTTTCCCTTCTTCCTTCTGTGTTTCAAGATAATTCACCTTACAGCTTGAAATGAAAACAGCCAAAATGGCAGGGCAAGGGATGCTGGAATATGATTTTCAAAACCATATAATTTGCTGAAGAATTTAAAGTCCAACTTTTAAATATACTTAAAGAGTCCTGATTTGAAAGACAGCAGTGTTAGGAGCTGACATGCCCTGAAAATTCGGGTTTTAATTTATGGCTCTTCTATGTAACAAAATTAATTCAGAGGAAACACGGATGTGAGTCTGCAGTGAACTGGCCACTCACCACTAAGTCTATATGTTTGGGGAACATATTAAGGAGGATTTGTCTATGTGCCAAAAGTTATTTGCAGTAAGCTGGAGCATACAGTGCTCATGGGGCTGGGCATGAAGAGAGCTGGCTCTGCCTTTGGCTGTACCTGATGGTGGTGAGCAACTGCCTTGCATGAGCACAGGAAAATGGCCTGACCCTCACTGACTGCACCAGCACAGTTCAGCTGCCAGCCTGCTCCTCCTCCAGGTGGGTGTCTGAGAAAGATGGGGGCTGGGAAGGCTTTCCTCGTCAGGGCTCCCTAGCACAGGGAGGTTCCCTAAAAAGGCCTTGTCAGTGGGAAGAAAATAAGCTTCTAAAACACTTCTGAAGCGTGATTTGTCTGACCTAGTTTAGGCTCCTGCTTTAGGATGATCTGAGTCACACCCTCAAAGTTCCCATTTCTCTTCATTGTCACCCAAGGGAGACCCAGTTGAAGCTCTCAGACACGTTTTACCAAGGAACCCCCATCTCCCAAGGGCATGGGGAACAGCCATGTGGGTTGGCAAGTGCCCACAAGCTCATGACACATTCTCTTTGTCACGGAGATGAACCCTCAGGAACCCCAGGGGCCAGGGCAGAGGCTCCTAAGTCCCATAGGTGTAATTCAAAATGCCATTGCACTGCTCCTCAGTGCCTTGGCGTGGTGTTGCCAGCAGTGACGTATGTCACAGAGATCCCTTCCTCCAATGTGATGTCCACTGCTTTCTACTACTCCAGTTCTTACCTCTCTTCTTTTATGATTGCACAGTTTGCCTTCTTTGCATGCATTTTCTGAAGCTGAATCTGATTTTCATTACTTAATCCTTTGGTCTACTTCTGTGTCAGCTGGTACTTGCAACTCTTCCCAGTTTAGTATCTTCTCTGAATGTCATTAGCATATCATTACTTTCCTTTTGTAGTCTGTAACCCAGGACTAACACTGATACCTTCTTGACCCTAAAAGGCACTTCCCTTAAATTGCATACAGATGTAGATAGCTAGCTAGATTTTCTTTGAAATGCTGTTTGCTTTTCTTAAAATAAATGGTGTACTGGGAACTGCAATGATATCATAGCAACAGGATATGATTATGTAGGAGTCTGCTGAGGGGTATTCCAGAAACTATATCTATATACGTATGCATTTTTTTGTATCAATGTGCACGCATGCGTGAATATTTGTGTTAATAATGTATTTAGACGTAATTAAAGAGCAAAGACCTTAGTAATAACCTAAGACAATTTTTTTCTCCTTTGCAGGCAGTTTTGCATTAAAAATAAATTAGAAGTAACTCCATGGCGTGGCAGAGAAGCTGATGTAGTGACATTAGTGCTAAATAGAGAGCAGCATCTGACTGTGCCTCCCAGACTCAGCAAGTGAAATAAGCTAAATTTGAATTTCGGTAGATGAAATCCTAAAAATCCAGCAATTCAAAAAAAAATATTTTTAACACGCTCAACATTGTCACACTTTGGTTTAACTGTTGTCTGGGATATTTTTTTCACAATGACAGATACAGCTATCCAGCTCATGTATATTCTGAGAAAACACGGTGTTATAACTTTCCAGACGCGTGCTTGGGAGCGAGTGCATGTGCGCATTAATGCTCGCCGGGGCTCCTGCATCGCCATGATCTCCTGTGCATGCAGAGCCGTGCACTCCCGCTCCCACACGTGCATGGGGGCTGCCTCCGCGTGTGAACGCGCACATCTGCCTCGCAATAGTTCACAGCAATTTGCAGGCAGGGATCAATAGGTGTAGGAATTACTTCGACATGGAAATTAATTGAGATCTATACGGAAGGGAAAGGGATGACTTCTGTGGGTTTGGAAGCTATTCTGTTTAAAAAAAAAAAAAAAAGTATTGGAGGAGTATCATTTTCTGTGCCTGTGGAAGGTCTGTGGGATGGACTGAGGGATCAAGGGAGAAAGTTGTCCCGTTCAGCACTGCAGGGCATCACTGTTCAGGGTTGATGCCTGCACGTATGGAGAAGGCAGCACTGCATATATGTTTGCGAGTGTGCTGGGGAGAGGGGTTTTTAACAGCCATTTTAACATATTTACCGTTTAACATAGTTCCCGTTTAGCTCGCAGCTCCCACCTACGATACATCACCTGTGCATGGCATATACTGCCTGCCGTGGCAGTACCTCCATTCCCTCTTCTCCCCTCCGTGCCCACCTTCCCCCCCCCACGCTTTCTTCACGCATAAATCCCACTCCTGGCCGTGGCCGGGGGCTTCGGCTGCTCCGGTGGGAGTAGGGCTGGGGGCTCCCCAGCCCGGTCCCCTCCTCGCCCGGTGCCTCCCAGACACACCCCAGCCCACCCCACCCCTCCGCAGCCCGCAGTGTCCCCTCTCCCCGGTCGCCTCTGTACAGTGGGAAAGTCGTT
>VXBT01005206.1:2528592-2610231 GCA_013400235.1 Oriolus oriolus | reverse complement strand
GGGAGTGTTGCGGCTGGCAGGAAACGTGATGAGATCTGGCTCTACCTTGGAGATAAAGGAAGCAATTCTTCATCTTATGCCAAAAAAGAATGGATGCCCAGTGAGCCTTGATCCCTGGGCAGAACGCTCTCAATTGCTCCTGTTTCTGATGAATGGGAGATGCTTTATGTGCCTGTGCTGTGAGGTGGCTCGGAGGACAGGTGTATTCATTTTTTTGTGTTACGACAATCTGAGCAAGAATTAACCTGAAGGATTTTTTTTTTTAACCTATGCTATAGTGAAAAATCCAATTAATTAATAACAAAAGCATTAGCCTAAGGAGGGGGAGAGTCACTCTCTTTGCAAAACCCTTCATAGTACAACCAGTTAGACAACTGTGCACCAGCTGGTAAAGAGACAGAGGACCACGCCTCTGTTAGCTCCGAACTCGGGTGGGATAAGAGAAGCTTGCGGTGTGAACCTGTTGGAAATCCATTCATTTTCTTTCCTAGTACTGCCTAGCTTTTGCTATAAGGGAATTGGGATGATGAGAAGGTTTGGGTGGTGGCTAGTTTTCAGCGTCAAAATTTTTGTGTCCAAAATGATAATGAAATTAGGAAGAAAAAACCTACTTAGATCATTTCCCCTTCACCCTTCCCCCTTTAATTTTGAGTGAAAGCCCAAACCTGCTCCTGATTAAGAGAGCCTATTTTGGCTGAACCTCTTGGACTTCCTCGGGAGGATGCTGAATTTATGCAGTTGGAACTTTGAGGCAGGAACTGACCCTTACCCTTTGTAAGACATTTTAGAAACTTCCAAGAATTACGGATTTGTAGGAGATCTGGTCCTTGTTCTGAGCACAAAACTCAACTCAGTCTTAGGCACAGCACCATACTGGTTACTTTCTTTATATATGCGTACATTTCTGTGTCTCTGACAACATAGCATTGCAGTATTCTGTTCACACGCTGATGTGAGTAACTACAGTTCCTGTGGAACAGCACAGCGTTGAAAGAAGATTCAGGTTAAAGTGTGTTTCTGAATGGAGGTGTGTGTGTTAGCAAACGAAGGAGAAATTTGTAGAATAATGGGGAGGGGCAAGTGATTGGGATAGAAAGAGACCCTGCGTCATCCTGTGTTTTTCCTCATGCAGGTTTTTCAAATGCTTTGCAATTAATGATATGCTCACTAAAATCTGGAAGGAGGGGGTGAAGGCTGGGGAGGGGGGAACACGTTGCAGTCAGCCAGCAGAGCACGTTCTGATGGCAAATACGGGATGAAAAGAGCAGAGGAGGAGAAGGAAGGCAGACAGGGAGGCAAAGTGACAGAGCAGTGGGCGGAGGTGCACAGCAAATTTTAAAATAAGGTAGGAGCTCTGGGGTTCTTCGGAGTCCGAAGAGAGCTGCTGGGGAAGAGGGATCATTCTGCCCATACCATCGCAGGTCGGGCATTAAAGCTCCTGAATGCTATTCGGACGCATCTGTTCTTTGCACCTGTCTGGGCTCACTCCCGTCGCTGTGTGTTCTGTGGTATTTAGCAGTGCGTGGCACGCAGGTGCCTCGCTCACGCTGAGCGCTGTGTCCCCGCCGCTCCGCGAATGCACGGCCCGGTACACACCCCTCGGCGCGTGCCCGCGCGGCTCGCAGCCCCACTACACGGGTACGCACGGGCACGGCGTGCGCTCGCTCCGCGTGCTTTCCTCAGCCGCACGCCGCCGCGCAGCCCGATTGTGCCCGCCCGAGCGTGTTCGTGGGCACCGCTGGGCTCGGAGCCCGGCTGCTGCTCCTGTACCTGAATACACACCGCAATTGCCAAATTGGCGATACAGCAGCTCGCTCGGGGAAGCCGGTGATGCACCAGGGAAAGCTCTGATTGGGAGAAGAAAAAGACCTCGGTTTTCAGCTTGTGCTCTTCCTCTGTCCCCACCCAGACCTTTCACAGAGAGAAAAAGATGGAATGGGTTCTTCAGCACTGGCGGGAGTTTTCTTCCCAAAATAAAGGCAGCTCTCCTCAAATTATTTTTCAGGGGAAGTCCCTGGTGTCCCGCCTTTCTGGCAGCTAAAGAGCAAAACGTTGAAATTACAGGCTTGGGCGTGGAAGAAATCTCTTCACATTTGTGTCTAGGTGTGCCTGTGTGTGTCTGTCCTCCCACCCCTCAGAGACAAATATGTTCGCACACTCATACCTTGCAGATTATTCTTTCTTGTGGGTGCGATGTCAGTGTGAAGAGTGAAGTATTTGACTGACTGACTGACTGTGCCCGCCCATGAGAGATGTAGATAGCTAAGTGTTGTCATTTCTGCCTACAGCTGATTGCAGCTCTGAATCTGAGCCCACAAAATATGCAGCTGAAAGGTGGCATAACTGAAAGGCTGGGTCGAGCTGTATCTGAAAAACTGAACTCAGCCTTTACTGCCAGCGAGAGATGCAGTCAGTAACACGCAGGGCTGGGCAGTGAGATAGGTGGCTAGAAATGCAAGTGTTGCATGCACTGCATTCTAGAACAGATGGACGTTATGGGGGTATGTGCTCAGTACTGGATTGCATGAGTGATTAAACAATAACCCGCAAGCAGGTTTCCCACTTGTGGGTGAGATGAGTCTCATTCATCACCAGCCATAGACGACGGCTTCCCTCCCGTTCGGTCCTCTCCTCCTCACCCCAGCGCTGGAGAGCCAGCGGCTGCAAAGGTTTAAACCTGCCACACCCATCAAATCAAAGGAAGGAGAGGGGAGAAGAGGCAGTCTGCATTTCTTCCCCCTTCCACACGAGCAGCATGAATAAACAGGGCTGTACCTCTAAAGATGCAGTTTAATGCAATTGGAGAAGGCAAAAGCATTAGGGAACAGTTCTAGCAATTACAGCCAGCCGGTGAGGTGGCTTGTCATTCCAGGAACTGCAGAGGTGTACAAGAAGGAGGAAATGGAGAAAAAAGAGAGAGAGGAAGATGCATGCAGAGTTAAGGTTTTCTTGCCTTATGATATTAAAATATCTCAGGCTTCATTTAGGATAACTTAATTATACTGCACAATCCAGATGCTTCAAAACTTGCAAGGCGTGGTCTTACCTTTAAACACTGCCATGGACAGAGGAAAAGGGGTATTTTAAAGGATCCATGCCCCTCCTCCCACCACTTGCCAGCATGGTGTAAATCACCACAGACTACTCACTTCAGGGCAGAGGCACTTTGTCTGCACCTAGGGAGAGTCTAGCCACTGCCTCTGCCTTTCTGAGAGACACTGAGCAGCTTCTCTGCTTCTTCCAGTAAACAATTGCTCCATGGAAGTTTAATTACTCCAGCTCCTTACTCTCTTCCTGGGGCAATACCCCTGAGATTTCTACTGAGAAGGGTGTCTCTAGAGAAACACCCCTCCCATCACCCTGTCTTCCACTGCCTTTGCTGACTATTAGAGACATTGATTTCTCCTAGATCATGTAATGTAACTGTTCTTAATGGCACAGACAAGCCCCCCCCCCCTCCTAGGGAACTAATTGCAGGCAGAGATTCCAGTGGGAGAAGGACAGCTGTAGTGCTTAGTGGGAAAGAAACCAGTCTGTGGATCCGAATTGTCTGTAGCCACTTGCTCCTGAATCAAAGTCCCAGCAAAAGCCAGTCAGGCAATACCTGCTGGTATGCAGAGGCATCCCTGCCTAGAGGGCTGCGCTGAATCTTCTGTGTGACCATGCCAGGCTGGGGACACATGTGCAGCCCAAGGAACCAACAGGTATTATCTGAGGACTTGTCCTGGCCCGATGCTGGGGCTGCCTGGATGATCTCAGAGCTGCTCCTGCCTCAGCATAAGGAAGTGAGCTGTAGCTCCAGACTCTGCCCATGCCATGCTGAGAGGGTGGGCATCGCTGGGGGATGAGGATGAGAGGGACCCCTCCTTTGGTCATGTGGCTTTGACTGACTAAATGGAGAAAGCGCAAAGAGTTTTCACCTCAAATCCACTCTCATTTCAGGCCAGCTGTCCTGGACCCTGAGATTAGCTCGGTTAGAGCATGGAGCTATTAACAGCAAGGTTGTGGGATCAATCCCTGGGTGGGCCACTGACCTAAGAGCCAGACTTGATGATCTTTATGGATCCCTTTACACTCTAATGATGTCTAATTTGGATTCTGTGATGCCATCCCAGGATCTAGTAGCCACCCTGCACAGACATTATATTTCCCTCTCCTCATTTCCCAGAGAGCAGGAATTTCTCACTGCTGGCAGCTGCCAAGTTGCAATACTTCCTTGGGCTAGTGGGAAGGTGAACCAGGCCCACTGCCCCTTGCAAGATGAAGGCAGGCTGATAGTCTTGCATGATGCAAACAAAGGATGTGCGTTCCCGCTTGGATTTGCTGTGCTTGTGCTGTGAGACGTGTGCTGCTCATAGTGACTCGTGCTCCATGCGCTGTCCATGGCAGAGGACATGGGGCAGAAGTGGGCTCTGCCTAATCTGTACCAAGCAGACGCACATCCACTGAAGGATTGGTGCATTAACAGGTAAAACAGTAGCTATAGCCTGAAGGTTGCCTCTGCTTTTGGCGGAGATAATTTGAAGCAAAAGCACCAAAATCACAGAATATTCTGAGTTGGAAGGGACCCACAAAGATCACCGAGTCCAACTTTGAAGTGAATGGTCCCTATGGGATTGAACCCACAACCCTGGTGTTATTAGCACCATGCTCTATAAGCTGAGGCCTCTGCATGGCTGTGGAAGGCTGGTGGTGCATTGCTGACTGCCATTTGCTCAGTGCATGCACTGCTGGTCCATGCATCCTTCCTTCTGTATGACTCTCCCATTGCCCTCTTCCTGAACATAAATGACTTGTGATTCCTTTGTTGTTTTGGGCTTCCTCCCTACACCAGGAGGGCTTTATTTGGATTTGAGAATGAACAATAGCTCTGATGACAGTGCCAGGCTAAAGACACCTGAGGATGAGAAACCTTTTGATAGCTCTGTTTTGATGTTTGGAGGTCACTGTGTGCTTCCCCTGTTTGCTGTGAGTCTGACAAGTCTCGGAGGTAGCTTTGGCAGCAGTCCTTACCTGTCTGCATCTAAGTTTTGAAATCCCTGTGCTCAGTGTTGTAAAGAAACAACCATAACCCAGTAGCTCTACACAGAGGAATGTTGGGCTGACAAGAGGAGGTTGGTCATCCAGAAAGGCATGGTGGAAGGTACAAATGCTTGCTGGTAGAATTCTTGCTGTGGGAGTACCAGAGCAGGTATCCAGATGAAACATCTTTCAACATGTGAAGTCCAAAATCAAAGTCTGGAATCCATCCATGTTCATTTAATCTATAATTCCAAGATCCTCCTGAGCACACCAGGAGGTGACATGTAACCTCAGAGCTCTGATGGCCTCATGTGGAGAAGGTGTTTATATTTCCTTAGGGCTCTCTCTATCACCTGCTGAGTGTGTGTGTAAAACTCGATGGCTTTTCATGGTTGTGAGCACCACAGGCCAGTATATAGGAATTGGTTTAGGGAGAGCTGGTTTCCCTTTCTAGCAGTGCTATTAACCTGCTTTCTGACTTGATCTAAGCATACATTCTCTGACTGTTATAGCCATCTCTGCAAGATGCTTCTTTAATTTGGAAACTAAACAATTAGTGTGGGGGGAAGAAAAGGGGATTCAGAAGCCCTCAAGTGAGAGATGCTTTAGACAGGCAAAGCTCTGCTTTATCCATCCTCAGTCACTCCTGCAGTGCTAGGATGTTTATTAGCCCCTTGAGCTCCTTTAACACAAACCATTGATTTTCTTCCCAGACCCAGGCTTTATTATAATGGACCAGAGCCTGAGAGTAGGGCTACAACTTAGTTTTCTCCTCACTATTCACCAGAGTGGTAGCTCCTCCCTGACCAACACAGTGATCCAGCCTACAATATGTGTACGGGGCGAAGGAATAGTGTAATGAAAATAGTGATTTGTTTTTAATACAGCAAAAGGAATTTGTGCTTTTGGAGTTCCCTTGATCCTGCTGTCTCCGCCTGTTACTCATTCTGTCTCTTCTCCCCATCTGTTCTGCTCCTTGCCTTCCCCCTGCTCCCTTGACCGTGCAGTCCTCCTGCTGCTCCTTCTCTCCCCCAGCAGGGTCCCAGCCCTCTGTTATGCTGTGTTTCCTGGGGACTCCTGCTGGCAGCATCAGCCGCTGCCGCCAGGGTCTGGCTCCCTTCACCCTTCCTGGCACTGGTATCTGAAAGAAAACTGGGTTCCTCCTTTGTGCTCCAGCTGCTTTTGTATCTGCCTCAGTTCTCCACTTGGGCAGGAGTTGCAGCTGCTACAAATGAGCATCCCTAGACAGAGACAGCAAAGTGGTGCATCCTCCCCTCTCACCTTGTTGTTGGCATAGGTAGGAGGTTGCCCAGCCCCAGCAGCAGCTGGGAAGGGTATGGCTGCAGCAGGAGCAATGCATGCAATACAGTACAAACTGGTGTCAGCATTCCTGCTTTCCTGATGGTTCATGCTCCTTCCAGGCTTGTCCCTTGGCTTCTAACGCCACTGCTGGGTGGCAGGCTGTGCTCCAGCTGTCTTGTTGGCCCAAGACAGGATGTCCTGAACCTGCCAACCAGGGTTGGTTGGCATTTATGTCTCAAAAGGGAAGCCAGGATGTACTTACAGTCTCTTAAATTATGACCAATAAATGTCAGTCCCGTTCATTACTCATCTTGCAACTGAAGTTTCTTGAATTAATTCCAGCCATAATCACAGTATATCTCTATTTATAGAAAGCTGGGACATCTCACAATATTTAGGCATTCTCTCTGGAGGATACACCTTTCTGTAAGAGCTGGTAATTAGTAAAGCTAAAAGGCTCCAAAAGAATCTCACTTACTTGTTTTGAATGCCCCTAAAATTCAGGGGTGCAAGGGAGTGCGTTTGGATCTGAACCCCTTCTCATAATTGCCTAGAAGTGCTACTGTGCTCTCAGGAACTTTGGGTTTTTTTATGAATTGGGATGATTTCTAATAATTGGTAATGTACAGAATAATTTACAGTTTTGATTACTCTAATAATTGTTAAGACTATTATCAATTAGCATTCAGTTCATCAGACTACTGAGTGGAGTCTAACCCATTTATTTTATTAATAGCGTCCAATGACCTTATAAATCTGCAATGTTAAGTACTCCAGGGTGTGCAGGTTGGGCACCATGGTACTACGCTATGCTCTTTTGCAGAAGAGGCCAGTTGTTTATATTAATTCAGACTGAAACCCTCAGGATGTAAACCACAATGGTTTTGAACTGACCATTGTTCTCCTTGTATCATTCCACCTTCTGTCTGCCCACAGCTTTAGGAGTAAGGCATTCAGTGGTGGATTTATAAATAATTTAACAAAAAGTCATCTAGGTTTGGAAGGGTAGACATAAAGAAACAAGTGTCAGTTGCTGATTTGCTGACAGTAAAATTGCAGCCATTTGGTTTCATGTGAGAGTGAAATCACCTGCTGAGCAAATGCAAGGGAGGGCATCACCTGCTCGGCTGTGTCTGAGAAGAGTGGTGAAGCTGGGACACAGTACTGGAATGATGAGGAGCTGAGGCAAAGGGGCTTTTAGAAGCTGGACCAAAAGTTTAGCCCCAGCAGGGATGCTTCACTGTGTTCCCTAGAAGTGGGGACACCTTTCACCTTACCTAGTGTTAAAATTTTAATTCTTGGCTTGTTATGTTGGAGAAGTCAGACCGGCAGCTTACAACAACCTGGATTGCACAGGCTGAGATGATTCTGTCAGAGTGGAGACTTTGCCTGATCAAAGATGAAAAACTGTGACTTTAACCCTTCCTGCTGTTTGCATTTCCAGTGGAAAACCCAGAAGAATTTCGAGTCCTACGTAGAGTTTTGAGGACTGACAACCACAACAGAAAATTGATGTTTGATGTTGACTGTTAAAATTGCAGTCAAAATCATGATAGGGATGCAACCAGTCCTGCCTAAAGCACAGCACTGGAAAATGGCCTTTCCCTTGTATCCTAAATTCCACTCACAACACCAGCTAGAAGAGATAAAACCCTAAGGAAAGGACAAATGGAGCAAGGAAAAAAAGATCTCTCCCCCCCTTCTAACTGAAGAACTGAAGCCAGCTGAAATCTCCATGAAGTAAACAGAAGTTGGATAACTTCCAGTGAATAGTTAGCAAAGTTAATGTGTGAAGTGGTACTTGAAGCTCGCTCTTATATGGTAAAACTGGATATGCAGCAAAAAGAACCCTCCATTATGATGCCAGTGTACAAGATTCTGTAGAAGACCAAAAAAAAAAANNAAAAAAAAAAAAAAGAGAAATTAGTGAAAAATGACCCCCAACAGCTCGTAAGAACTTTTAGCAAATCTTCTTTTAAAGTTCAGTTAATTCTTACTCATATTCACTGTTTTCTTCCTTTGAGCGGTATGGTTCCACAAATCAGGAAGAGGTACTGCAAGACAATGCCTTTCTTGTAGAATTTCAATACTTTTTAATCAGAGTGTGGCTGTCAAGAGGAGTCTGAAATGTATCACAGTATTTTACCATTGTTCTGAACTGAGAAATAAGGGATGGTTCTAAACTGAACTACGTTCTTAGAGGTGTCTGTCATAGGCTGTAGAACTTTAGAGCTTCCTTCCTTTCCAACTGTGGAGGTGCCTAAAGCCCTCAGATAATTACACTCACAACTGTAAAGTCCCTGTAACATTAAAAGGCTGCATACTGGCATGCCTAGATGATCCTTAGTTTTATAAGCCACAATCAGCTCAATACACAGACAAATAAAATATTAATTGAGCCGAGCAAGAGAGTGAAATAATATCATCCTGACTCTCTCTGTTCATAGTGCTCATGGAGAGGAGGGAAGAGCTGTGGTTGAAGCTTTACATCAGTCATTGTCAATAAGGCCAAAGCATTTTATGCCTGCTTTGCATATCTTCAGTAACATGATCAGCTGCAAGTTGATGGTTGAAACAGTTAACAGGAGCCGCAAAGGAGGAAGATCAGGATCTAGGAAAAGGGCAGAACAAGTCAGGATGTACTGATGTAAGACAGTTCTTTCAAGTCATCCTAGCTTATTTACAAAGATGAGGGAAGCAATCTCTGAACCATAAGCTTTGAATGCTTTGAAGACTCATGAGGGCTGGATGAGGTGTCAGAAGGCTGAAAACAAGCAGAAGATAAGAAATTGCAGACTACTCGGTTTATCTTCATTCCTGGGGAAAAAAATGGTGGAAATAATCAAATAAAGGAGATTATTAGGAGCCAGCACAGATCTGTCAAGAACAGATCACGTCAAGCTAATTTAGCTTTCTTCTGTAACAAGCCTTGTGGATACAGAGGAAGTAGTTGTTACACCTTGTCATTTGTAAGGATTTTGACATTATCTCACAGTCTTTTATCATAAATGAAGCAAAGAAACATCTTCGAAAGGAAAGTATTACAGCAGAGATGCAGAACTGGTGTAGATAATTTTACTCAATGAGCAATTCTCACTGATTTCCTGTTGCAGCGGAAGACTCTATTGAGCAGGTTGCCACAAACTTGTGCTGTGGCCTGCGAGGGCTTCATATTTTCATTAAGTACATTGTACTTTTTATTACAATTTTAACCTGGATGACTGTCTAGAGGAAGTGTTTTATAAAATCTGCAGATGGCATAAACCAGGTATAGGCTGGGGGAAACAACTGTAATTCAAAAAAAGCTTGTCAAACCAGGGACCTGGTTTGAACAGCATCAGAGCAAATGTGGAGTGCTCTCCCTGGGAATGATTAATAAATTGCAGCCAGTTGTGCATGGGAGACCACAGGCTGTCCTTCAGGAGGGAAGACAGGGTCCCTAGAGGACCACAAGTTCCGTGTTAGTCTAGAATGTCGTCCTGTTGCCAGGGAGGGAAGCAGCATCTTACCAGGCTGTGCAAGTGGGAGCACAAGCTGACAGACACATCTCAGAAGTCTTCAGCTCTGATGTGCATGTGCAGGACTCAGCTGAAATGTCCTGCCTTAGTCTCGTACTGCACTCTAAGGAAGTGTGGTCCAGTGAGAGGGTGTGCAGACTGGGATAGTGAGAACTGCTTGAGGTCAAAGGAGAAAAGACTGAAATAATTAGGGTTGTTTAACCTAAAATGAATAAGGCCAAAAGTGGTCCAGATGCTAGTCTAGCAAGTGCAAGAAAATAGGAGTAATCTGTGTTTGCTGCCCATGATGTATAAAACTAGGAGTAATGGTCTTTAATGGGATGTCCAAAAAGATTGTGATGCACTGGGATATACTGAGTAAACTATGGCAGCTCCAATCACTGAAGGGCTGTAAGAAGTACTTCTGGACCAGAGGATGGGCTAAATGGTCTCTTGTGCTCTTTCAACACTATTTCATATGATTATTATCAAATATTCACTGAAGCAGAAACTGGACCCGGTCTGTCCTCTTGCAGATGTGTGCTTAACCAGTAGGATATAAAGTGATATTTACTTCTGTATGCTCTCTGTCTCTGGCCTGATGCTTATTTAATTCTTCCATGAGAAAAGCCAAGGAGCTTAAGCAGGAAAAGCTGGGAGCAGCTTGCTCTAAACAGTCCTTTGTAGGAGGGAGGTAAGGCTTGAGATCTTTTCAAGTACAGTAGAGAGTTGAATCAACATTTTCCATAATTTAGGGAAGCTAGCGTGTCCACTGAGATACTGAATAAATACCTATCTACTGCACGCTGTCAGAGAGGAACTAGAGTTGTCTCTTTCTGTGCAGGGATTCAGGGCTTGGAATCCAAACCAGAAGATACCTCCCCAGTAACCAGAGCAAGATGTCTAAACTCAGACTGCTTAGATGTCACTCTGTCCTCAGCATTTATTATAGGCAGGTTCAAAAGGCATTCACTTGGTGTATTATGGTACTGAGGTGCCCAGTTCTACCCGTATTTTCTAGTGGACTTAAGACTATGGTTTCAGCAAGACATCTCACCTTCTTCCTAGAGTTAGCTCCAACATCCATCTCCTGAACCCAGACATCTGCTGGAACTCCACAGCGAGGTGCCCTTTTCGTCATCTTCACAAGAGAATTATTACAGGGGATTTATCAATTGGTGGTTTCTTCTACCTGCCTGACATGAATTGTCTCAAAGCATTTGTATGGCAGTCACTCAGAAATTCCCAACCGGAGTGCTGTACTCCTACTAGAAGTCACCTTCAGTGCTTAATCCCCTCTGCTGCCATTATGATGTGTCCTAGTGGTTGCTGGAAATAAAGAATAAAACATACTGTGATATAATATTCATCTTCCCTGGATGTATTGTCATGCAGCAGAAGAGCTATTGCTGCATGGGAATACAGAAGAACTGAAGCTGATCTGTGGTATCTTCCAATATCTCATTCTAAATCCATACAACCCCCAGGAAGATATCCTTTGTTTATCCCTAAGTCTTTTCACAACACAAGAGGGGGAACAAGACACCCTGCCTATAGTGAGGATTACCCAACTTCTGGGAGATGAGATAAATTGCAATAGTCAAAGACAATCTTTTCATCTACATCAAACTTTGCTGAGCTTTTCCTGTTTGGACAAGAATTTTCGTGGTAGGGGTCTTCTTCAAATAGACGCTGTGGTTTTAAAATTTGTTATTTGTCTGTTGAGATTAGAGGAATAAAGCTTTGAAAGCGCAAAGAATTTTTCAACCATTTAATAGGTAACAGTTGCATTTTTATAATACAAAGACGGAGAATGTTACGATTTCAAATGATGAAATTTCCTATTTTCTCCCTTTTTAGTTTTCTTAAAGAAAAGATTAAACACCTTTATTAAGCATACATTTAGTTTTCAAAGTCAAACACTTAGAATACAGAAAATTAATTAAAAGGGTTGCCTATCCATCTTTAATTTGTCTTCTCTCATGAATAGACATAAAAATGTGGTTCTTAATTATAAGATCAAACACGGGTACCTTTTTTTTTCAATAGGATCCCTGTCTCATTCAGTGCACAGAATGGAATATACTTAGGGACTGAATGAGTTTTGCCATAAACGAAGCTGATTTCTATAGGTCTCCTGTTTCATTTACTGCCAGCGATGAAGGTTATGTATTGAATTGGGCAGGGGGCTGTTCAGAAACAGAAGAATGGTCTCATATTTTGGCAATTGAATACTGCCCTGAAGAATTAGGCTTTTTCCTGCCTTTTGTCACAAGTTCTTATGTGATATGAAAAGGCCACATAAATGAGGTTTTCCATGGGTGGCCACTAATTGGTGTGTTCTCATTTTCTGGGTTCTCAGTTTGAGGCACCTGGGGTCTGACTTGCAGAACTGCAGAGCTGGTATTGTATGGAGGTTTGCTGTCAACACACACAGAGCTGGGGAAATACTAATCCAAGGCACCACAACTTAGGGACCCAAAATTCATCGTTGCTCTGGCCATTTTGACCTTAGCCTCTTTTTGTTTGATTTTAGTGTCTGTAAAATAGAGATAACAACCCCACCTATCTCAGTGGGAGGATATCCATTAAGGCTCGTGAAGCAATGAGATATTATGGCAAAATAGCACCACAGAAAAAGACCGTGAGGAAATCAGTATTCTGCATTCAGTGATGGGTTTGAATGGTGTGTGGCAAATAAGGCACTTTGGTGTGCTTGAAATTATGATAACAGGAAAATACTGAATTGCTACCAACTCTGTGAGCTCTGTCTGTCCTTTGTAGTAGCTGAGGTGGGGGACACTTTCAAGGAAAAAAAGATACAATAGAGACTATTAAAAGGCATCTGCGCAAGGAAGTCACAGTGAGGTTTCAGAGGTAGTCTCCATTTTACATTTTCTGCTTCCACCTTTAACATGTGCCCAGAAAGTTGCTTGTAAGACAGGCTTTTTATGTAATACATGAATCACATTACTTTTGACTTGTGCCTGTGAATGATGGGTGGCAAAATAATTGGGAAAAAATGGGCCAAAGGTGTTATTGCTGAAACTGCCACTTTTCACTGATATTGGAGGATGTCAGCTTAGATCCTTAACAAATCAATCCTGGAACACTCTCGTTATTATTCCATTTGTATGTGAGGAAACTGAGGCACAGAAGAAAGTGGAATAATCTGCTGCAGTAATTCTGCCTGTTTTCTCTGTACACAACCAATAGATTTTAAACTAGCATTCACATTTCTTGTGAATGAATTAATCTAGAAAGGACAGAAGAAAGATAGGTTTGTTCCTCTCTTCTTCCCCTCCCTTCTCCTCACCTGGAATAAATAGTTTGAGTAATGAAAATAATTTGTTTGCTTTATTTGCCATGATGTTTTTATTTGTATCTGTGTATCTGTGGGGTGGGACACATATCTGCCTATGGTACTCTGTGGGAGGATCTTGTAAGGAAGAACTGACCATGAAGTGGTGGAAGAAAGCAGGTCTGTGCTGTCCTGTATTCTGAGCTTGTGCTGGGCTCATGAAGTTCAGGCTCCTGGTTGCTGCCCTGGAGGGTCTCCAGGTGGGGAGGGTGTGCTCGCAACAGGGTCTGGATCATAAGCTCCACACCAGGATGGGCTTAAGAAAGAGATCAGAGCCTTCAAACTGCACTTAACAGGGAGCCTGAGGAGAGGCAAGAACCATGATGATACACTGTCATACACTTTTAGTGATGAGAGCCTTCTCTACTCTGAATATGCTGTTGCTATTGTGGACACCATGAATATTTGCATTGCCTTTCTCAGATCTCTGGTGTACAAGATGGGACACAATTTTCTGGTCAGGCACAGGTGGGGAATTTTTCCCACCATGGCTATTTGTGCTAGCTGCTGCTGAGCTGTTGTGTTGCCTCCTAAGCCTCTGTGTCCATGAATTATTTCCAGAAGAATGTTTACTTCTCCACAGAGTGCACAAAGCAGCCTAACATGCTCAAGGGAGAGTTTTTCTTAGCAGAGACTGAAATGGAAATACAGAAGTCCCAGTACAAAAATTCATTAATTCTCGGGGGGGTGGGGGAAAGCAGCTCTTGGGCACTGTGTAAGCACAGAAGAAGAGTAGTGCCTGTGTCTGTTGCCCTGAAATATGCCAGCATGGTGTGACACTGTAAACATGTCAAATCCAATCCCTGGCTATGGTTAGAAGCCTGTGCCTTAAAAGACACCCTGTCTTTTATTTGAGGACCTTTTGCTGAGATTTCCCTCCATGGTAGCTTAAGAGACCCTCCTCCTGCTCCTCTGGAGTTAAACCTCCGTCTGCCAGGACTGGTGCAGAGCTGATAGTCAAGACAAAGTGATCAAAAGAGATATTTCATGCAGGCAGTGGTGGTGGCCAAAAGAGAAGGTCTTCTTGGCAGGTCTGGAGAAAGGACACTGTCCCTCTGCCACTTAAGAATGGAAGTGGAGAGGCTCTCAGTATAGGGAAGAAAGAGACCTTGTTGCCAAGTGAAAATGTGGTTGTCTCTCTGGGCCAAACCTGATGCATGTTTGTCAGGAAGGCAGTCGAAATGTAGATCTTGTGTTAGGTATTTTGTGAGGTGATGGGGATTTTATGGTCCCTACTATTCCCAAAGCTGATGGGATTTTGGCCTAACTTTGCAGCAACCCTTGTGGAAATGTGCACTGCCACAGCACAAAAATGGAGGGGGTGGCAGAAGATGCACCGGACTAGGTCAGGAGATAATTTTATTGGAAATATCTATGATCATGGGGCTTTGCTGACTTCTTATCTCTCTAGAAGGAGAAGCACTGACCACAGCAGATAATACTGTAACTTGTAAGCACCTGCTCTGGAACTGAAGGGGCCTTACCAAGCTAAGGTCAGCCTTCCCATCTCACACCGTACAGTAAGGGGCCCCATTGGCAGGGCTTGCTTGCTTCTCTTCCGTGGTTCTGACCTGTCCCTGCAGAGGGCAAAATGCACTTCTTGTTGCTCTGCTTCCTTATGTCCATCCAGTTCCATCTTTCACATCCAATTCATTTTCTCTCAGCTTCCCGCAGTACAGTATCATCGATGCTGATATCCCCAGCCCCTAATATTTCAACTTCTCTTGGGTACTTGCCTCTAAGCTCTTGGTGCTGTCAGGTGCAGCAGACAGCAGAGGATGCTGAGTACCTCTGAGGGGTACCATACTAAGCAATTCTGCTGTTTGGAAATCCATTTGTGAAAACTGAGCAGCACAGAAATGCCTGGAGAAGTTAATCAGAACTGGTGATAGGCACAGTTTTTAAAGAAAACACAAGCTTCAAGTACTGTGGTGTAAGGAGGAGGTCATTTTACAGCCAGTGGCAGTGAAATAGTGCTCAGTTATACAGAGCATGGAAAGTGCTAAACAGGATTTCTGCCATTCCTTTTATCAATGCCCTGTGCTTCTGCCCTGCAGAAGCCCTGCTATTCCAGCTCTGATGTTCCAGGGTAGCTATGGAGCTGACAAAAACTAGGCAAGGGTATAGCTGATCCTTTGAACAAAGTAATTCTCTGTTCAGTAGCTTTTTTGTACATATTAAATGATTAAATCTTCAGGGGGCTTTTCCCTGATGCAGTAATTGTGCATTCATTAAATTGCCAGATAAGATGTACTTTCTATTAATTTATTTTTTGCTAAGAAAAACCCCTTAATTTTCCACTGATAATCCTGCCTCACCTAATTCAAGGATGGACAACTTGTAGCTTTGGACCCAGAGGCAGATACTGAGTGATTGACATCTAACTTCCACAATGGAATCACAGAATCATTTAGGTTGCAAAAGACCTTTAAGATCATCGAGTCCCCCCTTTGTCCAGTCAGCACCTTGTCAACTAAACCATGGCACTGAGTGCCACATCCAGTCATTTCTGGAACACCTCCAGGGGTGATGAACCCACTACCTCTCTGGACAGCCCATTCCAATGCATGGCATCCCTTTCTGTGAAGAAATTCCTCCTCACCTCAAACTTGAACCTCCCCTAGCGCAGCTTGCGGTTATGGATATACGTTGTATTACTGCCAGCACACTGCTGATGTTAGGACTGCTTTTTTATCAGTATCTCCATGTAGGAGGAAGCTCCCAGGGGCTTCTGAGGCCACCAGAGGCTTCCTACAAGCTCTGGGACTCAGCTGGGCACTCAGCCTCATCCCATCCGACACTGGATGCTGGCACCCTGGGGAGCCATTGCTTGTTTCTGTCTGGGAGCTGATTGTTGAAAAATCCCTCACCTTGCCTAAGGTACTGGATAGGGGCTTGACACCTCTTGCAAACTGGAAGGTGTTTTGAGTTTTTTGGGTTTTTTGTAAGATGCTGATGAAGCCAAGAGGCTTGAACTCCCATGATGTAGCTACATTTTAAAAAGTGAAATCTGGATAAGAGTTGAATTATCCCACATTATTGGGAGTGGAAGATTTAGACTTCAGCTGCAATATGAGCTAATATATGTGTGATAAAGACCATGGAGAAACTATGTTAGAAGGAAGTTATTAAAGATGCTAAGGCAAGTATAAAAAAAATAAACCAACACTGGGAATGTAGTTGCCTGTGCAACCTCACTATGGTCTCCTCTTGTGAATACATTTCAGTACACTTCTAATAACAGGAACACATTTTTCTTTCCGGGGATTCTGACTGCATTCAGGTCACAGAATGGACAGTGCTCACTTAATGAGCAGTTATTCAATATTCTGAATTCTCGTAATAAGACAGTGTGTGACCCCACAGCCTTGCTTAATAATATTCAAACCTTGGTCTGAAATCAGAAATACTAATTTTCTCCTGAGCTGTCTTGTGATTCTGAGCACATCCCTAATATCACTTAGTAAATCTTTGCAACACCCATGTGAGATAGAACTGACTTTTTTTTTCTCCATTTTTGCAGGTGAACAGCTGAGGCACAAAGAGTTTGGTCAGCAGGATGCCCTAGTTTTATGTCCTGAATTTCAGAAACAGGGCCTGACCTTTATTCATAGTTTTTGTTTTCAATTGCACATCTCTGAAAACATCTCCCATTACTGTCAGCTGCAGCTCTGAGTGCTCGGCACTGCTCCAAATCAGACTCAAGGTGTCTGAAGTCAGCTACTCAGAGATGCAGAACTTGTCACTAGGAGTGACCCCATGAAAAGCATGGGCCAGGATAACTGAGGAATCAGCAGCAAAGGTGGGGCAGGGGTGTAGGACAGCCATCTGTCAGCTGCCCTAACCCTGGGGTCCTCTGTTCTCCTTTGCCAAACTTCTCCCCCCTGCATTTTAACTTTCTGACTTCCAACTGCAAAAACTAGGACCGAGATTTTAGTGTAATCCCTTTATACCCCTGAGTTTCCTAAGCTCCAAATATCCAGATTTCCTACTAACACTTTAAGTCTTCTTTAAGCTACTTTGTTTTACTTTGCAATCTCGCAGCAGATATTTACAAGCCTTTTTCCAAACAGTGGCAGGGTGGTATTAGGTAATTTACAGAACTGTCCTAACAAATAAGATTTATATAGGCAGGAGCCTAGCAGGATTTTCAGAGAGCCTTGGTGCCTAATTCACACTGGTTTCAAGAGGATTAAGGCAATGAGGCATTTGTTATGGTCCCAGCATTCATTCCTTAAAACCTGGCCCTTTAATTCTTCTTTCAGCCAAGTTTATAGGGAGCCACTAGAGCTAAAGCATAGGAATGTATACTAAAATGTTAATAATTCACGGTAAAGTTCTGTGAGAGTACAATCTGTAAAGCAGGTATCTTGGGGGAACATGTTATATTTTCTTCAGGCTTCAAAATAATTGCTTCTGCAACCAAAGGAAATTACTTGTAGAAACGTTTTTCTCTGCTTTGCACTGAAATAAAAGTCTTAGTCACCTGAAAGCCCCAATAGGTGCAATTCTACATGAGTATCCTCAGATATTCTAAGGATAAGGCAGATTCCAAAACCTTAGTGTCTGGATTGAGAGAGCACAGAAGGTGTTTGTACATTCATAACTCATTCTTTCTGGAAAGGATCAAATGAGTCTTGTTGAATTAGATGTGTTTGAAAGTATTCTCTATCTAGGGTTCATTTCTGATTTAATTTCAGTGGGATTCAGTGAATTCATTATGCAAACGGACTTCAGGCAGTGGATTTGTTGCAATTTGCTCACTTACTCCACCATGATTATACATATGTGTGTGTTTGTGACATGCAGTTTGTGATAGTTGTACAATACAATTTCCCTTCTCTCACTGGGAAGGAGGGAAACGAAAGAGTTAGCAAAAAAAAAAAAAAAAAAAGAAACCACCACACTCCTGGGCTAAAATTTTAGATAGATAATCATTCACTATAATGGGATTTGCATGATTTGTGTCTATTTTCCTGACTGAAGGACCAGTTAATCTGAACAGTATAGTACAATAAATGACATGACCTGGCCGCATAATGTAGACATTCGCCTACCATAATCTGGGTTGTTTCAGGAGACCTACAATTTGCTTGACTCCAAAGATGTGTTTATGAAGGACTTGTATTTTTATTGTTAATGGGTCAATAAATTGATCTGGCAAGAACCAGCCTTGTCCTGTGACTTCTTAAAGAAGCAGAATTATGTCCTTCTACCGAGAAATAGCACTATATTTTAGGTGGTGCTAGGGGAAAACAAGCTGGCTGCTATAGTATCTGAATTTTCCTCCGCAAACCAGTGTGCTCCCTATGCCCTTTCTTGTGTTCAACACACTCCCATTGTCTTGTCTGCCATTACTTGTTTCATTGCTTCCTTTCCCACACCACAAGGGAGATCCATCCCTAGGATGTAGAAATAATAATGGTTGTCAGCTTTATGAATCCTTATGCATTTGGTTTTTCTTACAGTGGGCACCTCTTCCTTCATCTGGAAGGGAGGACGATAGGAGCCCTGATGGAAGCTCTTGGACAACCACTGATGAGGGTTTGACATTCTTCTATTCCCTCTTACTTTTCCATGCTGCTCCAGCCCTCGGAAAACTCCTAAATGTGCCAAATAGCATTAGAGGGCAGCTGACAGGAAATGGAGCAGTCAGACTCAGGACAGTGTTTACCAACCTGTGTGGATTGCTACCTATAGGACATGGCCATTCATAAGTCCCTTAAAGCTTTTTTTTCCTTTCTTTTTCTCCAAGTGCTTAGCTATTTTCAGCTCCACCTATTTTAATGGCTGTAGCTTTTCCTCCTGCCTTTGGGAGTCTGATCCACACATTGATTTATTTTGAGCTATATTGCTAATTACTATTTTTGTAAGTATAGTGTTTCATTATTCATTAAAGCTGGGGAGACATTTTAGTAATTTCTCAGTAGAACCAATGTAATTTCAGTAATCAAGTAAGATATCTGGTTAGGGCTTAAGAGGGCTAGGAGGAATGATCTGACAAAGAAGGATGGTATGGCAAGTGAGAGCTATTGATATATGAAGGGGTGTTACTAAGAAGGCAGAAACAAACTAATGTCAGCATGGGCAAGATGCAGGGGGCTGGCTGAAACTCTGGGAGGAATTCTTTAGCTCACCAAAGGAATAAACTGCCACAGGAACCCAGAGAGCCATTTTTGGGGCAGATGTCCAAAGACTGGTAAAAACCACTCTTGCAGGGTGGATGAACAGAATCAGCCCTGCCGCACTGTACAAGGAGGGTCGAGAGGACCCTGGAGATTTTCAGTTATTTCCTCTTTAGTGTGTGACAAAGCTGCTCAGTGTGAATGGGCCCTTACTAAGAGAAGAGGAAACACTGCCCATTTTCTGGTGTTAGATCATCTGTGCAAGCTTCCCAGTGCTTTCTGTCTGGCTTTGCATGGGTTCCTGTGAGAAGAAAGTTCCTTTCCCAGAAACCCATAAGTCCTTCTCAGGAAGAGAACCCTATTTCCATATCAAACTTGCATCAGAGTAGAAAGAAGTGGAAGTAGCTCTGTGCACTCTGCCTGCCCAGCCATCCTAGGAGTCCTTACCAGGGTCCCTTTTCCCTCAGCTTCTCTGCCAGGGGGCCACTGAGTAAAGCCCCCCACAGGCTACATTCCAGGGCTGTCTGGATGTAGAGTACAATTCTGCTACAGATGCACCAGATGCAGAGTCATCTAAACTGCATGCCTGGGGAAAAGACATTACAATATGCAGTGCTTTGAGGCTACTGACATGCTTCCTGATCGAAGAATGGAAAAAACCTAGAAGATCTTACAACCGAGATATTAAATACTTATTGAAGCCCTTTTTAAATAGCAACTTTAAAATGGGAAGCCTGGGGGGTGAAAAAATTGAAATAAATAACAGTTGTCCTGCAGCAGAAAGATTAGGAGAAGATCTGGATGACTATTTGAATGTGGCTGTGATATACTAGCCCTTGTAAGTGGTGGATCCAAAGACTTGTGGCTTTTTCCCTAGCACATCTATTCAGCATGTTCCCTTTGGCTGGGGGTCTTTATAGCACTAAAATAGCAGGGTCCACAAAGGGTTTTTTGCAGCAGGCGCTGCAGGCTTACCTCCCCCTCCTCCCTTTTCAATAGGGTTGAATACAGTAAAGGAGCAAAGTAGGAAACAAAATGGCTCAAAGCCACATGTGCATTTCCCATAGCTCAGTGCCAGGGTCTGGAAAAAGTGGCTAAGCCCTGGTGCTACTGAGTCTCGTGTTCAGGATCTTCCCAGTCAAAACCACTTGCTCTGGTGACAACCCTACCTGAAGGGGGGAGAGGGGAAAGGGGTATGGCACAACATTATGCCCTTGGCATTGTGCCACTCAGAAGTGACAGCTGCCATCACAGGCCTGATTCATCACTTTCACAGACCTTGGGAAGCACTGGAATTACACAAACTGGGCAGTCAAGCCAGATTCTTGGGTGAAAGAAGCTGTGTCATACATGTCCCCTCTGGAGACCTTTTCAGGTTCTGGCAGACACTTAAGCCCCCTTTTAGGGTGTTCTCATCCTGCACTGACAGGAGGAAGTAGATTAGAGAACAGTTTAAATATTGCACAATGCTTTACTGAGTTACACACCATGCAACTGAGGTTCTTGCAGCACTACAAATACTAATTTAATTATGTTCAGAGTCCTTCTGGAACTTAACAATGTCTGCATTTGTAAGTTGTTCGGAGCAGCAGACCACAGAGGTCTTGTAAAAATTATTCCTTGTAAAATGTCATTGGAATCAATGAAATGAAACTCCATTTTCATCATCTGACATTGCTTTTGGCACTGGGCTTCAAATAAGATTTTCGTACAACTGTTTGTTAATAAGTTGTACAGACTTTGGGATAGAAGGAATAGAAAAAGATGGTCTGGGTCTTCTCACTCTTTTCTGTGAGTCAGCAGGATATGAGAGCTCATAGTGGGGCCAGTGACCTGTCTCCTGTATTTGATATCTGAAGAGTAGGTCTAGCTCTTCCTGTTCTCACCTGTACTGGTGCCTAAGCAGGGAGGAGATATGGATCTCTCTCCTCCTTTTTCTGCTTGTACTTTAAACACGTACGAGAAATGAGAAGTAAATGTAGGCCAAGAATAATTTCACATAAGCTTTTCTATAAAGTCCCTGGCCTCCAAGACATGGAGTTGCTGTGAAGAATTCAGATTCGTAAGAGAGGTTCATGTCTTACCCACTGCTTGTGGTGAATTCATACCCAGGCTGTCACAACAGTCCTATCAGACACCTTGTAGAAGATCTGTGGGGCAAATGTCAACACCAGTGGTGCCACTGAAGTAAAGGTGGATGGAGACAATGGCCAGGGCAAGCCAGAGGATGCATGAGGGCAATCTCTGGGTCAGTCAAGCCCCAGCTGGGCATGAAGATCCACAACACAAATCAATAACCTGAGCATCCATGAAGATTAGATCCAGCACTCAACACCCTCATTCTCTGCCTTCCAGCAGCTAGGCTGACACCCTGTCCTAGTGAAGTTGAGGCTGGTGTTAACAGGGTCAGGAAATCCCATGGAGGAAGAAGCAGAGCCAGTAGGGCTAATCCTGGCTGGTAAGGAGAGGCCATGCCGGTGAGACCTGTTGATCCATCAGAACCAGAAGCTGAGAAAAAGCCAGCTGCCCTAGTGAGAAGATAGAGTCTATACCAACAGGTAGCAGCCTTTGCAATGGATTGCTGCTCTTTTGGATACAATATCATGGTGCACACAGAGTTCGGCTCTGCAGTGGGGTTGTGGGATTGGTCTATTTGGAACAAAAGCTGAAGAGGCTATGAGAGAGGATGTCTTAGGCAGAGCTGTTTTAAAGCCAGTTTATCAAATTGCACAGACCTGCAACTCTGATTTTTTGGCTTTTGCTAAGAGCAGCTCTGATGACTTGAAAGATTGTATAGTGCTCCTTAGGGAATGGGGAAGCTGTTGGCTAAAGGTGATGCTTGGGGCTAGGCTCTCTTTCAAGGCTTGAAAAACAGAAGGCAAAGGTCTGACCAGGGGGTTAATAGAAAGGCAGTACTTATGTTACTGGCCTTGCCAGATCCCAATCAAGAATCCTGGTTGCTGCCTTCTTCAGCTCACCCTCTAATTTCAGCTGGAATATACACCTTTGTCTCTCCTGAAGTTTAATTGCTGGGTGTGACTGAAGGCAAAGGTGGCAGCCACAGGGTTTCACCCCAGCCATAGCTGCAGTTCAGGAGGAGAAACACCTTTTCTTCTTTTTGCAGGTGCTAGGTATAAAGCAGTGGTGGTGTCACAAAGGGCCAGTCCTGCCTGACTCACCTGGCGGTTTTCTCTGATGGAGTGACTACACCGGTGAATAGCGGAAGGGCTACAGATGTCACCATCTGGGCTTCTGCAAGGCCTTTAACATGATTCCCAACGACATCCTTCTCTCTAAACTGGGAAGAGAGATTTGATGGGAGGACTCTTTGGTGGGTGAGGAATTGGCTGGACAGTTGCCTCCAGAGGGTAGCTGTCAACAGCTTGGAGTCCCTGTAGACACTGATGACAAGTGGTGACCTTTAGGGGTCCAGATGGGGACCAGCGCTATTTAATGTCTTCCTCAGTGACACAGACAGCACACCATCAATATGTTTGCAGATCGACAGGCCTGAAGCATGGGATGCCCTGTGTTCCCATGGAGGGAATGGGGTAGGGGCAGGACATAAGCTTCTGCTTCCTGTGGAAGTCATTCTGGAGACCCTGCATAAGCTTGGACTCTGGGGAATCTCAGCAGCTGTCTTCCCAAGACCTCAGGGGAGCAAGTCTGAGCAGTAAATTAGCCTCTGTGCCCTGGGTGCAGCTAGATCAGAAGCAAACGTGTCCAGCTGTCATGGGGGCAGGCACTCTGAGCCACTAGAGGCTAATAACAATTCCCTGAAAAATTTTGTGGAGTCCAAAACTAAGCAAGCAAGGAAAAGTGAGAGAGAAAAGGTAGGAAGGAAGAGACATTGATAATTCTGTGTTTCATTACCTGCTCATGGTCAGCAGACCATGGATTCAGAGTCTGAAGGTGCTACTTCAAAATAATCCACATAGCAGCAACCATCCTTGCCCAAACTGTCCCAAACACAACCAAGCAAACCACATCGTTTGAGCTTAAAAAGATAAAAGTTCTCTTTAGTCCAGTGACATGCAAGCTTGCATTTCCATCTAAGCACATCTGCATCAAAAATCATCTATTCTTTGAATGGACTTCTCTAATCAAAGCACGGTTCAAGGGAAATTTTTCACCTGGTCTTTTTGCTGAATTTCTTCAGTGTGGGCTGTTTTGGGAGTAGATTTACACAGTCAGCTTGGATACCTTCCTCCTTCCTTTCTAGGCTTTGATCCCTTGATCTGAATGCCTGCTGACTGGTTCCTTCTGGAGTGACACAAGTATTTCCCTCCAAAAAGGAGACTAGATACAACTGACAGTACAGCACACACCAGGATCCAACCTCAAGCAAGAGCACAGATGTTGATTGTGCCAAACACTCAAGATGTTTGACACAGTCCCCACAGACCTTGTGCTGTGGAGTGCCCTCATACACATAGGCCACACCCCAGGGTATACACACACCCTTGGCATGAACTATTAAAGCACCACCTTAGCAAGTTCCAACCCAGTCCTGTCTCTGAGACTCTGGGTGCTTTAAATTGAAAGATGAGTGAGTGCAGCCTGTGCCCCACAACCACCAAAGTGCTCCACAGAGACCAGACCAGACCCAAGGCAAGTGTTTTTCCCTGTGAGCTTCTCTGCTCCAGAGATCATAAACATCATCCTGAATATCATCCACTTTGCACCCCTTCAGGGGCAAGGCTCTACTGTCTTTCACCCAGCCTGCAAAGGCAATGTAAGCAGTACTGAATGCCTTTTTCCATCTAACTTCTGGAGCTGTTGGAGCTTCAGGATGGTAGAGGACACCATGGTTGACCACCAGCTTAAGAGAAACGGTGACAAACAGAAGAGAGAGTCACAAAACAAGTGAGGAGAGTATGGATTTATTGAGAAGGCTCACTACAAATATCTAAATAGGTCTAGCTCAGATTATCTTCTACCTCTCTTTTCAGTCACTGTACATGAGTGAATAACATCCATCCATCTGCCTGTCATTGTCTTATTTTAATCTAGGCACCATAAAATAGAGGGGAAGTTTCCTACATACAAGAGAATCTTGTAGAGGAAAGGGTGGAAACTCCATTGTTAGAGGATTTGAAACTGGAGAGCTGAAACCCTGCTAGTTATACCCTAGGGAGCAATCCTGCTTAGGCCTTCAGAGGGATGAATTAACCTTTTCTTTCTCAAAGGTGTTTTACCCACCATCACTGTAGTCATCCTGGGAAAATAAAGGAACTCTGTTTCCTCGCCTTGAAGACAGGTTGTGCTGACAGGTGCCATGCTCTAGCCAGGTGTCTTCACACCATTTAACTGGGTTAAAAAAAGCTGTTCTGTGTGCTAAATTGCTTCCTCACTTCACAAGGTGTGAAAGCCTTTTTTTCCTTTCACATGTCCATGCTTCACTCCTTCTGGGGAGACAGCTGGTTTTTTTTTTTTTTTTTAATACATTCTGCTCCTTAAATGCCGTCTCTGAGACAAATCAGGTCATGTGGAGCCAGGCCCATGAAAAACACTGAGGTGACTCCTGGGAAATAACTGGGAGTTGGTTGCCTAAATTTCTGTGAGTCTAGGCCCAAGTGACCTTGAGTAACATCAGTATGAACATACATTGAGTTCTAGTCAAGAACAGAGCATGGGCTGAGGTGCATCTTAACCCCACAAATAGCACAGGTGTTTGGGTGATGCAGCACTAGTTCACCGAAATAGCTGAAGGAAAAGTTTCCACACATACTTTAGCACAGGTGTCATGAGAAAGGAATGACTTTGGGCCCTTAGTTCTTTGCATGGAGAACACAGTTGTTTGTTTTGGGTTTTTTTTTCTAGTAATGATCAGGTATCATATTTCCCTTGGGTGAAATGGGTGAAGTGGGTTATTGATGTGTCAGTGGTCCTATGGATGTCCAACTCTCGCCAGTATTGATGCCTTGTCTGGTGAAAGGTATGTGAGTCCTAAATCTGGGCTCCCAGCACACAGTTTTCAGAATACTGGGAGATGGCCATGTGTATCGAAGGGCTCTGGGGTTTGGTGTCACGTTTAAGAGGAGCTCCTAACCAGGGACAGAAAGGAGCAGGGTACCAGGGTGATGGCTGAGCATATAGCATGGCTATAGCATACAGCAGCCTGATCCTAGGATGAACATTAAGGTGGTTGATACATGCCATATATTGGGGGGCAGAGAAACACCAGGAAAAGGAGAGCTAGAGAGAGAAGCAGAGGAAGCTGGGTAATATTCAAACACCTTTCAGTGAAACAGTAAGTTCTTTCTTGGTCTCTCCATCCCAACATTCAAAATACAAAACGATGTGATTATTTTTCCAAGGAAAGGCAATGAGGTACACCATGAGAGACAAGTGGACTAACAGCAAGCAAGGACCAAAGCACTCAGTTCTCTATTTTATTTGCCTCTATGTGGCTGCAAACACGTGGAACATCTAGAAAACACCTAGTTTCTCCATTTCTCCTTTCCTGAAATACCAGCATAGGAGACATTTAAAAGGGTCTGGAGGTTATAGTAATACTTCCTCCATTCTTTGCCATAATTTGACCTCCTCTGTGAGTGGTGAGTTTGGAGATGGAAGGTGCAAAAGTGGCCAGAGATTAGAAATCTTCTTGTCATGGCTCCAGGAAACTTCTACATCCCTGCTACCTAAGAACTGACCTCTGCCCTATGTGTGTCTTAAACATTAATTTCTTATCTCCTACTCTCTCAGCTACGTGATAGCGAGGAAAGTCTCACTTACAGGAACAGTCTGCCTGGGAAGGGATGTCCTAGAAACCTGGAGGTGTGGCAGACAAGCAGATGGGGTTGGTGAGAGGATCATCCCTCTTGGACTGGAAAGATGCTGTGGGCTGTGTAGATAGAGACATAAAAGTGTGTTTCATTAAGGCAAAGCTTTACACACTGGCTTCACTGGGTATGCGAGGATGATCTGAATAAAAACATGGACATGTTTGACTATTTCCTTTTATATATCCATTTAGCTCTGCATCCACCTGCCTGTTATGTCCTGCCTTTACAGGATCCATGATTTGTTTAACACTAAATGAAACAGAGGACATTTGCTCTGTGTAAAATGGCAATACATTGCATGTACCCTAACAGTATCATGAATATGTCAGTACTAGGTATTAGCATGAGTTTGCTTTACACATAAATGTGTAAAGCAAATGAAGGGGAGGGGGCTGATGGAATACTAATATCTGAAACTGATCCCTACCAGACCTGATTCCTGGCTGGGAACTCTAGATTCCATGCAGACACTAGTAATAATAGCCACTTTATTCTAGCCATAATACTACAGCCAAGATGTCATGAACGCTTGGGAGATAGATAAGATAGACAGATTTCTTGTTTTCCACTGAGGTGGTTTTGAATGCATCCTGGCAGGGCTGACTCACCCTTTCAGCTTTCCAAGGAAGACAAATTGCTTTCCAGGAGCTTCTGCTGTATACAGGTTATTTTTGAGTGCTTCCTTAATTAAGATTTATCTGCTGTGCACGTAATCCCCAGATGAAAAGCCCTTGGGGCTTTTTTTTGTGTGAACAGAAGTTTTCCCCTGAACAACCTGTTTCTCACCCAACCCACTGTTATACAACATGACACACATACTTTATGGATACCATGTCCTACCCCAGAAGTACCTGCAGGCCAGTAGCCTGAAAAAAAGGTACTTTCAAATGCCTGGGATGCTTTACTGGGGAAGGACTGAATAGAAACAGGATTCCTGAGGGCCACAATTGGCAAAGACAAATTATTAGCACATTTCTTTCCTCCACAATCTTGAACTCCACCTCTGCCCCAGTCTGATGTTTCTTATCTTTTGTATCTGAAATTATGCTGAAAGCACCCTACTGGAAATACATTTTGCAGCTGCACAATTTGGGATCTGGCAAGGACTCAAATGGATGTCATCCCAGCTGGGAGAAGAGGACAGTGATGTCACTGGAGTAGCAAAGGAGCCTTTTAGCTCTGCCATGCTGTAGGTGCAGATGAGAGGTTTTGGTCTGACCTCCCTGGGGAGATGTGCTCTCTCCCATCCCCTGCCAGGTCAGGGGCTGACTGGCAGTCACAGCTCTCTGTGAGTGCTTCTGTCAAAGCAGCACAAGAGCTGACCCTGTGGCTGACTGGCTAGCAGGGGGAAGGAGATAAACCTTTGAATAGCCCAGGTAACAGGGAAGCTCCTCTGGAGTCAGAGAGTCAGGCATGCAGCAGTCCACGACCTGTAATAGCCATCTTGGTTGGTGTAGGAGGTATGTGGGATGTGAGAGCAACAAGGCCAGTGGCAAATAAGATCTCCCTTCAGTCAATGTTTTTCACCTTTGTCCAGGGATCAACAATTTTGTCACGTTCACTAATGGTTTTGCAGGAATCAGGCATGGGGACTGGACCCTTAGGGCCTTGTAGTTATTTCTAAATTGTCCTTCCAGTCTTCCAGTCTTGCTGCTGTTTGAGACTACCCTCAGTCCTTGGGGAGAAGGAGTCAAAGCTACAGCATCTAAGTGTTATACAGTGCTCTAAAGGAGTACCAGTCTATCTTCACGTTGCTGTGGCTACAGTGTAATGCTGGCATATACAAGATCTCCTTAAACCAGCTAGTTCAGGTATTAGCAGTTAGGTTGCCACAGCAACACAGGACTTACTGCAAGCTGCAAAACTTGTCTAAGGAACAGGATGGATGAGCCTGTGTGGAGCTCTGCACTACCCTGGCTAGTTAAACGTACTTCCAATTTGTTTCCACTTCCTTGTGCTGAAGCGGGCTGAAAAGCTTCGCCCAGATGCTGAATAAAAGGTTGAGTTAGCTGTGCAAGACACACGAGTGGTTGCAGCCTGCTGGTGTCTGCATTGTCTTTACACATCACCATCACCTGCTCTCTGACAAGCTGAGACAAACATGAAAGCCCACTTTCCACACTGTGTCATTTCATGCACTTGGGGAAGTGTAGACATAATGCTCAGCTGCGCCCCTGTGATTGGTGCAACAACCATTTTGTCCCTGGGCATGGTCAGGAGCACAAAAACTCCTTGTGCAGAATTCTGTGTATTAATGCCATTTACATATTCATCCCTAGCCCTTTTCACCCCCTACATAAACATCCTGGCACCTAGTGCCCCTCCCATCTCACTTCCTGCTGTATATGGACCCATCCACATCCCTGCAAAGTTGCTCTTTTCCTTGGTGATTTGGGGCTGCTCACTCCTTGGCCACCGTACCCACTTAAGGAATGATGGGCACTAGTGCTAGGGTGAGGGATCACTGGGGACCCAGTGGGACAGAGTGGGTACCACCCATGGCATGGCAGTGGACACCCAACTGGTCCCCTGGCCAAGCATCACTTCCACAGGTGTGCTTGCCCCTGTCTTGTGCTGTGGAAATGATCATTTCCAGTCTGGTTCTCAAGGAGTGTGGCTACTGTGGCCACTCTACTTTCCCCCTCTCCACAGGCACCATGTTTCCAGTGGCACATCTGCACGTTGCAGTGGCTTCTTCTCCCTTCTTCCTGCCACACTTTCACTGAATGTGTTGTCCCCTCTCTCTGCTCTTGTGGTCGGGAGCCTTTCCCCAGATGGCACATCTCAGTTTCAATGTCCTAAGGAGTGGTTCCTTCTTCCTACCCAGGAGTAAATGCTTCTATCTTTCCCAGTCAGCTTGTTTCCTTTGTTTTGTGACCTGAGCCAGTGATGGAAAGCAGGTGCAGACAGCAAAGAGGCCAGTGGCTCTGCATCCAAGTAGGTCTTTTGAATGCTTCCCAATGGGACTATTAATAGAACAGTGTCCTTTCATCAATATGCAGCTGAGCTGTTACTTGCCCAAGGGCTGCTAAATTATTGGGGTGAAGTGTGATCTGTTCGGTAGATTCAGTGAAGGTTTATAAGCTGAGCATTATCTCTCTGCAGCAGACCAGTGTGAGGCACAGGCTCTGTTTTGGTCCCATTTAAGACTTTAATGCACAATTTAAGTCTAAAAAACACGGGGAATGCCTGTTCTTTGTTATAAGGCTGAATTCCCCCCAATAGTCAGAGAAATAATAATAGTCTGCTGAAATTGGAAAGAGTGATATTAATCTGCCTATTAATCCTTCAGTGAAACCATGGTGGAGTGCGAAGGCAAAGCGCTTGGAGCGCTTGCAGGCAGGGCGTTTGTGAGGAGTGCATCCTGTGAATATCTGTGTGTGTCTGACAGCACAAAACTGCGGTGGGGCAGGCAGCAATCCTATTCTCTGCTGGCAATCCCGAGCCAAAAAGCTATAAAAGACAAAGCACTTGGTGTCATTAGAGTCACACACCTGTGAAACAAGGTGTCATTAAAAAGAAACACTGACTTGAAGGCAGAGGTGGATTTGGAAGGAGTGTGAAAATCCCCCTCGGGAGAGTGTTTTGAAAATGAGTAGTGGAAAAAAAATTGGTATATTTCAAAATGAATGGGAAAATAAATCATGGGAATAGAGACAACCCAGCTGGTACAAGCCTTTCCACATAGCCAAGGTGCTCTCAGCATTGCTGACAGAGATGATCAGGTGCTTTAAATTCCTTTTACAAACCTCTGGCTAGAGACCTATGTCTGTCCAGCCTTAGGATGAAATTAGGGCCACCTGGCTCAAAACCCACACCAAATGGAAAGGCTGTTTTGAAACTTGTCACTGGTTAACAGGAGGGGGAGGTGGGACATTCTCAATAAAATTAAAGCATCTGCTACACCTGAAGAAAGCTTAACTTATCTCCCCCTTTTCTCCTCTGTCCTCCTCCCTTGTTCTTCTTCAAAGGTTGAAAAAAATGAGGATGGAGACCAAAAGATCGAGCAAGATGGCATCAAACCAGAAGATAAAGCTCATAAGGCAGCCACCAAAATCCAGGCCAGCTTCCGCGGACACATAACAAGGAAAAAGCTCAAGGGGGAGAAGAAGGGAGATGCCCCAGCATCTGAGACTGATGCTGCCGACAAGAAGGAGGAAGGCCCTGCTGGCGGAGCGGCCGAGAACAAAGAAAGCGAGGCTCCTGCTGCCACAGAAGCAGCCGCCGCTGACAGTGCCCAGCAGGAGGAGGGCAGCAAAGACAGCAGCGCGCCAGCGGAGGAGAAAAAAGGAGATGGAGCCGCTGACACGGGCTCAGAGCAGCCAGCCCCACAGGCTGCCACTCCTGCTGCCTCCTCAGAGGAAAAGCCCGCTGCTGCCGCTGCCCCCGAAAGGGAAAGTGCCACTAAAGCTTCCACTGATAACTCGCCGTCCTTGAAGGCTGACGAAGCCCAAGACAAAGAGGAGCCTAAACAAGCCGACGTGCCTGCTGCTGACACCACTGCCACCACCACCCCTGCCGCAGAGGATGCTACTGCCAAGGCAACAGCGCAACCCCAAATGGAGACAGTGGAGAGCAGCCAAACCGAAGAGAAGACAGGTGAGTGAATGCCTCACTAGGGAACGGGCCTCTCCAGAAATGAATACCTCCCCTGGGCTCCTGAGAACAAGAGCTGGTGTGGGGATTAGATCAAGAGTTAACAAGGGAATCCCCTTGCTAGTTTTTAGGGGTGGGGGAGATTAATTTCTTGCTTAACACCCTCTTTCCTGCTTCCAATCAGCTTTTGGAAATATTGCAGCTCCTGCTGAGGTTTCTGTACCTCTAGATGGAGGTGCCATCAAGCCTTTTTTCCATGGTGGCAGGAGAGTGTCTGCCAGCTGGGAGGCTTGGAGGGAGAGCTCCCCAAGCTCTGCATGTGCTAAAGATAGTGATGAACCTTCTCAGTCACACTAGCAGACAGCTCCAGTGGGGCAACTCGAGCAGCTCACTGGAGGCTTCCAGCTTTAGCTGAAAATCTCACAAGACAAAAGCTCTCTCATACTGCAGGAGACCTTGTTGGTGGGATGGTCATGGAGTCAAAAGGGTCCTTCTTCTATCTGCTTGTGTATAGATGAGATTCTTAGTACAACCACATCTTAGTCAGAAACATCTTATCAGCAGCGCTTATAGTTTCATCCACACCTATACACACCTCTGCTAGTCAAAAGGGTCTCTGCTTGGAGTATCCCAGGACAGCCAAGCTTGTATGAAGCTTTTAGACATGTCAGCTGATTCAGATGTGGATAGTAAGAGAATCAAGTAGGGAAAAGAACTATTAAGGGCCCTGACAGCTTAGTGAGTGAGGACAGAAGAGAGAGTTGAATACCTAAAGTCCCTCTAGGAGGTATTTTCAATTCCTCACTGTTGACTGAGTGCAAGTCTGCTTAACCAGTTCCCCTGGGAAGGGGTGGAGAGTCTTGAGAAGCAGAAGTGGATATTTTTTGACAAACATACAATGTTTACAAACCTTAAAGAAGAGCTGATTTTAAATTGTGATACTGAGCTGAATAGAAAATGCATCAAAGGCCTGAGGATATTTTTCTCTCTTGTTCTTTACCTTTCTTGTTTTATCAAAGAAATAGAACATAAACAACAAAGAAGGTAACATTGGAGGTAGGCTCCAGATGAAAATCAATTAAGGGGCAGTACCAAGCAAAACTGGCTTCCACATTCATGAAATACTCAGTTGTACAGGGCATTCTGCATTCATTAGCTTGTTGGGGAAAAATGTTGTATGTCACCTTGATGTTCATAAACAGCCTGATGTAAATAAATGTTAGAGAGCCTCAGCACCCAGCCTTGTAGTTACTGATGTTTCTCCATAATTTCATTTGGTCCACTACTTCTCCTCCACAAATTGCAACTCCCACTCTCCAATTAGGCCTCCAAGCTTCATAGCTAACCTGGGCCTTCAGGCAACTCTATTCCTGCTCAACAAAGTGGACAGATAGGGAAGAACAGATATCCAAAAGGACAGGTTAAATACTGGGAGAGGAACTCATGCAGGACATTTGTGATTTAAGGTATGGGCAAAGGGAGCAGCCTTCAAGAGAGTGAGTCTAAACTGATTGTACACAGCTACAAAGGGTTGCTGGTTTTACTTCTGCTTATTTAGAAGTTTCTAGAAATAAGCCTTAAAATTGTATTGTCCACATTTACTTTTTGTTGTCCAGATCTCCAGCCATTTGTTCTTATTTTATATGATGAGCTGAATGGCAACATAAATATCATATGATTAGTAAAATATTATTTGCTATGTGGCATGCTATATTTGTGTTGGTTTTATACTTGGGCAAAGGTATAAGCATCAATGGGAAGAATAGGACAGGGTGAATCAGTGTTTTGGGGTCCTCTGTACATAGGATAATGAATGCTAATTCCCTATTCTTTAAGACTTGGGATGCCTTATTCCTAAAAGCAAGAATGATTCTGCTTTGAATTGACAGTCCATTTTTATTCAGATTAATCTGCTGTAATGAGTAGAGGTAGGGATTTTGTAGAAGCAAGCTATTTGATTTTAATTTTCATTTCATTTTACCTGTTTTGAGTTGTCACTCATGAAAAAATGGTTTATTTCTATGCAGTATTCCAAATCATTTTCAGATATCCTCCCCATGCTCTTGTTGGTTTTAACATCATTTGAAGTGGCCAGCCATTCATGGCCACATCATTTGAAGAGGCCATTTAAAATGCACGATTTAATATGCATTCGCACATGATACTATTACTTATGTAAATATCTAGCCAACAGAGGAAGCTGGAAACTCTACAATCAAATACATATTTAAAAATGAGTTTTCAGTGATCAAGTGTTCAAGACCAGTATGTGCATCCATTTATACTTATTCAGTATGCATGCAGTAACACTCGAGCTTACCAGTGTTTGCAGAAAGCAAACATGGAAGGTGTGTGGCCAGAGTCAAGCTGATAGCCTCTTTAAAATGTTAATGAATATAGATTTTTCTTGAATTCCTATTCCAGTATGATATCAGCCTTCCAGTCACAAACCTGAACAGCTGTCTAAGTGCCCCCAGAGTCATCCAAGAAAGAAATGCAAAAAAGATTAAAGAGGTCTCCTTGTCCATCTCTCTGAGGATTCTGGGCTGTGCTCTGCAATACACTCTATAGCACAATGTCCACAATAGTAGGAAGCTGCTTCCTTCTTAAAGAATATTCCTCTGAAGAGCATCATCACATTACAAAAGTACCCACAGACAGGAAATATTTCCTGGCAGAAAGCCAGTGTTTTCTTTTTACCATCTTCATCCTATTACTCTCTCTTATATCTTTAAACCTCTCTGTCTCTCTTGGTACTTACTCTTTCCATAGACTTAAACACATTTGCCAGGTCCTGACCTTTCCTCCAGTCATCCCCCAGCAAACACAGCACTGGTGGTTGCTGGCATGGTTGCGATGGTCATTCGTGAAAGAGGGGACATCTGCCACTTCAGTGCTCCTCCAGCCCAGGGACAGATCCTCTTTCAGCTTCATCAGTCCCCTTGGCCTTCAAAGGTCACCTCTTATCGTTTTTGTGATCGAAGACTGGCACAGTAGTGTGCAGTGTCAGGCTGCCAAAAATAAACTGGCTCCTGGCCAGTGTCATCGGTTGGCTGGTTGCCATGGCATGCTTGGCTGCTACTACCCTGAGGCGTGCCGACCGTGCTGCTTTAGGGTGGTGATGTTCATCTGCCTTGACTCTTACTACAATGGCTGTATCATGCTATCTGTAGATACCTTCCCTGGTGCAAGCACAGGCAAAAGGCTAGGGCATTTAATTTATACCCAGGAGAGATTTTTGCCTTTATCTATGGGCAGGAGAGAGAAAGACAGGAAGTGGGGAAAGGAGTAACTAACCAGGTAACGACAAGTGCACAGATTTTAATACTTAATATTTCTGGAGTGGGGGAGAGACAGAGTGGTTCTTTGTACCAGTCGGTAGTTCCCCTGACAGCCCTCAACTCTCCTTGTAACTCAGTTCCACAAGCTCTATCTGCCTGTTGGTAATGGCCTAGGAAATGGCTTCAAACAACTGTCCTGTATCCAGTAGTAGTTGGCCTGGAACCCCAGGCATTTCCAGTTGCACAGTGGGGCAGTTCCTAAGCAATTCTCTGTGTAGGTGAGAAAAAGAGATGGCTTCCAGCCTGGGTAAGGCATGAAATGAGTCAGTGGGCTTTGTTCAGTGGCAATGAAGGATTGATGTAAAAAGAACAATCTCTCAAACCTCTTCATGTCTTTTGGTGGATGACAAGAATGCCAAGAAGTTGTCTTCTCATCTGAGCAGCCTTGTCAAGACTTAAGTTTATAGGTTTTCTTCTTATCATCCAGCTTTTGCCTCTTTGGTGTTGGTATTATGCTTAAAGAGGCTCCCTTAGATGCCAACCTACACAAGAGGACAAAATTCAAAAGTGATAGGGGGGAATTTATACATTACATATGGATGAGGAAGTGAGACTCATTCTAATCTTGGCTGCATTGGCTTAAATCCAGAGAGTCTCCATGAAAGTTACTGGAAAGAGTCTGTTAGTGCAGCTTTGAAATGAGATCAGCATCCAGTACAGCAGACTATGGAAGAAGATGGGCTACGATGTCCTCTCAGGGAGGAGCTGACTGTCACACAATGTTAGATTCGATTTGTACTTTCACAAGTTTTCAAGTCTCACCTCCAAATCCGGTTGGCTCTCACATCAAAGCACTCTCAGATTGTCAGGTAAGAATACAAAGCCCAGAAATGTGAAAGAGTAAATTGTGCCTAAGGAAACAAATGGATCTTCTTTTGTTGGGAAATGAAGAATGCTTTTTCCTGCTTGATGAAATAGCTTTACAATGGAGCAGTTTCACAGCTGAAATGAAAAATCAGCCAGGTGACAAGTGCTTTGCATGTAAGTGGGCCAGCAGTTCCCCCAGGGCCCTGTATCCTGCAAGCAAGGAGCACTGGGAGGCACCATCTTCTCTTCACTTCCTCAGAGGGAGCAAGTCCATGTGGATCCTTTTTCATGGTTTACAGTTGAATCAGTTCTTTGTTTTCAGTTCAATCCCCATACTGATGGAAGGACAATACTTGCTGCACTTTGGGACCACTGGCTGTATAAAGATTTGGAAAGAGACACTGTCTATTGTCTTGTACCAGCCGGAACGTGCAGCCTACACTATGCAAGAGGATTGCAGCTGTGTGACTTGGAATTTTAGTCTTGGCCCATGAGTAGCTGGCATGAAGCAGAACAACCTCACTGCCATTCCTGTTTCAAGGGAGCTTATCTCTGCTGCTACACCTGGCAGCCCAGGAAAGCAATGAAAATACAGTAGTCTTCCCATGCCTGCCCCAGAGGGAGCAACTCTAAGCAAGCATGGCAACATTTTCATGTCTGTAGTACTGCTCCAGCAGCCAAGTAAGACTATAAATGCAGTTTAAGTTACCTGACACATGCTGAAATATGAAGTTTGTGTCTAGTCCTCAGGTGCTCTGAAATTTTTAATCTTTGCATTGTGTCTACATAGGTATAAACATATCCTGTGTATTTCATAGCTGGGTTCACATTGGTGCAAATCGCCACGTTGAGGGGCAGGGTGAGAAAAGTGGAATGTCACTATTTTCCTACACACAACCTGACACAGCTGCAGGATTTCCTCCTCTATTGCAGTGGAATACTGTCTCTTGTCCTGTGTGTGTGCCTCAGGTCTGCTGTTTCCTAATGAGATGCAGCTTGCCCTGTAGAGGTGGGAACTGCACTAGTGGGCCAGTGGTGAAGCAGTACTTGACCTCTTTTAATAAAATCATAGGTGACATTAAACATATTTACTGATGACAAGGTGTGGGCTGACTGTAAAAGGCCTCTTAAGGAGAGCAGGGTAACCACTCCTTCATACCTAAGGGGTGCCAGTTCTTCTGGGACCTCAGTAAGAAATGCATGGACAGTCAAGGCTAGTTGACTGGCTTATTTTGTGAAGGCTGCAAATTATAGGAAAGGTGACAGCAATCTTTCACCCCTTCTGGTGTTGGCAGCTACAGCTGTTGCTCTTCCAAACCACACACAGAGGTGACATTGTTTAAGGCAGTGCCCGCCAGTGTCTCAGTGTGTGCCAAGCTGTACAGTGGTCACTCATGCTAACACATGGCTCTCTACAGCCAAGACCAATGGTTGAACTCCGCGTAGATTTTGCTCTAAATCACTCTCATTACAGTGTTTTCCACACTGGCCCACTGCATCTGCATTCAGATCATCTTCAGAAAATGCTCTGTGGGAGGAAGGCTTTCTGTCATAAATGATAAACAAAATTTCTGCTGAGAAGGGCTCAAATAGCAGGCCTGTGGACAGTCTGAACAGACAAACAATGAAATTCAAGTGATGACTGTTTGCTGTAGCTACCAGAAGTTTTCTGCACCACTGCCAGTGTCATCTCTTTACACTAGGATCAAGAAGGCTGGAGTTTTCAGATAGATATAAGCTTGCAGAGTATCAGCTGGGATTTACAGCTCCAGGGAACTGAAATTTAAAAGTAGAAGTACTGACTCTGTGGTATAGATGACTGCCACATGCAGAGGAAAAGGATTTGGAAAGTTCACCGGGTCAGAACAGTCAGATTAGTTAGACGTTCCTCAAGAGCTATTTAATAGGTGCATTAATACTGGATTATCAATGTCAGTGCAGTGATCGCTTCCAATCTCCGTGGAAATTTCATGGACTCTGGCAAGGTGAAGTTGTACTCACAAGGATCCATGCACATAACTGGTAGAGGAATATAGAAATTGCCAAGCCAGGCAAGAGCTAATATCCATTTATCGCACTTCTTGCAGTGGCTAGCACAAAGCACTGCTACGAGCAGATCTAGGGTAAGCTGCTTCTCTGCTACTGGGACTCATCCCTGTCTTCCACTGTCTAAGATTTGGTTTTACAGGTAAAGCATGATGTGTTTTCTCTTTCGATGCTAATATAACTGTGGTGTTATATGGCATGTATGTGTGTATATATATATCTCTGTGTGTGTGTGTATGCACACAAAATATCTGATTGACTAGGCATCAGCAGCTTTCCCAACTCCAACCAGCTGCACAATGGCCATAAAGTTCGGTGACAAATTGGCCACCATTGCCTTAAATATCTTTCTGTACTTGTGCTATATCACAGAAATAGCAAAAGCTTGTGACAGCCCTACTTCATGCCTTTGATTATGGTGTATAGCATCATACAGTATGAATTTATGCACAGAGGGCATAGTATCATAGCCCTTGCTGTTCACCTCTTTCTTGAAGAAAACACAAGCAGTGCTTTCAACTGCTTTTTATGTGAAATTATTCCCATGCTTTTTAGGAACTCTGTTGCTTTTCTCTGCACTCCCTTTAAATTTGCAAATCTATTTTATGAGATGGAATGACAGATAGTCTTCACATTAGTCCAAAAAAAAGGCTGTAATTTTATACACATCTTTCCAGAAAGGCATTATTTCTTCTCTTTTGTCCCTCATCCCAGTCCTTATGCACACCAACCTCTTTGCTTTTTGCAGACAGCTACCCACTGAGCACTGATGACTGCAATGACTCTTTTTGTAAAGACACTACTGAAATATTTTATTTAGCCATATGATGGTCTGTGAGACTGGGCAGTGGCCAAGAGCACCAAGGAAAATGTAAGCAGTGACAGAAGGCTTACAAGTCAAGCCACTGGCATCAGCTCTGTGGGATAGTTTCCACCTCCAGTTCTGGACCTCCAATAGACCTGTGAAAGACCATATTACACAAGCTCAATTTGAACAGGTCTCTAGGCTCATATTTCTCAAGACTACATTCATGCTGCAAGCTTGATTTAAAGAAGGGCTTCCTCATTTCCTAGCTTTCCTCTCTGGATGTCTTTCAGGCAGAAAATAGATGAGATATTAAAAATAATGTGTGTGGGAAGCCCAAATGGTGGAGAGTATTGCTATCGTGTGCTTTGCTATTCTTTGAAGAAGAGTCCAGCCTGGTTTTGCAGGTTACTAGAACTGTGACTTCTTTCCTAGTCCTGTATTCCCTGCCAAAGGCTCCCTTTACATATCCTTTAGCTTGAATGGTCTGTACCATGTGAAGAACCTTGGTTATATCATCACCAAATGTGAAATTTGATCTGTGCAAATGTTTCTTTTTTTCTTTCTGTGTCCTTAGCTACATCAGTGTCTGCATGGGACACTGGAACAGAGCAGAAAATCTCAGCTGAAGTCCTGGCAGTCAGGAGTCCACCTTGGACACCTGCCCTTAGCCAGGCTGTAGTGTAGTCAGGAGAAGAACTATGGAAAGCTGGACAGGGTCCAGAGATGTAACGGAAAATGCTGTTCCCCTAATGACCAGAAAAGTGAGACTCAGTGCTTCATGCAAATAAGTCTCCGATAAAGGTCGTAAGGTCCCAATTATCTGGTGTTCAAAGAATGAGCGACTTCCCAGCTGTACCTTGAGGCAATAGCAAATGAGTCCTCTTTTCATTATGAAAGAAAGCAGAAGGTGGAAAACACTATTCAACCTCTCCATCTTCCCTCAGCAAAACACAGTAATTGGTAATGCTAGTAATGATAACTGGACATTACCTGTAACCTTCAGGGCTTAATGAAGAAGAAAATCTTTCTGACATTTGGAAGAGCATCCAAATCCCAACGCTGAAGTGGGTGCAGTGGTACAGAACCAGAGCTGATAATGCATTGCAGGCACAGGGGAAGGGATAGGAGAGTAGGAACAAGAACTGTGACCATTATGCAGGAGCATTCCCCAGTGCTGCTGACTTTGACAAAACCGTCTTAGCAGCTGTGAAAAAATGTTTCAAAGACTTTACTTGATAACCACTTGAAGAGATGGAAGACAGAATAAAGTAAAAGTAATTTAAAGTTGGGGCGGTGGCGAGTACTTTTAAAAACCTCTTTGATGTTCTTAAAAGCTTGCGGCACACGTTGATTTGGAAATGACACAAGCCTCTAACAGGGAGGTGTGAATGCAAGCTTGTGTGGACTAAGTTTTCAAATGAGTATGGGACTCCATTCCCTTACTGGGTGTGGACTTAGGAAAAAGAAGGAGTATGTATTCCAGTTTAGACATCCCATGCTACCTATCCTGCTTATGTAAGGCTAGGATTTCACTTGTGATTTCAGCCTTAGTGTCACAAGCAATTCAGAATAACCTCCAGTCACCGGTGCTGAAACAGGGGATATGCCACAGGAGACCAAACCCTGTGACTGGGTCTGCCCCCCTTCAGAAATATTTGCGAGCTGAAGGAGTCTGTCTTAATCTCAGATCTGCTTACAAATAGTATTTTTCTCCCCCGGAAGGCTCTCAGTGCAGTGTTGCACGTTGGTCCTCTGCTTTCCCCCGTTGTCAGAAGGGAGGGAAACCCCCCACATTCAGGGGCTCTAATCAGAGGGCTGCTGTGAGTTTACCCTCAGTAAGGCTGCTACAGTTCATAGGAGCAGCCATGCTGTCTGTCCCTTTGTCTGCATTCACAGTCCCTGGTTCTTTACTGCCAAACAGTGAGGAGGCATGAGTGTCACCTTGATCTTGGAACTCTGTACCACCGCCGACCAGTCCTGCACTGTCCCATGGAGCAGCTCCTAACGTTCAGCATGGACTTTCAGGGTGCTGCAGGTTTGCAAGCAGTGGCACTGCTGGATGTTAGGAAGATGCTTCAGCAGTGCAAACAGATTTAGCACCTGCCTTTAAGCTTGTCTTTGGGGTTGAAGGTATGTTTCCACAAAGCCATCCCAGCACTATAGCCAAGCTTTTGTTGGGAGATTTACCAGTGTGGCCAATATTTAGACTAAACTTGACCTCTTGTCCATGACACAACCTCTCCCAAACACAGCTGAGGCCCACCAGGAGGGCAGGGGGAAGAAATGCACAGCACTGCTGCTGAGCAGCAGACTTTGGTCTCCAGAGACACTAACCCAGCACTGTTCACTGCACTCAATGAAGAGACAGAAAATGAGAAAGAAAATGGTTTTTTGTGCCTCAAGATAGAAACCTTTTTCATTGCTGAAGCCAAATGACTACGAGAAAGATGGATGGAGTCACTGATTTTTTACATCAGGGAAGAAGAAGATTCTAGACACTCCTAACTGATGTAGCATGCAACTACTTCTTGGCCTCATTTCTAGCACAACACAGAGACATGGTTATCCCAAAGAGAGGAGTTAAGCCTGATTGCAGTTTAAACCACAACCATTCAGGGCTTCTGAGTCCTGCTGGACTGGAGTTTTTCTGTGATAATCTTTTTTTCATTAAAGAACCCTTTAATTATTCAAACCCAAACATAATATATACCACTGCCACGAATTATGGGATTTGTAGATTAAAGTAGTAAGAAAAACTTTGCCTGCTTTTAGAGTAGCTAGCATGTGAGGGTCAGGTCCTCTCTGACTGGGACAGAAGACAGGGTGGGCCTTATGCTGGGAAGCTGAAATCCAGTGAGCTTTGCAAGCAAGCCATTGGCCTGCTGGACAAATTTTCCCCTGATCCCTCCTGCTGGAGCGATTCCACTTTGTATAAATTATTTATTGTTTGCTGGAGCCAGGATGTGGCATTTGGTCTCCCCTGTTCCAGATGACTGCCCTCACCACTAGTCTACAGAGCCGATGTTTTCCTCTAGCCCAATAAATATTTAATGGTTTATGGAAGTGGAACAGCTCCAGCAGGAGAGGAAGAGTAAGAGAGACGTGTTCATTCACATGGATACCTCACAACATTGCTCTGTGACCAGCAGGCAAGACCCAAGCCAAGGACCTTTATAGCAAATAAAATCAGCAGGAGGAGACAATAAGAGCACAAAATGGTGGGGTGCCACTTCCTATGCCTCAGTGCAATTTCAGAGCAGCTCAGGCCTGATGAGTTCATGCCTTCTATCGGGCCCTCTTCTTCTTATGACCACGGTTTTCAAAATGGTGCTAAAGCCAAAATTTTGGGCTGCTCCACCTTGGGCAAAAACTTTCAAACTCTGCACGTGGAAGCTGTGGTAAGTGGCGGCCTCCATGGACCTGTGCAGAGCTGGGCTTCATGGCAGACTTTGGCTGCACACGAGATCATGGAGGAGCAGCTACTGCTTGGCCCCACAGCTGAGTCAGGGCCAAGGAAAATGCCCTTTGATGAGGAAAAAAGGCCTTGTCATTGCAGACTAGCTCAGCAAAGGGCTGTCTTAGCTCCTTATAAGGGTACTTTTTTCCACCATAGTGGATGGTGCTGAGGAGCTGTTGACAACCCAGACGTTCCCGCTGCTCTGGAGAGGTGGTGCATCCTGGCCATGGCACAGCAGCTGGCTACGCACGGGGCATGGGGCTGCCTGGCTGTGCCCCTGGGTGGTCTCCCCAGCATTTGCAGCTGTCCCACCGAGTGCCCTCATGTCACGGCCGAATTCATTATCTGCCTGATGGAATTGTTATTGTGAAAAGCCAATTAAATCGAGATGGCTACTGTGGGACAGCTGCATCGGTTCGCTTGGCGCAGCACTTGGAGAGTTCAGAGACTCGATAGTCCCTCTCCAACTGGGAGAAACAGCTCTAAAAACTGGTTAAAAAATAAAATAAAACAGAGCTTGCCAAATTTGAATTAAAATCAGAATTACTGATGCAAGCTGCTGCCACCTTCGCAGAGAATACTGGTGCTGGCAATAAGAGTGCTCATGAGAGGTTTTCCAGGCAGCTTCTTCCTTCCTTCCTGCTGTACAGCTTGGCTCTGAAAATGGCCAGTGCCAGGCTCAGGGCTACCCTACACTCCTTTCCCCTGGAACTCACCACTTACTGGACAAGCATCACCACACCTCTGGTCACAGAGATTTCTTGGGGCAGAAGGGATGACTACACAGCCCAGCCTCTCACCTTAAGTCAGACCAGGAGGACCTGGCCTTTGTATGATCTGGGGAAAGTGTCCAGCTGCCCACCCAGTTTTGCAGGACAGGTGCTGTGACTGCTTATCTTTCTGTCCTTGGAAAAGCAGTTGTTCAGCAGTCCCAGACAAGGGATTTCAAGAAGAGGGGAGAATTGCTCTGCACCAGCAATGCCAGTGTGATGTCTCAAAATGGGGTTTTTTCCGCAAGTGTTTGCAGTTCAAAATGCCTCTTCCTGTGTCTGGGCTCTCAAGCCTCCTCCTGATGAAATGAAAAGCAAAGGCTCCCAGGAGTTTCCCTGGGTACAGCATGAAGCCTGAACTGCCTTCTAGAGAGAAGTGCCTGTGTTTCAGTGCTCATCCTGCACAAAACACATTGGGATTCTATGGCTGTGCACCAGCTGTGCTTTTGAGAAATATTAGTAATTTCTTTGATGCAAAGAGCTGGTGTTGTTGATGTTGCAACTGTTGGGGACAGTTATCAAGAAGATGGCTGTGGAAAGCCTGACAACAGGCATCTAATTAATTTTAGCATCCAATTTGCAGAGCCTTGGTGTATGATGATGGACAGAAACAAACTAATGATCTCTAAATGAAATTTCTCCTTCATTTAAACTCGAAATGGGAGGATGGCAAAGGGAAGAAAAAGAGACATTTTATATCCTCTCCTTGATTGTAATTCCCTGCCTTCAGCTAGATCAATATCATTTCTGCTGGAGATGGAGGCTGCCTCTGGTTTCCATGGCAATGTGGTTGTTGGAGGCTTGCAGGCTCCATGAATCCCCAATTTATCAGTCTTCTAGGCTTTAATAATGGAGACCAGCAGTCAGGCAGCTTATGAATGGCACATGTCTTTTGGGCTGGGGGAAGGGAGGCAGGAGCGTGGTTCGTAGTAAGGGCTGCAGCAATTTGTTTTCCTGCCACCGACAGCTGAAGGGGGAGGAGTACAAGGGGAGGAACAGCACATTAATTCTGGATGCACCGAAGGAATTTCTAGACCATTTTGCTGCAATTACAGATGATTTCCTCCTTTAGTTTCTTTTCCCTAGCCAGTTTTGCCGGGGAAGGGGAGGAGAGCAGCTTCACAGCCAGTCCTGTGTGAGGAGGTGGGAGCTGTAGATAGAGAACCCAAAGGCTCTACCAACTCTGCACGTTTCCTTCCTCTTCTTAACCCTCTTTATTTCAGGATCAGCAGAGCATGAATGCCAGCAGTCTGCCACAGTTTCAGGTTCATTTTTATCCCCCTACTGATCCTACCACCATTGCCAGGCTGCTCAGCAGAGCTGTGAGATGGGCAGACCTCTGAGGACCTGATCTGTCTGTCAAACTTCTGTCACTTGCTGTGCTATTCTCTGTGCATCTGCTTGGCCTCTCCAAATTCAAACCTCCATCCCCAAAGTGCTGTAAGCTTCATTCCCTGAATTAATTACTTTGCTAGGAATCTCCTGGCTGTAGAACAATCACTATCTGTCACTTCAATAAGGTTCAATTGGCGTATATCTATTCAGGGTATTTCCATTTCTTCTTATCTTTCCTCTGATTTCTCCCCTGTAATCTCACAGGGCAGTTGCTCTAAAGAAGCTAAAGAATAAATGGAGGTGTCTTAGAAAGACCTTGCTCTTCTGTCCCCTCACATGCCCTCTATTTCTAAACCATCCTCCAGAACTTAACCAGCAAGGGAGAAATGATGGGTGACACAAAAGAATGCTGTTGCATGAGATGAGGACATCCTGTTTTCCAACACATATTCCAAGAGCAGCTGTCAACTGTTACATTCCACAGCTGGAAGGAAGTTAAAACCTCTATACTCAAGCTCTTTGAATCATAAGGTATTTAGGGAATTAAAGAGTACTCTTTCTGGTCTGCAGGATCTATGTGAAATCAACAGGGGCAGGGGAGAAGAAGAGTAAAGAACAACTTATGGGTACTTTTTGTAAGGTTTTCCTCAGGTGAAGTAATGAACGCAGGAGAGAGGGACTGGTAGCTTGGAACCACTCCTAGAGAGAGCCTTTCTGGTTCAGCAGGACAGCTGAGCACCTGATTGTTCATCAGATCAACTCTGATCCCAGCTGATGGCTGGGGAGACCCTGCACAAGTCACTTCCCGTTTCTCTCCTTCAAGCTCCCTGGCTGTGAAGACCATGGAACCTTGGTAGCAGTCTGTTGACGTCACAACACCTCTGAGGTCACAGCACCTTTGATGCTGTTTGGTAGGAGGCCACTGAATGCCATATCTGCCTCCAAGGCACTCTCATCCTGAAAAAGCTCTTTTACTTTGCCTTTGGCCCACTGTACCACAGAGCCTCCCACCTGCCCACCACCTTCTGGTGTGACAAAGCATCCCCACAGAAGCACCGTGACAGATCACACTGCTGCCAGGTGGGAGCACCCTGTCCCCCCTGGAGCTGCCTTGGCTTGTAGCTGTGGCAGTGCCCCAGGGACTGGCCTTGCTGAAGGGTATCTTGCTGTCTGAAAACCTAACCAGTCTGGTAGGCTTCTTCCAGTTCTAGCTGGATTGAAATTGCCCTGTTATGGGTACAGCACACAGGAAGTTTGGGACAAAAGTGCTGGTAATAGGCAGCGATAAATGAACAGTCAGCAGTAGGCATGTTGTTTTTCTCAGCCTCCATCTCTGGCTGCATCCATGGATATGGGAAAGAAGCAGCAGTGGAAGAAGGAGAGCTGCTTCTTTCCCGTTCTTCAGGATGGAAGAATATTTGCAAATGTAGCTGTAACAGGGATAACACCTCACATTCACAAGGAACATCCTCCCTTTTCTCTCCCCACCCTCTTCCTCCATCACTCCCATTTCTCTGGAGACCTCAGTGCTCCCTCCCTAAGCCAAAATTGGGGAGTTTCCGTGGCAACCCGGCAGCTGGTGTCTAGACACTGTGAAAGATGCTTTGCAATGGAGCTGTGAGCCTGACTCCCCTCGACACCCCCTCCCCACTGCCGCGCACCCTGAGCATCTCTCCCACCACTCCCTCCCTTTCCATCTACTGCACACATGGATGCCAACGCAGGCTTGGATTTCCATGATGGTGCTGGAGGAAGAAAGGCGTGTGGTGGGATGAGAAGGAGTGGAAATCCCTCAGCCACTGGCTCGTGAGCCTGACAAAGCGCAAAGGCAGCTGGGGCAACAGAACTGGGTCTGGCTGTCCTCTGAGGGTTTAGCAGGATCAGAAAAAGAGGCAGCTGTTCAAACTTGGACTGAAGTTACCAGGCATGGGACTTGCAGAAGTTGTCCTATTTTTCTCACTGCTGGGGCAGCTGAACCATTCTTAGATGATTCTGGAAGAAGATGGTACAGGAATAGGAGGCCCAAGTTACCACATACTGGGGCCATATTAACCTTTTTGGTTCAACCTTAACAGACTGGCTTGCTTGCTTCCTTCCAGTAATTATTGGGCAACTTCCCTGGACCTCCTGGCTGCTGCTTGCACTGGGGACATTCCTCCCCACCACCTTGATACAGGGTGTGCCAAGGTTTTGCAGATCTCACGGTGCCATGTGCTCACCAGGATGCCCAGGGCTCACAGGAATCAGTACCATGGGTCTGTCTGTACAGAGTAAGGGATTCCCCAGGGATTTGGGAGAAATCATACAAGTCAATACCCTGGACCAGACACAGCCACTTACCTGAAATACCCAATTCCTTCACTTCTCAGTGTTTAGCTGGGGCAGCATAAGTCTACCGGTTTTCAGAAGCAGCAAGTCGGGGTGGTGGAGGATTTTAGCTCTGCATATGACGCATCCCAGGGCTGACTGCAATGGGCTAACATGGATCAGAGAGAGAACTGTGTAAGCAACAGCTCTGAACCTGAAGTGTGCCTTGTTTCAGCAGTCTCAGACCTACCATCGTCTGCCTGGAATAGACTTCTGGCTGGCTAGAAGGACAGATGGATTGGGACAGATGAATCAAGCTGTGAAGCCTGGATCCAAATCTGGATCCAAATGTCATTAAAACTAGGAGATGCTCAGGGCAGGGATTTTAAATGAGGCTTTCCAGTGCTCTTTACCCTCAAAAAAAAAAAAAATTCTAAGTAGGGTCATCTCTGGGTTGTATGAGATCTGCTAATAACAGGGCATGAAAGCCCAGATTAATATTTGGGAGCAGAGTGACGACCGGATGAGGAACAGGTTTTCAGTTCCATCTCTGCCCAAGCTGTAGCTGGCAAAGGACAGAGAAAGGAGGAAGCATGACAAATGCTAGAGAGACCAGTGTCTGAGTAGATCTGGGCAGTACTTCAGTGTGAATGCACAGGAGAGTTCTAGCTGCACAATCAATATCTGCAATAATTATGCAAACAGTGAGAGAGCAGCAAAAGCAAAATCTCTGCATCTGTATTAGAATCTCAGTGTTGTGCAATTTCTCTTCTCTTGGCATTGTCTGTGGTAATTTAAAGATCTGCAGTGGAACAGAAACAAAAAGGAAAACAAAACCCAAGCCACCAGCCACAAAAGAAATGATCATCAGAGAGGTTGCTGCTACTGTGGTCATAAGCTGATGTCTGCTCTGATTTAATTAATCTTGGCAAGTCAGACAGGAGCTGGACAGGTCCCAAGAGACAGTGTTTTACCCGGAAATCCACTCAACCTAATTTCACTAATGTAGGGCAGTGGAGAGACTTGGAGAGGAGCCTGCATGCTCAGCCATTAGAGCACAGCGTAGGAAAGGCAGCTGGAAGTACCACCATCCAGCAGAACTGCTGCTTGCGTGCCTGCTTCAGCTTCACAGAAACCAGAGCTGCATATGTTCCAGGCGTTTGCTCCCCAGCAGGGCTCGCAGACATGACTCTCACCCTTTCCAGGAAATAAATGGAATGCTGAGGAGCAGGAGCTCTCTTAGACCCTGTTGCAGCGAGGCTCTACATCTCACTTCCATACTGTTACTCTTCTACGGGTAAGGCTGTTGCCCTGCAGGTGCCAGCTGGAGCTGTAGGTATGAAGCCTCTCTTTGACACAGGCCCTTCAGCTGGGAAGCAAACACACATCAGCCTCTCCCACCGTGCAGCTCTGCCCTCAAACAATTCTGCAGCAATGGCTTAAGGTTTGTCCAAGGCTGCCCAGAAGGTTTCTCAACTTGACTGCACCATCCAGAGTGCTAAATGGAAGTGAGAACAGTGGCAGCTCAGCTCACAGATGCCTCTTTGGCAAAAATTATCCTATGCTATAAGATGATCTGGACTGCAGCATAGATTTCCAAAGACTGAAATAAAAAAGCAAACTAAAATCTCAAAGCTAGAAGGGTGGGACCACAGGAATGGAGTAGCCACAGACAGTGCAAGTGATGACTGGTGAGCGTTAAAAGAACTGTAAGGGTGGTGATTGCAAGCACAAACTAGGTTGGATTTATTGTTGGTTTGAGGTGACTTTTTTTAGCTTTCTGACCTAGCCATTCTTGTTTTTTCCTTCAGGACTGAATTTGGTTTTGGCCACCCCTCAAGTTTTTTTGCTTTATATTACAGCTTTGCCTCCCCTCCTCTTTCCTCCACTCTCATTTTGTGAGTTTGGGTCTTTCTTTTTGCATTGTAGCTGTACTGCTCTAGAACAAGTGCAGATGTCTCCGCCTTGGCTTGCTGTAGGTGTAGGTACTCTCCAGTGAAACTTGTCCTAAAGAAGGCATCTAAATGAGGCAGGTTAATAGAGTCTTAGAAATGTCCTATTGATTTCCACTAATTAGGAGGGAAGGAGAGGGTGAGAAGATCAGCTGCAGATGTCTCTCCGTAGATGTCTAGAGTTAGGTGAGATGTCCATCCGCTCTGACTTCAGCTTTCTTCTTTCATGATGTCACTGCGTGCACATCAATGCTGCCCCGGTCCAGACCCACCTGAAGAAACAGCTCACTGCTTCCTGCTTGTTCTGTCCCTTGCAAGTGGACACAGGGGGCTCTGATCATGCAGGAGGAGATCTCACAGTGCTGGCATGTTCAGAAAGGAGGCAGCTTTAGACAGGTGGAAGTTTGGCTAGCCAGGATGAAATGCTTTTTTTCCTCAAGCAGGGGATGGCCTGAATTCTCAACCACTTTTTTGTCACCTTTGCAACAAAGTGCAAAGTGAATGTAAAATGCCAAAACTGTGCAGTTCTGTCTGTATAATGGTATCTGTCCACTACAAACCCACAGGTGTGATAGCCCAGAGTTCAAAAAAGTGGAAAATCAAGACTAGTATTGGGTAAAAAGCAATGTAAGAAATACCCTCTCTGATGTATGGAATCCTCAGGATAGCTATCCACTCATCTCCCTGGGGATACCTTGCCCTCCTTTGCTGGGACATGGAAAACAAGGCTGGAGAAAGCCCAGAAAACATACTGCATAAATAGCCTGCATCAAACAAACTGGTGAGTCAGAGAAACTGTCTCACCTCTCCTCGTGAATCAGAAGCTGCTGTTAACTGGCCCTGATGTCACTGGGGTTGTGATGCTCTGCTCCCATTGCACAGAGCAAATCCTCTTCTTTTTACTGCTGTGGTTTAGCAGTGCCACAGCTTGAAATTTACTTTTTTGTGCTGAATTCTTTTTCCTTCATGATATTGCTTCTTGCTAAAGTTCATTACTACATAATAACACCAGGTTGCTTCTTTTCCCTCATCCCAAAGACCGATGCAACACTGCTGAAGCTGCTAGGAAATAAGACATAGCTTAGCAGGGTGTAGCAGTACATAGTGTTTCCCCTTACTGCTTCAATATCATGCAAGAGAAAAGAGGGAGAGTGATTCACTGAATTTTGTGTGATAATTCTTATTCAGAAAGCTAGACTTCTTGTTTATACTTGGGATATGCACAGTCCAGCATTTGGGTTGTATGATTCCTCTCCGCTGACTTGAATATGTGATGAAGTGACCTTAAATTGTTCCTGCTGCTCCATGACCCCACTTAGTCCAGCCTATTTCATCCATGCCAGAAATCAGTGCAGTCTCTGGGCTGCTTCAGCAGAGAGTCATCGGCCTGCCACTATCTGCTCCCCAGAGAACATTAATGGGGACAGTGAGGCACCTCTGTGCAGTTCCTGTGCCAGCCAGGGATCTCTAGGCGCCATGGGCACTCCCTGGAAATTAGATTTGCCACTGTGGTGAGCTAACAGGGAATAAAACGTGGCAGAAAACTGTGTTTCAACTTGCCTGCTCATCCTAAGAGCAAGGACAGCATGGGAACACTGTGAGCTAACCAACATCACTGAGATGGCCAGCTCCCTCACTCTGAGTGTGAGCAGATTTCCTGCCCATCCCTCCTGGAGAACTGTCAAGAGCCCACCACTGCAGGAGCTGGACCCCACGTTCAGCTGCTGATTAACAGGGCACCTGTGTGACTCGGTAGCCCAGCAAGACCCCCCGGTGTCTGTCTGTCCCTGTGCTTGCAGTGTTACGGGCCCGCCTGTTGTGCTGTCCTGAGGGGGCTGTGGGACTCCCAGATAAAATCTGTGCATATTTTTGGTAGGAAGACACAAAAAATTTTTAAACGCAATGAAAAACAGTGTCAGGATTTGTGCTCCCAAAGCCACATTATGTGTCTTCGTTGGTCTTTCACTCATCTTCCATTTATGTGAGGAGAAAACCCCAGAAATTCTGCCTTACTAGGATCAGTCAGAGCCTTGTAAGAAATCAGACTTTGCTGCTGGCTAACAATAGTCTTTTCACTCAAGTTTAGGTTGCACACTGGGATTCTAGTCTCAGCTTTGTAATTCAATGTGTCTCCTGCTTTGAATGCCTTGAAGAGCAGCATTAAAGGGACTCTCCTCCCTCCCAGTGATCAAGTCATTCAGGAAAATTAAAAAAGTAGGCCAAGCTTTGCCTCCCAATGATACTTGTTACGGTCCTATTTTAATCAGTAGCCTGTTTTGTCTCTGGTCTGTGGTGGTGGCTGTACCAGATATAGATGGAGTCCTTGAATAGCATCCTGCTTAGCTGTTCAGTATCGAGGGAAGGAAAGTCCACAGATGTTTTTGTTGACAGGGAGTTTGCAGATGCAGTGGCTGAGGCCATGGGGATGTTCTCATAGAAATTATTCCTTCTGGGAAATCAGCAGTCAGAATTTACTAAGATAAAAAGTATTTGAAGGTCCAGAAGCAGAGCCTTTAATGAAGATGATTCAGAATGGGAAGTTGCACACAACTTGAAGGTGATTCATAAGGAAGTGGTGCTTAGGAACATATTTAAAACCCAGGCTAAAGAGCTGAGGGGAAGAGGGAAGCAGGAATGTAGCACCTACTGCCAGTATTGGAAGCAAATACAAGTCTGCCATCTGATGGCATCAAATGAACCAGGCCAAAATGCATGAATGGTGTCAGTAAGGAAGCTTTCACATCCCAGTTAGCATTCTCACTAAACATGGGTATGAGGATGCTAATCCTCACAAACTAAACACTGGCAAGTGAACACCCACATTGTTAGGCTGACAGCACAGGCCCTGGTGTGATTTTTGTGTACACCAAGTAGCTTTGCTTCAGACAGGTCCCAGAAACAGCTACCCTGTGCTAGAGAAGAAGAGAGTTTATCCATATGGACGTGAGCTGTGTGGTGCCAGCTGGCCTTGGGGCCAGGGAGCAGTCCCTGGCCCATTCTATTTACTGGTACAATGTACTTTGATAGCCCATCAGAGAAGCCAGGAACCATGCAGGGAGCCCAGAGTGCTCTCTGAATGACCACTGTGGGTACAGTGATGCTGCAGAGGTGTGTTGAGTGCCATCACTGAGGTATATGTCATACCTCATGGCTGGTCTGTCCCACACCACCCAGCCCTTCAGCGCTTGTTTCTTTTCCCTGTCCTTTATCCCAAGTCTGGATTGCTGCTGGCTTGACCTCTCCATGGGCTGTGTGGGTGTGGGAGCCAGTGAGAAAAAGGGAGAGATGGCAAGGGAGCAGGCCAGTCACTACAGCGCGCTAAGAGCCTTTTGCATAATTCTATCTTAACAGCCCTGCAGCCCGGGGTCAGCCACCACCTTGACCTGTAAAAAGCAATCCAAACAGTGCATGGACTGTTTCTGAAAGAGGCTGGGGACATGTTAGTGTACCTTGATGAGAGGTGGGCAGTAGAAACTCAGAGACACTTAAATCCATCCTGCTGCAATGAAGGATGCATTGCAGCGAGATCACTCCAGCTTGAGGGGCACTCTCTTTGTTTGCCTTGTTCCTCCTGGCTGCCTCTGCTTTCCCCGGGTTCTGATCTTCTGTCTAGTCCATTGTGGGATAGCTCCTAGCATTAGTTTTAACTTCTCATGTGAATGGCGTGTCAGAACAAGGTGTCTGGCTGAAAGGCAGACCCAGCCTCCAGTTGTACTCACTGCTTCCCCTCAGGGCAGCTTTCCTTTGAAAGGAGAGACCAGAAAACTGGAGAGATGTGGCAGCCTCTGGATGAAGGCTCCCATTCTTGAAGGCTAGAGACATTTCTCTAGATCTCTGTTCAGTGTGAGGGAAGTTTCAGTTACAAGTTATAAAATTTTTCCCTCTGGGTGTTGCAGGTTTCAAGTGTGTATAGAGTTTTTTCTTTGTGACCTCTTTAAGTCTTGGCTGGGAGGATCCATAGCTGTAATTGGGGGACAAAAATTCAACAGTGGTTGGTACAGTCAGTGGGTTCTGTAAAAGGCAGTGTGATCTAGTTGATAAGCCAAGAGTCTAATCAGTGCCTGTAATGAAATGAACAGTGGTTGTCTGGCACACCAGCAGCGAGCAGGGCAGCTCCTTCCAGTGACACATGCTTTCTGGCTGAAGGTGTTTTGTGAGAGCTACATATTTGCCTGCTGGACTGAACCTTAGCATATCCTTTCCATGCTGCAGAAATTCCAGGGACTTTAAGCCCCGGGTCACTTTGGGGGGCAACGAGCCTGAAGTCGTGCAGTCCATCAGGCTGTGTGCGCATGCAGGATGCTCTAGATCATGGCTGACTAACGCTGGACCATCTCTTTCCCCACTAGATGCTGTAGAAGAAACCAAACCTACTGAAAGTGCCCAGCAGGAAGAGGTGAAAGAAGAAGAGAGCAAGGCGGACCAAGAAAATGCCTGAACATTAAGAAATGACTCCCCACTGCCCCTCCCTCCCTCCCCCTATCCTCTATCCTTCCTTCCCACCCCAATCTCGATCTTCCCCCTTCCTGCTCACATCTGTGAGCCTGTCTGTCCCTCTCCCATTACCACTTAAACCCTTTTTCTCTCTGTGTGGCAAACATTTAAAGAAAAAAAAAAAAAGCAGGAAAAATCCCAGTCAAACAGTGTGGCTTAAACATTTCTTTGTTTCTTGGTGTTGTTATGGCAAGTTTTTGGTAATGATGATCCAATCATTTTGGGAAAATTCTTGCACTGTATCAGAGTTCTTTGACCTGGCGCGTGCGTGTGTCTGTCTGCCCACCGCGAGCGCTCTCTCTCTCTCTCTCTCCTCTCTCTCTTCTCCAAGTGTGTGTGTGTGCAATGTTACGTTCATCCGAGGAGTCCAGACTTACCGAGTGAGTTAAAACAAAAGAGGGGGGAAAAAAACGTTCTTTTCTTCCTTTTTCAATGTGATGGAATGAACGAAAGAACAAAACAAACAAAAGACCAAACTCAGCAAACAAATGAACAAAAAAAAATACTAAACCCCAGTTTGTTTTCAGAACTAAGAGAACAACAACAAAAAATGTGCCAATTAGCGTAATGCTTGGCTCCAGGCTCCTTTTTCAAACTGAACAATAATTATAATAAATGAGAATAATTATCATTAATACCACCGTGTCGCATTTCTATGCTGCCGTGCATCCTGCTGGCCTGTGGTCTTTGGTGGGCCACTTCTTGCGTAGCCCAGCTGTGCTCCTTGGCCACCAGTCAGTAACCGACTGCTCTCCCTGGCACTACTGAGGGGACTTTTAAGGGGAGCAGGCTTGGATTTTGAGCGAGATGTTAGCACTGACTAACATAAATTATGAAAATAGCAAAAGCAGTTTTAGGAAAGAACGTGATAAGCATCCCTCTAGGAGACCTCTAGGCCCCGATTTGGAGAACTGTGGAGACTTTGGAGGTATGAGCCTGCAGAGGGACCACCAGCTTGATCCATGCCGAAGGTCTGACCCCTGCCAAGGGGTGCGCCAAGGGCCGCGAGGGGACAGGGCCCTGGGACCTGAGCTTCTCCCTCAGTAGGATGATGCTCACCCCATTGGGCTGAAGTCCCTGGGTAGCATAGCGTGGTGCCCCAAAAGCCTTCTGTTTGGCAAAATAAATTGGGCCAACACATTGAATAAATAGGCACACAGGCAGGACGAGGCCTGGTGGCGTAGGAGCCAGTTGGCAGCACTTTGAGAAATACCTCATTCCTGCTCCGTGCTGAACCCCAGGGTGGCTCACCCAGCTCTAATGAGGGCCAAGGCTTTCAGCTGTCATTTATGGCTGTGGGCAGAGCACCACCTCCTAAATCTCCACCACTGCTTCCCGCAGGTTGTGGGCTGTTCCCTGGTGCCACCCAGCCTATCCCAGTGGAGGACTGACAGACACCAAACCCCGAGCCTGTACAGCCATCTGGGTCTGCTGCTGTCTTTATGAGCTGTGAGAAGGAACAGTTAAAATATATTTAGTAATATCTGGGCTTTCATAAAAGCCCAGTCATTGGCTATTACTGCTCTTTCACTGCCCTGAAAGTGTGCTTTCCCAGCAGCTCCTGCATGCTTTCCTGGCCACATTGGCAATGACAGCCAGAGTGCCCTGCAGCATTACTGTACCATGCTGCAGGACCAGGATTAAATTGTCCTCACAGCAGGAACACCAAAAGATGGGAATGCTGACAGCTCCAGCGTCCTTTGGTGGCCAATGCTTCTTGGAGTGGCAGCCCCATGGCCTTCGGAGGGCTGGCTGGCACTCCTTTGTTCTCCTCCATCTCTTTGTTGGAAATAGGGAGAAAAGATGAACAGTGTCTCCTCAGAAATGATCACTTTGAACGTAGACTGCTCACTGGAAGTGCCATCAAAACATGTCAGGATTCATTTCTATGTGCTTCCTGGCATTCTGTAGAAATAAGAGAGAGAGAGACAGGGAGGTGTTTTTTTTTAAAGAGAGGGAAAGAGAGAGTGGGAGAGAGATTGGACAAAGATTTTTAAAAACAGGGATTAGAGAGATGAGGGGGGGAAAGATTTTCGAGTGGATAGATGGATGATAGGGAGAGAGAGGGGAGTATAGCTAGAGAAAGAAAGATTAGAGTGAACAAGATGAGAGAGAGACAGGAAGAAATTAGATAATATGGAGCAATAGATGATTGATAGAGATAGTGAAACGTAGATAGCTAAAGTAGATTAGACAGACTAAATAGGTAGAAAGATGGGCTGACTGACAGATAGGTATTGTGTCATACTTCATAAATGATATATATGCTAATATTCCCATGTCATGATGGGTGGTAAACCCTGAGACACCTTCCAGCCTGACCTCAATTCAGCAAATGTAGCGCAGACATCAGGCATTGCTTGGACCGTATGTCAGGTCTCACCACCCCACCCATGTCTGCCATGGGCGCAGCAGGGTGTGGATGGTGTTTGGGAGGGAGAGCGCTCTGAGGGACACGGGGAGGGAGGAGAGGTATACAGTATGTTTGCTGTTCGTAGCACACAAGGGGCCCAGCCCAGCGCAGACACTGCAGACACCCCGTGTCTCTAGCACCGAGTTGAGAGAACTGAGGTTCAGCTCTCAGGATTTGTGGGAGAGGTGTATGGGAGGAGGCAGAAAGGAGGGAGCATGGTTTTTGTTTGGCCTTATCTCCTGTCATGACCATTTTAAAAGGTTTTCTGTCTTGCCTGTTTCTGCAAAGACCATGTGGTCTCCCTGCTCTTCTGATTTCAGACCCCAAAGTTTTCATCTTGCCTCCACTTTGCTATTGCTATTTTTAACTTTATAAGGAAAAGAAAACTGCCTCTCATGTCTTCCTGGACATAGGCCTTCCTCCCTCCTCAAAAAATGAAACAACTTTCTCTCCCCAGGGACGTTTTATCTTTGTATTTCGCATGTTGCCTCCCCCTTGGCTGATGGTTGGGGCATCGCGCGTGTTTTGTCACCGTTTGTAAGAACATACTTTGCCATGTTGCTTAGAGAACAAAGGGTTCGGTTTTGTGTTTTGGTTTTTTTCCCCCCCCCCACAAAGAGAACGGGGTATGTGGTTACCAACTGCAAACCTAAATAATTTAAATACTAATTCCTCTCCCTTGGTTCCAGTTTAAAATTACTGGCTGTAACCAAGCACCCCCTATCTTTATTATTGTGCCGTGTCCTGATCCTGCCAGAGAGTCAGGGCAAAGAGAGCGTGAGAGAGAGCACAGAGACAAACCCTGCCTTGAGCAAGCGGTGGTTTAATGTGTAATACACAAGATTTGTATAGGAAGCTGGGCTGTCTTCAGGGTACAGGAAGAGAGCAGAGAAAAGCATTTGGATTTCCTTGAGTTGCCTCTTCAGCCAGATTTTCAAAGGCTAAAAGGAAACAGTATAAAGGATGTAGCATGGGACGGAAACTGGAAAGAGAACAAGGGTATTTGAGGAATGATTTTTCTAGCAAGACATCAAGTGAGCTGAAAGCAGCAGAAGAGGCAGGAGGTCCCAGAAGTAAAGAGTGGGGCAAAGAGTAATCAGCAGAGCAGTTGAAGCTTTTCTACTACTCCTGCTGTAACGACCAACAGGAATTCCCCAGGGAGCATGTGTCTAATTCTCTCTCCCTGAAGAGGATATGGCTTTGCCTGGAGGTGTCTGTGGTTGTTACTTTATGTAAGAAAAGGGTAGGGCATATCAGAGTGACTCACACTGGGAATATGGTGCCTGACCTCACCATGCAGTGCTGTGGAAATTCAGGGTCCTAGAGGGTCTTTTTCCATGCCCCTGTAGTAAGATATGCTTGTGACCCACAGCTATCCTGAATGCTCGTACCAGCTGTAGGCCAGCTCTTGACATTTCACTACTACATTTCACTAGACTAAGGCTTGAAAAAGTGAAAAAATTCCAACATAAACTCCCCATCAATGCAGTAGATCGTTCACATGAATTTGGTCTGCTTTGCAATGCTTGTGGCATCCTGTCTGCACTGAGAGCAGATGAAACCCCACAATCCTTGCAATAGTTGCATCAGCCAAGGAGCTTCCCCGTGAGCCACATTCCAAAGGGAGGGGAAGGGCATCCTGCTGAGATCCCTTCAGACCCAGTGCTTTCCAATCCAAAACCCTAATGCAGCCCCCTGAGAGGCCTTAGCCAGAAGGAACTCACCTGTGGTGACTACATAAACACCACTGCTTGGGAAACTCTAGGTGAAAGAAATGGCCATGACTGATGGAGAGGAGTTTAGAAAAAAAGGAAAGAAGAAAAAAGGAAGAGGGATTTCATACCAAACTCCCTACGGGAGTTATTTCTTTTTTCCTGTGGTCTTCAAAGAGCAGACTAGCACCTGTGACTTTTCATACTGAAGGTCTGGTGTTTCTCATAGGTGTCTTAGGAAGGAAGTGGAGTGGCTGTGGTTTGCAGAGGTGGAGGGAAGGGTTTGAATGAATGTTTTTGTGGTTCCTCTTGGCTAAGAAGTCCACTTGGTGGTCACCTGCAGCTCAGCGACACCGGAGGTGGCATTGGGGGTCATCTTCCAGGCCTGTGCTCAGATTCCCTGCTTTTCTGCATTGCCACATTAGCACTTTCACTGGATATTTAGAGCACCTCAGGACTGGTTCTCCTCTCGCTCACACTGGGGTAACTCAGGAGTCGCTCCACTGGAACCAGTGGTGTTAATCTGGTGTGAAAATAATGCGAGAGGAGGATTCAACTCCTCGGGGGGGGGGATTTTCCAGGTCCCCGAGGGGGAGAAAAAATCAATGGGAGTTACATGTCTAACTGCCACTTGTGCCTGTGAAAGTCTGCCCCTTATCTACCTATATGTATATAGGGTACAGTTTTCAGAATAACCTAAGTGACACGGGCACTTGAGAGCACACGTTTCACCGGCTTTCAAAGAGACACAAGTTCCTAAGGCCCAGATGCTGAAGGATGTCCAAACTCCTCTCTGCAGTGCATTTGGGGGTCTCAGGCCTGAAATCCTCCAGTCATTTCCCAAAATGGAACTGAAGATCATGAGTCATTTAGGTGGTCCTGAAAGCGCTACCCTCTATCCATTTTTCAGGGTGTTGATCTCAGGTCATGTGCGAGCCTGCATTCTTACCTACAATGCTTTATTACTACATTCTTCTGTTGAGCAATACTTGGAAGAAGAGGTGAAGGTCGAGATTTGCAGAACAGGCTAGTGACCCCAGTGGCTCACATCTGGAGTGCCCAACTTGAGAGACACCTCACTGGGGTCCAAGCCACGGGTCCCCTGTATGCTCTGAACATCAAGATTCATGTATTACACACCCAGAACCACTGGTCACTTCTAAAAAAAAAGAAATCCCAGCCTGAGACCTAGACTACTCTCACAAAAGAAAATCCCAGGTGAACTGTTCACCCAATAGCTTGGTTTTTCTGCTCATGCCTGTTCCCAATGAATAAAACAAATCCCTGTGCATCACCTAAGCCCTATTTTGAGGAGTTCCACTGGCATACAGCTGAAGTAACACAGTAATAAATCAGGGCCTGAAGAAGGTGGCTACAGCCTAGAGAGTATCAAGAACTGTGACGTGTCTGGAAGCTAATAAGAGCAGAACTTGACGATTAGAGCGGCCCATTTCCGATGCTCTTGTGTGAGGATCTGGAAAGAGTCTCTCACTCATTGTACTTGTGCATTATGAATGTGTCCATCTGCAGAGATCTAATGTACACATATGTCCTGAATATTGTCCTAAGGTTGCAAGCTTCAAAAATGAGCAGAAAACATTCCCGAGAAGTGAGAATAATACAGATGTCTGTATTTGAAAAATTGGTTCAAATAAAGTCTCTCACTTATAGATACATGTAGTTGTGTGCAATTATTTTGCTCCTGGAATAGGAATTTCTCCCTCGTGTAGGACTTTGATGCTTTTACAAAAAAATCTCATTTCATTCTCCCTCGACCTTCTCAGTCAAGTCCTACTACCATGGAAAAAAATGCTTTATACTTATTCTGTCTGGGTAAAAAGCTACGTTAAATTGAAATGGTGAAGTAAAAGGCCTGGTACGTTTTTATGGTGCTTAATATCCGCCGAGGTAGAATATCTAACTGGCCTGATGGAAGATGTGGTCTCCTGTGCAAAAGTCCTGGGTTTTTATGTAACATGACACAGACGTCCCCACGGATGCTCTGACCCAGGAAAGGCTGGCCTGTGGCTGTCTGGGCACTGCCTGGAAACCAGGCTGAACTGAGAAACACTGTGCTTGGGCACCACGGGGCTGCAAAATATCCATGGCCATATCTAGGCCTGGGATGTTGCCAGTCAGGGAATCTGCTTGGGTGTAGAAATGGGAGTGGGGGTCACCAGTGGTTGGACCTCTGGGGATCATCCAGTCCAACCCCTCTACCAAGGCAGGGTCTCCTAGAGCAGGTGGCACAGGAACTTGTCCAGGTAGGGTCTGAATACCTCCAGAGAGGGAGAGTCCATGACCTCCCTGGGCATCTGTTCCAGTGCTCTGCCACCCTCCATGGAAAAAAGTTAGGCAACCTTGTGCAAGCTTACCTAAAGATATCAAATTCCTCATTGGCTTTAAATCAGTAGTTCCCTGGAAAACCCCAGAAGTTTTTGAGATAGAAATATATATTTCAGCACTTAAGAAGCCCCACCATTATTTCCCTCAGTATCAAGTTTGTGCCAAGTACAATGAAATATGAACAGAGCAGGAATTGCTGCCCAAGCCGTGCTAGGCTTCTGACTTAATCCTGAGCTGTATCTGTCAGCAGCTCAAGAGCAGAGCTGAAATCAAGCATTTTTGTCACATCTATTCATCCCAGGAAGCTTTGCAACCACTGTTTAGAAATCACTTGCAACTCATCTATGAAATACAGCAGCTGGCTTAGCAAGGGCCCAGGAAAATTCCTGATGAGGCTCCAAGGAGCTGCCTGGGAAACAGAGCAGACCTCAGCACCTCACATGGGTTCTGGACAAAGTGCCAATTTACAAATGACACAATTAGATGTCTGTATTCTTGTATGTAATCATCAGTTGCCTCGTGGCTTCTCCAAAAAAGGCGTGGACTGCAGCTTGTGTGCAAACAAATATTAAGCATTCAAAATCAAGTGGTTTCAATTAGCCACATCACTATATTGCAGGGATCAGCCCTGGCAGATTGGCTTTGCTTCTGTGGGGCAAAACACCTCTAAAGGGACACTCAAGGACCTCTCTCCAAGTAAATGGTTGTCTTGAGGCAGCAAGGCTGCCTTGCACTCTTTTATCTCCCCCTGTTAGAGGGGGAGGGCAGGAGCTGAACAGTTGGCCCAGGGCACGAGCATCAGCTGAAGCTCAGCCTAATGTAAATCTCCACCTGAGACCTTCTAACCAGGCACACAAAGCTTGCCCTGCCTGATTTCCAGAGTCACATTCTTGCCACTGCAAGAAGAAATACACTTTCTGCCTGAATTGTAGAAAATGATCCATGACTCACCTTGGGTGTTCAGCCTCCCCCCAGTTGCCCAGGTGAACTCCTTTTGGATATCTTGCCACGTGCATGGACTACACCAGCAAACTTTCCCCAGTTTCTGAGTGAGCAGAGTGTTTCCCTTTCCTTTGGTGGTCCCCTGACTCAGCCCACTCTGGGCGGCGGGAGACCTCCGCTCCTTGGGAAAACTGCAAGAGGAACTTCAGGTTTTCCTGTTTTTTGACAAAGGCAAGAGCTTCACGGCACACTTGCCACCTTCACTGCTCTACTGAGGTCACAGGCAAGAGACCATTGTTTCTTATAGAATCACTCACATTTCTAAGCCTGCTTTCCTTTACCCAGCAGGGAATATGAGGCATTCTGTAACAGACATTTACAGTCTCCCAATCTGCAACACTTTGCCCTTTTTTACCATTGTATACAGAGCTGGCATCAAGTCTGAGCAGGGCTAGTCCCCTGTTGAAGATGAGCAGAAAAAGCGAAAGGAAATTATGCACTTCTGTACCTAAGATCACTTTTGTTTATTAAAAATGAAATTATTTTTCTCCATGAAGGGCCACTTTTATATATTGAAAAGGAAATAATTTTCCTCTAGCTTGGCATGAAATGGTGAACATTAATAATAACAGAGGCTGGGAAGTGAAAGCCCATTTCTCTCAGAGGAGCGCCACTGACTCTGTGGCTGAGAGGCAGGGTTTGCAGAGAGGTGGTAGCTTGTACAAAACAGACTGGGGCACTTGGGTCTCTGCAAATGCACCAGCCTACAACCCAAACTACAAGCTGGGTACAGGTAGAAAGGCACTGCTTAATTTAATTATGGTAGTTGATTAAGCAAGTTATGAGTAAAATGTAATTAGCACCTCAGGAGCAATGGGTGGATGCTAAGCCAAGAGAGAGAAGATTCATTATCTGTGGTGAGAGAGAGGAAGGGTGGTACAGGTCATCGGTGGCTGGATAACAAGGAAGGGTTAATTGGGGTGAACTGAAAACCGCTGGTGAGGCCTCTCTCTGCTGAGCCCATAATTATGCTTTTCTTATCTTGAGACAGTCATCTTCTGAAGGGTTTTGTGGCCATCCTTAGGACCCTGACCCAGAGAGAGAAAAATGGTTTCTCTCAGTGGGGTGAGGTCTAATGTAGAGGGTTCCATTCTCTCCTTCTACACCAGGTGTCCCCGTCCTTGGCCATTTATCTGTGTGCAAGCTGTGGCTTAAATTTCAATGAAGCCTCATTCAAGGCCTGTCTGTGCAGCAGCTCATTGTTTAAGTTTGGAGATTCATTGTGGGTGCGGTGGGGTAGAGGCTCCTTCCTTATGTTTGGCCAGGGCCTGAGTCTTTCCTTCTTGGGTCTTCTTCCCTTTGAGGCAGACCTGAGTGATTTAGGAAAAACAGAGTGAAAGCTAAGAAACTGCCACACTTCCTGGTGGCCTAAGGGGTGCTGGTGTCTAACAGCAGAGACACTTCAGCCTTTGGATGTGGAAGACCACCAGTGTTCCTGGAAACCATGGAGAAGAAATCTATGAGGGGCAGCTCTGTGAGTGATGACAGGTCACCTTCTTTAGAAGTCACATAAAGACCAGAAGACAATTCCCATTTGAATGCCAGCGCCCAGCAAAGGGGTGAGCAGTTCCTGCACGCTGGCACTTTGGCTTCCTTGACTCCGCTGCTTCTCAGTGGCAAAGGGACAGGTGACCTACAGCTGTGGGTTGTCTCCCCCAGGCTGCTCTCCATGCCAAGCCTGGTGCCAGACACCCCGCAGGGCACGTTTGGCAGTCAGGGCTGGAAGAGCAGTGTGTGATGCAGGGTGCACGGTCTGGAAAGACCTCACATGCTGACTGGTCTCTAGGAAAAAGCCAAAAGCCCCAGGGGCATCACCATCCCAGGGAAGGGTTCTGCTCGCCCCAGGGCACGGGCTGTGGCAGGATGCTGGTGGCTGGGGAGGGCTGGCTCTGCCTGGCCATGGCCCCTGGGCTGTTGGCACGCGCAGCTCCCGGCCCCTCGCCGGCGCACAGACCATTAATAAGGCTTTCCAGCCTGTCACTTCCATGCTGAATCCTTTGAAAGCCGCGCTCCTCTGGGCCCATTAGAGGGAGGAACTGTCTCTGTTGAAACATATGGGGCTGTCAGGCTCTGTCTGTTGCTCTGAAAGCTGCCGCCGCTCTTGCTGTTTGCTGATGGGGGGGCAGCAGCTGTCTGGAGGAGGCTGTGATCAGGATGGGGGCTCGGGAAGGGGCTGGGGGAAGATAGCAGGTGAGCTGGGAAGGATGCTGACAAACAGTGTGCTGCTAGCTGGTGGGCTGCTGTGGGACATTGGGATGCTGGGCACCTCAGGGGGAGTCCCTCGTGCTGTGAGCGTGACAGGGGGAAGAGGCACATCTGAGGACAACTGGGTGGTGAATTTTGGGCGGGTATGTAGGGGCAGGCTGAGGCAGCAGGAGACTTGGCTGACAGCAGAGTTGTTTGGACTTGTCTGGGAAAGGAGAGGATGGTAGCAGTGTTGGGTGACTCTACGGGGAAGCTGCAGAAGGGAGACTGTGGAAAGCATCACGCGGTCACACGGCGCTGGAGTTTCTCATTAAGCAGCACACCCGCCCCCCTGCTCCATTTGAACAGGATTTAATGGAGTCCCTTGACTTTTTCCTCTGAAATATTCATAGGTTTTAGCAGTCCATTTCATGCTCACCTCCTTCTCCATTAACGAGCATCGAAGAGGGACTGGGTGGAAAGTAGGCTGCTGTGGAGCCAGGGAGCCAGGAAAAGGGACCTGTGCCTCTGACCAGGGACTGCTGGGAAGCGATCCATTCCTGGGCTGCTCCATGGCTCTCTCACTAGGCCTGCAAAATGACTGGAAATGAGCCCTGAGCAGCGGGCACAGGGAGGTGATTAATAGTGGGAAAGGAAGGAAACCAATTAAGCAGAGCTCGCTGCCTGGAGCTGCTGCCCCCACCCGTGTCACACAGACACACCCATGTCTGTCTCCCTGCCCGTCTTCATAATGTGCAAGGCCAAGAGCTCTGTAAGAATCTCACAGGCTGACAAAAATGCCTGGAGGCAAGTAGTTTCCTCCTCGCCTTAGCACTAATGCTGTGCTAGGACACAGGGAAAGTCTAGAGCTTCCACGAGACGGCACAGAAGTTGGATTACGAATGCCTGGTCTGCAGTACTTGGCACAGGAAGGATCCTGCTGGGAAGTGTGGAGAAGGGGTGTAATAAATAGTGCCATTGCACTCTGGTGTATGAAATGGCCCAAAAGATCAGGGCAGGTGGGATCTCAGAGCATTTTCCAGACCTGTTAGGTACCAAACCAGGGCTCTAATAGTCTAACTAACTGCTATGTGCCCATCAAAGTCTAGAACCAAATATCTCTAAGATTCTAGTGAAAGGTGTCCCTGCTCATGGCAGGGAGGTTGGGGTGGTGGTGGTGTTTGGAACTGGATGATCTTTAAGGTCCCTTCCATCCCAAAACATTCTATGATTCCATGATTTTGGGGGTGGGGAGAGGTGCAGCTCTCACAACTCTGCTCCAGAGTCAAACCTTTTTTTGCAGCAGTCACACTCCTAAAAGCATGCAGTTTAAAGTCCTGAGTAAATTTTTATCAAGGACTCCATGGACAACAGTAGGACCTGGAGAGTGCTCTAGGAAAACAGACTGGTCCTCCACCAGTGCCATCACAGCAAGAATTACAAGAGATGCTCAACAATGGGCTTCTGAGTTCACTTGGCTTCTCTCTGCATTATTGCTTTGATGAACAAAAAGAGCAAAGTCTGCATGCTGATGAGTTGTTCACTCTGGCTGACAGAGACAGAAAGCAGGATTGTAAATGTACCGTTTCCTGTGGTTCCTCCCTGCTGGATTAAAAAAGAAAACAAAGTCACAGATGCAACAGCACCTATTTATTCTTGCCCTCCAAACACTCACTAGTCAGGCTGCTTCCCCTTCCCTCCCATACACCCATACACGTGTGCTTGCGTGTGTCCTGGGAATCAGATGTTTATGCAAGTGTTTGCAGGATGTTCCACATCTCCCTGAAACGATAATCAGCATGCCCAGAATCAGCTTAATTACTAAGCATTCAGCAAACGCCCACAGGCTCTTCCAGGGCAGCTCCACGCAGCATTTCCATGAATGAGTCTGCATGTTTTTCCTCTGCTGCCAAACATAGCTCCTGATCAAGGGCTCGGGCCCTCACATCTGAGCTGCTGGGTTGTCTGGTTCTTTATTTATTACCAGGAAGGAAGAGAGAAGTTTGTAAAGCAGCAGCAGGGCATGAACAGACACTGAGAGTGTCTCAGGGTGAGACTTGGCTACCTCTGATTTTTTGCAGCAGTCTCTCCATGCAGGATAGAGACACGAATGATCCCAGTTTTAACTGGGCCAGATCAGAGATTTAAACATGCCATGTCTGTAATCGGGCAATTTCTCTCTGTAGAAAAGACAAAAACCAAGAATCTAAGTACCAAGAAGTGTGGAACTCTGAAGTTTTGCCATCCATGCGTTGCACCCTGGCACATCTGGGTGCTCAGCAGATAGGCACTCTCTAGAGAAGCGAAGGACTGCTTGGTTTAGCTGAGGCAGTCAGAAAACACACTGCTGTGGTGAGAAAAGAAAGCACTTTCTGAGGCAGCAAAGTGCACCTCCTGTAAGAAAGAGCACTATTCATGGCTCTCCAAAACGTTTCTGAAGGATCTCCTGGACTGAGGCTGTGGGCATCAACAAAGATCATGGCCACGTCTTTGCTTTTAGTCAGCGCCCTTGCTATCAGCCCCTCAGCAAACAATCCCTCCTGTAACCTCTCAGGTGATTTCACAGAGGTGCATTCAGGCTTCCCCTCATCACTCTGTAGTCACCATCTGTGAGCGTGACGAGGTTTGGACTCCTCAGACAACTGCAGCTGACTTCATTTCCTTCCCTGTGGCATTGCACTGGCAAAGCCCACATGGTGATCCTAGCACAATGTTACACACACTGGGAGCATTTAGGGCTATTAAGGTCACACATCACTAATTTACTGCCTTTTGGGGAGCTTGGGGACCACAGAGCCCAGAACCAGGGAACTCTTTTCTGTCTCTACTGTGCTTGTCATCACATGGCAAGAAGTCTCCATTTAAAATCCATATGCTGGTGTCAGAGAGACATAATCAAACCAGCATTTTGATCTGAAGCAAAGGGGGAGGTCCCAAACACAGGGTCACTTCTCCACCTGGGCATGATTATGGAAGGAAATGTGACTTTTTGTCTCTGTTCATAAAGGAAAATTTAAACCATTTTGCCCAATCTTCCACATCCCAGTTCATTACCTATTCAAGACTGTATGAGCAGGCCTTTGCTCACACAGGCACGTGGCTGTTGGTTGCCATCACAAGCAAATAAGGTGCTCCAGCAGCATTTGGGTGCCCAGGTAGCTGGCCCAGGTAGCTGTTCGAGTTTGGTGTTAGTATTGCCAAGACTTAAGGACTGTCTCACACCGCTGGTGATGTCTCCAGACCTCAGAAGTCTGCCAGCCTCAGCATCACACCATTTCTGTCACCCTGCACTCAGGAGCTGTCAGTACTCCCATCAGTGTTTTCTGTACAACCCCTGGAACAACGTAGGAAGGATAATTATGACAACAGAGGGCCGTGAAGGCTCAGACCCTCCAGACATTTTGGGGTACCTTCCTCCTGGATGGGCAGCAGGGCCCTGCTGCTTGCCCAGGGGCGTGGGAGGAGGCTGTGACAAAACACACAGCTGAGCTAATCTCTCAGGATTTCGGGCAGATCAGATCAGTAACTGCTCTGCCCCGAAGTATTTATTCTGCAGGGAAGGGGATGGGAATAAAACATACCTTTAAGCCTTGTTAAAAACACATGCCATGAAGACAGCTCTCCTCTCAGGCTAAAATTGTCTCCGGAGACGATCTCTGGGGAATGCCTGTGTAAGCAAAACACCCACCAGGGAGAAGGCTTCTCAGGGGGCGTGTCTGTAGGTGAGCGCTGCGCTAAGTGGAATGCCTGGGGAGAGCACGTTCCCGCATGACGTGCTGCCTGCCTCTGCCCTTCCCTAAATAGCACATCCTGTCCCTGCGGCTCGGAATACGCTTGTCACAGAAAAGCCCTCACGTGTAGGGTAGGACTTCCTTTTAGTTCATCCCTAGCCAGCTCGTAAGATCAAATCTTAAACTAGAAACACCTTTGGAGCTCCCTCAGCTGCTCGTGAGTAGCTGCTCTGTGCCAGCTGAGCGGTGGCCAGAGCCTTGGCACTGCACATGGGCACAGCCAGTCACCCCGCACGCCTCTGTTAATGTCCAGGTTTCAATGCCACTGTCATTCAGCCGGCAACACAGTGACACAGCCACCTGCCCCGGGCAGCCTCTGCCACGTGGTGACACAGGAGCTGGTGTCATAGGGAAGGAAAACGAGGAGTTTGGGAGGCCTTGACATAGGGAAGGCACGGCACTACTGAATCACTGACTGGTGGGGGGGCATCCCTTGCTCCCTGCTGGGGAATAGGGGAGTCAGGGGCAGCAGCAGATTTCGGAGATGGGGCAGCCAGAGAGCCCTGCAGCCTGCATGGCAGCCACAGCAAGCACCCCTGTGCTGCTCAGAACAGCCCTGCTTTCTGCTGCCACTGAGACTGCTGGAGGGGAAAATTAGATCTGCCTTTTGTTCAGCCAGCCTCATGGAAAGCCTCGCTCAGTGGCTGGGTGAAGAGCAGAACCTGCTCATGGTGCCTGCACTTGGGTTTTGGCTCAGCTGAGAGGGACCCTGAGAGCTGAACCTCTTCCTCTCACAGCTGGCTCTGAGAGTTCATGCTGTGGTAGAGGCACTGTGTCCCTGCCACAGAGACATCAGCCTCCCTCAACAGCTATGGCTGCTGCTCTGCTTGTGGTGGAGAAAGCCACAGAGGATGGCAGAGATCCGTGGGACCTGTGCTTTGCTAAATGAAGCTCAGGACCCACGGTGCACGTGTGTACTTGCTTGGCTGACTGCGGATGCCTCCCAGATATGCCTTGCCCTTGTCCCATTTTCATCCCACCAGAGAATATCATGGCACATCCCGACAACAGGCAGCTAAAGAAGTGGGCAGAATGCCCTCCTCCTTTCCTCACATTAACCATATTCCATTCTGGCCGGTCACCTCAAAGGCAGCTGCAGTAACATTTTCCGTCTGAAGGGCACTGATGCTGGAGCAGCATTTAAATTTATGTTCCCATAAAATATTTTTTCCATAAAACATTTTTTTCATAAGCCATGGGACAGATTGGAATCTGACACGTTCAGCTGTCGCTGGATGAAGGGAAGAGCAGAAGTGACAGGAAATTTTTAGGAGAACTATATTAAACTCTGTGTAGGATTTTGATTTAGTAGTAACAGTAAAATGAAATTTCAGCTGATATTCCATTATCCTGTTTGCAGTGCCCTCTAATAGCATCTCCATTCATAAAACAGCTCAGCTCCTGTCCTTTGGTGTTGATCTATTTGTTTTGCTCTAGAGCAGTTTCCAACACACAATGAATTTGCCTTCCTGCATACTTATGTATACAGGAAAGGGACAACACCTTTCCAGGCAGCCAGACTTGTATTTGCACGTTGGATCCTGAGAATGGATCCTCTGAACAGCACATTTCATATGGGGGACCCTCTGCAAATGTCTTTGTGAATGCTTGGCCAGATGTATTTCTTCCCCCATCTTCTGGACTAGTGTAGTGCAGTGTGAGCAGGTAGGCAACGAAAAGAGAGAAAATACAAAAAGCTGGGCTAGGAAAGGGCGGGGGCTGAGGAGGCAAACACATTTTCTGTTTCCACCTGACCAGGTGCCAGTGACCCATTACAAGTGCGTGACTTGCCTGGTTTGGCAGAAATCACGGTATGCAGTCTCACTGGAGGGTTGCAACGCCTCTCCCCCTAAGCCTGGCTTGAGCTGGAAATCTTTTGTTCTTTTTGGCTCTGCCCTCACTCACAGAAGTCAGGCTGTACAGCCGCCGCCCAGGCAACTGTGTGGCATCTGTGGGTACAAAAGCAGAGGTGCCATGTTCTCATCGCACTCATTCCTGAAAATTTCATCCCTTCTTTTTGGAATTTATAATAATGGGCCTCACTCTTCGCTGATGTTTTCTTAGGAACTCTGCACGGTGAAGGCAAAGCACTATCAAATCCCAAGGGCATCATTTTACCCCTACTTTCTGGTGGCATTATAGATAAATCACCCTTCAGAGTGAGTTCAGCCCTATTTGTCTCCCTTCTCCACGCCCTTCCTATCAGATACTGGACCGCCTCAGCCTCCTTCCCCGTCTCCCAGCTCTTGCAAGACGTGCAGCTTCTTGCAGGCAGCCTCTCTCTACACCAGCGTTAAGTTACTAAGCAGCCGAGATAAAAGGTTCCCACCTTCATAAATAATCAATGTGGGCCAAATGGCTTGTGCTTGCTCGACAAACTCATGCATGAGAAACGGAAAGGGAAGAGACTAACACTAACCCAGCAAGGAAAACAACCACTTCACGCCAATAAAGGTGGAAAGGAGGTTCAGATAACAGAGAAGCAAGGGAACAAGAGTAGAAAACAAGGAGCTGAGCACCCATCAAACACTTCTTTTGTCTTTATTCACAAAGTGTCTGGAGACTGGAATTGATTTGGCTAATTTACTCATTACAAGGAAGTTACTAGAGCAGCCTGGGACCTGCCAGCCCCCGGGTGAGACTCAGCCACTGCCCACACCTCTGATGGGCTTGCCCATGGTCATTTGGTGGCATTGGAGGGATGCAGATGTGCAACCAGCATCGGAGGGACCAGTGAGCCCAGCATCAGTGGTCCCGATGCAAACACAGGGTGTGCGCAGAGCAATCACAGCCCAGGCAGCCTTTCTCAAGGGCTGCTGTACAAAGGGCAGCCCAGCTAAATGGGCTGTCCTGCAAATCAAGTTTCTGGGGTAAGTTTGCCATTATGGAACAGCAGGACTTCAAACTTCCAGAGCAGATGCCACACCTGTCCTTTGCCTCTGTGGCACCTGTCAAGCACAGAGGCCCATCATTATGTGACAGGGGTGAATCCCTTCTGTTTGATAGGTTCTGTGTCTAATAACTCTGCCTTGGGAGAGGAGCTCACTAGCCAGCACAGCAGACTCATTGGTGTCAGTACATCAGTGCTGATTTTAACCACATGGGTGCCTGGCCCTTGAAGAAAGTGTCTGTGCCGAGAATCAAAATTGCACAGTAATGACAGTAACCTTTTCAGATGGCAGGGCTGGTGGTGATCACAAATAGCATCCCTGTGCTCTTTCTCTTAGGGTCATCCACAGACATTGGTAGCATGTATATATGGCAAAAAAACCCCATTTGTGCCTGATTCAGTGCTGAGTAACCTCTCACTCCAAGCTGGTGCCAAACTTATTACGTGAGGCTTAATCCAGGGCAGTGAGGCAGGACTGGCACAGGTAGCTCGGGAGGTGTCAGTAAGGACTTTAGGCAGGTACTAGTCCACCTCTGGTATGAATCCCTGCTGTTTGTAAGCACTGGGCAGAACCTGCTGCCACAGGGAGAGTGCCAGGCTGTACACCTCCCACTCCCTAAATTACTGCATTGCTTTGGCTGAACACAAGCCCTGGGCCTGGCTGTCAAGTGCTGTTCCTTGTTCACAGGTGACCCTGGAGTCGGTCCAGATGCAGAAGGAAGCACGGAGCAGTGCACACCTTCCCTCCTCATGACATGCACCTCTTCCCATCCTTGACAGGCTTTTGTCTCTTAGGGCCAGAGGATACAAGACTACAAAACAACCACATGTCACAGACACAAAGCAAGAGAATGCAATGGCATCGTCAGTGCTTTGGAGATGAACAGAGGTCAGCTATTCATTAATTTAAATTGCCCAACCGACTGAGGAAGGGGACTATTCCCTCTGATACACAAGCACAAACCACCTCTCCTCATGTCCCAAGCCAAACCTCCCTGACCTTAGCCATAATCAGGCCATCCCAGTTTCTCAGACTGTTGCATGAAGCTGAACACAACAGATTTTGGCTGGAGCAATGATGAGTTCCTGCTCCTGTTCACCTTCAATGCAGTAAAAAACTTTTGCAGACACAAATTTAAAAAGGTGGGAGGGAGGATAGCATCAAAGCAAATTCACATTCCTTCTTTGAGTAACTGTTTTCTCAGCTCCAATATTTAATAAGAACAAGGGGGATCACTAAAAGGAGTGAAGGGAGAGCTCCAAGAGTACAGACAGTGACCAAAGGAGTGAGTGAGAACACTGGATTCCTTGGGAGATAAAGTTTCATTGCTATGGAATCAATCTTCTGAGCTTCTCTTTCCAATTTTGTCTCATTCGGTGCCTCTTGAAATCAGTTTCCATTTATCTGTGTGGTGCTAATTTTCCCTCATTTGCCACATCGCAACCATCATTAGAGGCACAAAGTGCCTCCAGTGCCTTTTTTTCCCACTTTCTTCAGTCACTCTCCTTAATATCTCTTGGTTTGTTAACTCAGCTATCACTCAGTGGCAATCAGATGCTGTTAGTCTGATCTATCTGCCTCTGGATGCCCCATCCCCTCTGTTCCCAAGGACACATTGCTGCCTGGGGTAGTTGCCTGGGGCAGGGGCCAGGGAGGTGCTTTAGCGCAATTGCCAACTTTTATCTGCGTTACAGCCCCTTCCAGAGATGTTTGATATCTTTCTTTATTTCCATTTCAATTAGCTAATGGGGGCAACAAGTAGAAGAGGAAGGGTTTGGACAGCATTGAGAGTGTCCTCTGTACTTCTGGACTTTGCCCTCAAGCTGATTCAGGGTTTGCTTGGAGCCGGCTTATGAAGAGTGCTCACCTCTGCCCCCAGGAAGTGGATCTGTCTCTGCAGCCAGCAGCACAAACCTTCATGTCTTTTCCACAGCCCTCCGGTCCTCGAGCACTCCAGGAGGTGCATCTCCCTAGGGAGAGGCCTCACTAAATCATCCTCAAGCAGACAGCAGCCCCAGACCATGCTTGCACACCCGTTCCTCCTGCTCACTGCCAGATCACTGCCAGATCACTTGGCAGTGAAAGGCCTGGCTGGGCTCTGGTGCACGATGTGCCCCGCTAAGAGAGCACACTCTGCGGCTTGTGCTGGGTACCGGGGCCGTGTCAGCTGCAGCCCCATCCTGCAGCGTGGGAGGCTTGCCCTGATGCCTGTCAGCAGCTCTGCTGTGCCAGCAGCTGCCCCAGAAAAGCAGTTGAGCAGAAGAGCCCCCGCAGCACCAGCAGCGAGAGCAGATTGCTCCAGAGCGTGGCTCTGCGCTCATCCCCGCTGTGTGCCGAGGGTGGAAATGGCAGCGCTGCTCCTGCTCCGCCTCAGCCGCGGCGAGAGAGGCCACACACTCTCAGAGGTGCCAGGGGCTGTCACCAGCAGCTGCCTCCAGCAATGAACCTCTGCACATATTCGCTCTTGGGCCATGGGAAGAGCTTTGATCAGTGGCAGGAGGCTGTGCTGAAGGTGTGCGAGGCTCTGTGGTGGCAGGAATTTCAGGCTGAGTAGAGGATCGCTCATGGAAAGATGCGGTGAGCACACCTGTCCCTTCACTAGACAGACACCCAACACACAAGCACTGGCACTGGGAAGGGGGTTGTCTTGGCTCTGTTACACAAACCAGTAAAGTGAGCAGCCAGTGAGACCATCTGGGAGAGGTTTTACAGGGCTAGAAGTTCTCGGGCCACTCTACAAATGGGTGATGGACCCACAGGCAGGCAAGGCAGCCTTTATTTGAGCAGGCTTCCCAAACCACTTTTCAAAGAGGATGCATAGTCTTAGCTCAAGCCTGCCAGCAGCTCGTGGGTGCTCTGGATGGCTGCTCGGTGCCTGCTTTCCACAACCTTTGCCAACTGAAGCCACTTCAAGTGAACAGTATGTTCCCTACAGGAATGCAGGGCCAGGACTGGAAGCCAGGTGCACTGAAGCTCTGCTGGATTCCTGCACCTGTGTCAAGTGCCTTGTGCATCCTCACTGACCTCCTGTCTGTGTGGCATCCTCGAGAGGCTCAGATCCAGGAGTGATTTCTCCATCTGGGAGGACTGCATTGCAAAATAGGTTGCAAGCTAAGGAAACAGCCTGGGAGGCTGGGCTCCAGGAGATGAAAAACCCAGATTCACATGCTGAGCTGGCAGAAGAAGGTGGGATCATCCACTTCTACCAGTAATTTCCACAAACTCTCCCACTGCTAGTACTGCATCCTGTCAACACAGGTATCAGGGGACTGCAACCTTAGAATCCTGGGCACAGACATGGATAAAAACATTAGCACCCAAAGATGGGGCAGCAGCAGGTCAATGCCGAGGTGTGATTTTCAAACCAAGCGTAAAGGATGCCTTGCTGCCCTCCAGCTCTGTAAAAAATTTGGAGTAGCTTTCAGCTGGCAGAGTAACATTATTCCTAGTCAGCTATTTGTAATCATATGTAATATTTCAAAAGACCTAAAATCAGATTTATCATCAAGGTTATTGGAATGTATGACAAGTCTATTATGCATTTCAATTAGCGCCTTCCTCTTTGTGGTAATGGTTCAAACATTCATTCCTCTAGTTTCCTGGTCACTGCACCATTTGTAAGCTGAACTGGAAAGGTGACACCTTTGAAGAGGAAGCAGTAAATGTTCTGCAAACCATATACTCTGAAAGTATTAAACATCAGAAAGCTTTGTGTAAAGCTCATACTCTCCAACCTGTTCCCAAGGTTTTACAGATACCACAACTGCCACGTGTGGACAGAGCTCATAACACAGACAACAGACCAATAAAAAGGTGTTAGGTGCAGATATTTCTCTGGAAAACAATGCAATTTCCAGCTTTCAGATGAAAGCTCAGCTTGTTCCCAGTCAGTTTGCAGGTGACACTAGGTGTGGCAGAGTTGATCTGCTGGAGAGTAGGAACCTCTGCAGAGGGATTCTGGTCAGGCTGGATGGCTGGGCTGAGACCAACAGTACGAGGTTGTGCGGCAAAGTGCCGAGTCCTGCCCTTCAGTCACAACAACCCCATGCAGTGAAGCAGGCCTTGGGAAGAGTGCCTGGAAAGCTGTCCAGCAGAAAAGGACCTGGGGGTGCTGGCTGACAGCAGCTGAACGTGAGCCCAGGTGGCCAAGAAGGGCGATGGCATCCTGGCCTGGATCAGCAATAGTGTGGCCAGCAGGACCACGGCAGTGACAGTCCCTCTGTACTGGGCACTGGTGAGGCTGCACCTCAGGTTCTGGTGTTTTACCCATCACAGTTTACCTCTCTAAATCCAGCACTTTGTCCATTCTGTCAATGTGTGCTTTGGATAGCAAAAGCCAGTCTTGGCTGAATTGCAAGATACTTTTATGGACACACATTTTCCCATAGCCTTTGAGTACCATAACCCTTAACTAATTTCCAACTGCAATTTAGTTGTGTTCGAACATAATTCAAATTCCTCAGTGAGGAAAGATGAACAACACAGTCCCCAGAACACCTTATCACTTTTCTTACTCTTCTGGAAATTTTGAGTTATGGTAAGTGCTAGGAATTCAGATCCTCATTTATTGGTAGGTCTGCATCACTGCTAATAATTTCCTATGTACCTTTTGCAGTGAGAATGGGGTGCATCTAATAACTGCTCTTACAGATACAAAAAGCTCTTCATGGTGGTAAAAGCAGGAATTGATGTTAATGAGTCTGCTATTAGCAAGGAGTACCATTGGTGTTATGCTCACGCCTCACCAAATGCAAAGCTTGTTTTTTAAGCAGATGCCAGTGTTAACAGCCAAATTCTCTTCCCATGGATAACTTAGTGTTAGTTAAATGTACCATTAAAAATAACCATTTAAAATGTTAATGAAAAGAGAGGTTGTGCTTGCCAGGGTTTATCTTGTCTTCTTTTTAGCTGCAGGTTTAAGGTGGTGGAGGTAGAAAAGCAAAGACGGCTTTTCCAAGTGTGTTCAGAGCACACACTGAGGTGAAGCCCTGGCAGTGCTGGTGTCATTCACGCACAGCACCACAAACCCAGCCTGTTTCCACCTCAGTGACCAGCCAGTAAAGCTCAGTACTGACCTTAACATCCATTGAGCACAGCGGCACCCCTGCCCTGGCACTCTCACCACCAGCTCTGCTGTGATCCTCCGTGCTGCACTTCCCGGCTCTCCCAGCACCATGGAAGGGAACGGTGGTGATGGAGGAGAGTTCATATCCCATCGCTTCTAATCGGTCTCAGATAGCAAAGGTCTGGTAAGTGCTGCTCACGTTTGTGTTCACCACCCTGCTTGCACCTCGTGCTCAGTGATGTACCTGTGCTTAGCTCACTTCCGTGCTGAGCTTCTGACAGCTCTGCTTTTATTTAATTTCATGCAATTTAAGAAACAATTCTGTACTCTACTGGAAACCAGGCTTACATCGTCCTATGTGTTATGTTCCAGAAACAAAATTAGATACAACTTTTCACAGAATACACCCCTGTTTTGTATGCAGGTCTCGAGCCTCTGCCCCACTGAACTGCAAATGGGCAACAGGAGAGAGAGTGGAAGGTGACACAGAGGCAGTGAAGGCACCACATAGGTGTGGACAGAGCAGAAACAGAAATAAAAAGGCCTCATTTTCATGCTCCAGCAGTGAATGAGGATGACACCACCTTTCAGAGCTCCCTTTCAGAGGTGCAGCCAGGCTCTCCAGCAGCCCAAGCTGAGCCTGACCATGTGCAGCCTCGTGCTGCTGCCCTGGTGTTGGGTGCAGTTAGCTGTGTCCCTGGGGGCCACCACGACATAGAGTTTCTCCTGCTGGGAGAAGGACAGTGACGCCAGGCTGTGACAGACAGGTGGCACTTATATGCTGAAGAGACACCCCCACTGTGGTCATTTGGCTGTAGATGTCCGGGGTTCTCCAACCCTCACATTTAAAATGCCCAGGTGCTGCTTTCTCCTTCGACCAGGTTCTTCCTGCTTCTTGGTTTCTTCACCCCTTTGGCTGTGTTTCCTTGTAAAACTGCCCAGGCTGCTCTGCTGCCCTCTTCCTTCTGCTCCCTTCTAACCTATTCCTTTCATGCCTGCTTGTGCCCAAGGTACAGGACTCCTGCCCCTCTTCCCCCCGTCCCAGCTGCCCTCATTCCAAGCCCTGTGCCCTCTCCATTCCCCTGCTTCCCGACTCCCTCCTTGTCATAAAGCCTGGTCTCTCCAGTGCTGCATCCTGCTGTTTTCTGGCCAGCATTTCCTGCCTACTTCCCCACCACCCTCCTTCTCTCTCTCCACCATCTCCATCATCATGCTCTGTCTTTTGGTGCTCCTGTCCTGTGCTTGCCTAAGCAGCTCAGACTCAGCCCATTCCATCCATCAGCTTCCTTGTTCTTCCCCTCCTGGGACTGCAGCCTTGATCCCAACCTCTATCTGCACACACACATATAATCATGCAATTTAACTAATTTAAAAAAACCCCAAACAAGCAAGAAGCTGAAGGCAAGTGCTGACTTCAGGGCTGTGCACTGCAGTTTTGCCTATGGCACCTCTCCTCTCCTCCTGGCAGCCCCATTTCACATCTATTTCCAGCCAGCCTGCTTTCTTCATCCCCAACCCCAGGCACTGCACTGCAGGGGCCAGGCAGCCAGGGGTGACACAGCACCCTCAGTCCCAGGCCACTGGCCCCTGCCCCACTTGCAGTCCTGTACCACCCTGCCTCTCCAAGGAAGGTGAGGGAAGGGGTAGCCTGGCCCACATTCCCCCTGTGGGCTGGGAAGTCATCACTAGACATGATCAGAGAGGAGACAAGCCAGAGTATGCAAGGAAGGGAGGGGAAGTGAAGAAACATTTACCTCCTTTTCACGTTTATTTAATTTTTGTATTTTTTTGTATTTTTTTTTAAGATCACAGAAGAGCAGAGCATTCATACATGTAAAGAAACAGAAACGAGATAACAGAAGTTAAATACATTGAGAAAAGAAAAAATAAAAAGCTTCTTTTTCTTTTTTTTCCATCACTGGGTTTTGTTCATTTGTTTGTTGGGTTGTTTAGTTTTTTTGATTGGTTCTTTTACACACACACTTGCGCTTTTAAAACTTTCTTTCACAGAGCTAGTTTCAAAACCAAAACAATGGCAAAAAATAAAATGGCCATTTTCTCGTTTCGTTAAAGAGAAGTTCAGCTCATGTCTACAGTGCTGGGGAAAAATATATATAAAGATATAGATATATATATATATTTATATGTATATAACACTGTTAATGAGGAGAGTTCTAACCACCCCACCGTGTAGCAAGAAGAAGGGACTGGCCTTCATTCTCAAGGTCTAGAGGATGAATCTTGGCTCCAGCTGGGAAGGCTGAATGATTTTGGAAGGTGACGGTGGCACCGCGGAAGCAGGTTCCTGCTCTGTGCCCCCTCCTCCCTTTCCTGGCACACACGTGCGCTCCCGCAGGCACAGGCAGAGGCACGGACAGGCCTGCTCCCGGTTTCCAGGAGGTCGCCACGTAGCTGTGTGTCACAGACAGAGCCACTGCCAGCAGCAGGTGGCTGAGTGCCCGCCTGGCTGTGTGTGATGGAGAGCACGGGGAAGGAGAGCGCCCCGGGAGCACTCCTGTAGCATGTGCGCGGTGGAGCTCGCGGGGGTGTGCGTACGCGCCTGTGCGTGGCCGAATGGGGAGCAAATGTCACAGTTCTGGAGAAGGACAGCCCCACTGGGACGTGCTCTCCTCACTGGCTGGCTCCTAGGTAAGCCTTGCTCCTCGTCTCCACCCATGACCCCTCTGTTAGGTACACAAACATCCACACGCCTTTCCTCGGGACACGGCTGGAGCCACCGCGGTGTCACACTGCTTTACTCACTGAGGCCCATCTTGCTGCATGGTGAGCATGCCCTGGGAGGCCAAGAGGGAGCTCCTGATGCACCGTGAGGACAGGCAGGGCCCTCCTTGGCCGCAATCTCTGCCCCTTCCCCAGCTGCACTGCCCAAGGAGCCCTGCTGCTCATGCAGCCCCCACCACCCGTGCTGCAGTCGTGTCTCCCTGTCACTGCCCCTTCCTTCTCTGCTGCCTGGGCACTTCTACAAGGCTTGCAGGGCAGTCTGAGTTGCTGTGGCACCAGCTAACCCAAGCCTGCAGCCCTTTTCTTCCCACCTGCCTGGGCTAATCAGGAGAACTGCTCCTCTTGCCCAAGCCCTGCCTTGGCAGGTCTCCTCACCTCACCACATCACCCTGACCCACAGCGGACCATACCAACATACTCTCACCAAGACGAGTTCCGCTCCCCTGTTACGGTGAGTGAACCAACAAACAAGCACCATATATTGCCCTAATGGGAGCCAACCATTAGGCAAAATTCTGGGGGCTGTGGGAGCTGCCCGATCATTGTTCTAGCAAGTTACAAGAAGGAAAAGTGAAAGAGGTTTTAATGGTGTGACACAGCTCTTAGTCAGCAGAGTCATGCAATTAAAAAAAATCATCTTCTGGGCATCCCACTGGAAATGAAGCCACTCTAAGATTAGCGCTGAGAGGCCGTGGTCTCCTCGCTGGTGAACCTGAGAGTTCTGCGCATGGACGATGGACAGCACTCATCCCTACCCTTTTCCACTGGCATCACATCTTGGAAATTACCACCCAGTTTCTCCATCACTTCCCTGCCTCAAGTTTTGCTCTTCCCAGAGGACAGTTTGCTCCCCGTATCCCTAACTCAAGAAGTTTTGTGTCCTTGAGTCAGAGAAGCAGTAGGATTGTGCACCATCAGGAGAGAGAGAGAGAGAAAGGGAGAGAGCTGCTCACCCTCCAGGCACCTCCTCTGTCATACTGTCTTGGTCAGCCATCCCCCATGTCAGTTGCTACATCACATCAAGCACCATGATGATTTGGGCTGCAGGTCAGTGTGCTTGGAGGAGAGGAAGCAGAGGTGTGAGGGGTTGGGAGGAGATGAGGTGTTTCCCTGTGCCCGTAGATCCCCTCGACAGGGAAGGGCGAAGTGATGAAACACTGCACAACAACTGAGCTGAAATATCAGCCTGCTGGTAGGGCGGCGAAGGACTCTAGCATAACTCCTCCGACTTCCCAGATCCTCTTGTTTCATCAGGACTCGCTGCTGCTCCCCCAAATTCCTTCCAGATGTGCAGCTTCCACTCAGCCTGGAGACCACGTGGCTTTAGATGGTGGCTTTGTCCGTGCTGTGTGCTTGGACTTTCAAAACGGGGTTGCTCAGAAAGGTGGCCTGAGGGCATAGTCTGGATGCACCTGGAGCTAAGAAGAGCTGGTGGGGCTTGGATGTCCTTTGACCAAAAGTGGGGCAAGCAGCAGTGCACGAGCGATCTGCCCAAGTGGTGAACAGTCAGTGGCGCGAGAAAGATGTGCAGACAAAGATTAACTCTCGACACAATGCATGTCACCAATGAAATCTCCATGAATGGCACGTTCACATGCACTCGGGGCTAGCATGGGGCGACAACTTCACTGGTGAAGAAAGCGGGTGCGGGGGAGGAGGAGAGGGTGCATCACTGAGCAACAAGCCCGCAAGTGCGGGGCTGCAAACAAACAGAAATGAACACATCTGCCAAGATACAGGTGCCGGCTGGAGCATCCCACGTCGCCCTTCCCAGCCGTTCAGAGACAGGCGTTTGCTTCGTTTTCCATCTGACCAGGCACACGCTCCAAGCAACAGGCTACAATCATGCATGGAGTTCATGTGGCTCGGGGTGGCTGCATTTCCCCTGTCCAGTTCCTTTCAGAAAGACTTGCCTTCACCCCTCCTCTCGGTCATCCGAAAAGGGTTAGAAATCTGCTAGCAATTATGGGGCCATATATGAAATCTAAGTTTTTGTTCCTCTGCTTGGACATTACCAGACATCTCATGTAACTCTTGTAATATTTACAAACCAGTAGAAGAAATACAATTTTTTTTTCCATTTTGTTCATATCTTTTTATAACACTAAATGTTAAATCTCCATCAATCAAACACAATTACACTGACAAGCTCGAGGAACTGGTGTCCCATTCCAAACTCTCATCTTCCCTGGTCCCCAACTAGCTGAGAGGCAGCAGGAAGCAAGAACACAGCTTTTTGGGAGGTGATGGGAAAGATAGCAATGTAAACGGGGAGAAGAGATGATGAGGAGAAACAGTTTCAGAGAGAAGGGCCTGAGACATGAGAAGACTCATTGCAACATCTCCGTCAGAGGGTGGAGGGAGGAAGAATGGGAAAAAGCATAGGACCTTGCCTGTGTTTCCTATAGTTGTCTGGGCTCACCTTTTGGCAGGTGCTCTGAGCGATCCCTGCTTGAGTTCAGGAGAAACAGGGGGATTTTTGCAGCACCCTGTGAGGCACACTGCAGCTCACAGGATTAGATTCTTGGAGAAAATCAAGCTCCAACCTACCCAGGACTCCCCCTGCCCTGCCAGGAGCAGACATTGGCAGGAGTGGGGTTCCCAGCACTGCTGCAGACAACAGGCATACTTGGTGTTAGCGGCTTTTCTCAGAGAGGTCTGCAATTAACTGGCTTTCACTCTGTTTCACAGCCAGGCAACAGAGGCAAAGATCTGCCCAAGGGCCTGCTGGAAAGACCAGATCCCAGCACTGGGGCTGGGGCCGTTTCCCCCACTAATGAGCAGCTGGCTTCAAAAAATGGATGCCCTGCTTTTAGTGAGACATTTCCCTTTAACCATAAGCCTTGACATCTAAAAAAACATCCCCACAAAACTCCTTCAAACCAAAACAGATGTGACATAATGAGGTGCCGGGACTTGATGACCACCATCACACCATAGGGGTCTGATGTGTGTGACCCCAGTGCCTGGGAGTGACCCCACAGTGACAAAAACACAGGCAGAGAACACATGGGACAGGTACTACCACAGCAACCAGGTTGACATCAAAGAACCTAAAGTGGACTTGACTCAGCCCTGAGGAACAGCCTGTCACAGCAAGGCACTGCAGGCTGCCCACCTTTTTCAACAAGCCTGTGCCAATACACCCCGGCATAGGTACAGCTACAGCCCCGAGAAAGAGCAGGGTGGTGTTTTCTCTCGTGCCAGTGTGGTGGAAAAGGTGCAGCTCCCAGACCTGGCTTCTGGGGCCAGGATCAGCTCACGGCTGTACCAGGGTAACGAGGAGCCCTGCTGCAGCAGAAGCTCTGGACTTGTTACTGAGACTCTGAGTTATACGGCACTCCTGAAGGTCAGGCACGAGGACTGGGATGTCTGAATGCTCTGAAAGATACAGGCATTTTTTTCCTGAGCTGACACACACCAATCTCCAAAGGACATGCCCAAGTCCCATCAACGACTGCCCTATCTTGGAGGAAGGGAGCCATCCCTGGATGCCTTGGGTGGATTTCAAGCACCAGCTGCCCACTTGCAACTTGCACCCTCTTGCAGGTATGGCTTTGGGATCTGGAGGAGCATAAATTACCACCACCCAATCCCACAGCAGCTCTACACCAGCTCTCACAATGCCCAAACTTCAGCCTCTCATGTCTCTAATAAATTTCCCTGCTCTCCTGGCTGCCTGGGAGGAGCCCTTGACTGCCTGCTTAATTGCGTGCCTGCTGCTCCCTGGAACAGCTGAGCTCAGCAGCAAGGGGCAGCGCCGGCAGTGCCGCAGTGCAAGGCGAGAGCATCACGCTGAGCGCAGGAGAAGCCTCCCCGGACTGTGCCCCACCCACGCAAAGGTGGGGCCGGGCTCGCAGGCAGCAATTCCCATTTTGTGTCCCTGCAGGGGACCACCTGGCGGGTGTCTCCTCCCGCACGCTGCCAGGCCACGCTGTTTTCCCCCTTGCCCTCCTGTGAGCACGGCTGCCAAGCGTGCTGCCACTGCCCCAGCGCCCAGGGCGAAGGCAGAGGAGCAAACTGCCTGCTGCTTGAAAGCTCAGTGGCTGGGCACCTGTAAAACACTGCGCTGTCGTGGGATGGTCACTCGATTTGTGTGGGCTAAATCAAGCTCTCCCCTGCACATCCCTCTCTCCAAAAAAGCAAAAAGTGCCTACCTGATAAACCCTGTGTTTTATCATCTTTGCTGCTGGTGGATACTATGGCTCATGACTGCCCAGGAGGCACAGGAGTCTTCTCCCCTCTGCCCCGACCCACGCACAGGCACTGCAGCCCCTGCTCGCTCTGGCTCCTGCAGCGCACCTTGTGCTGGTGTGGCAAATTCCAGCCACTGCCCAGCATTTTCTCAATCCTGTTTCTCGCAACCTTTCCTCCCCTCCTCGCCTGGGAGCCACTAAAGCCTCTCTTGCTGGCACCTCTGTATGTGATTCTGCTGTGGGAAGTGCAATGGCAAGCAAGAGTGCTCTCCAGCAAGAGCAGCACCTTTGAGATAAGAGAAGAACAGGGGAAATTGTGCTGCCTGCTTCTCTGCTGCACCACTTTAAGCTCCTTCTTTATAAGCCCAGGATTTTGGACCTTACATTTGTTTTACTTCTTACATTCACAGGTCCTGGACATTTTCTGACCCAATTTCTTTGAAAAGTGGAATTTGCAGTGAGTTTTGTAATAGCAGTGGTGTACAGCACACACACATGCACATATACACACACACTCAGCCTTACACAGCCTACATTTCCTTTTATACCAGGGAGGACAGTAAGAATAAAACCAACAAAGCAACAAAAAAGGGTACTGGCTCTATTTTTACATGACTACCAAAATGGTTAGGAATGACCAGATTGTGGTTTTCATGTTGAGGTATCGTTCCTATGCACGCTCTACCTAAAAGGAATGGCTGCTTGGTGACGTCCAAGGTCTCATCACTCACATCCCACCAGCGCAGCCTCCCATCCCCAGGAGGAATGGTGGCCACACTCTTCAGTCCATAGTGTTGTGGGCCAGTCCTGGTTTCTTCTGGTTGCTTGGACAATCGCACATGAGTGCACACCCCCGTGCGCGTGCGCGAGCACTCATGCGTAGCACAGGCTGCTGCGCTGGTACTTGGAGGCTGAGAGCCAAAGAGGTTGGAGGTGGGAGAGAAAAAAAGCCTAGACAAGGGTGCAGACTGACTCTTGCAAACAAGGTGGCCAGAAGACAAAAAGCCAGTGAGGACACAGGAGAGGGGACACAATGTGAACCTGTGTTGCAGCCGCCCCTCTCTCCTCACCCCTCTTCTCTGCCTCTTGTCTCACACTTACAAGGCAGGACATTATCTACAGCAGGATGAGCATATGTACACATGGACTGTTCGTTTTGCATGCTTAGAGACAGCAAGAGAAAGAGAGAAAGAGTGAAGACGGAGCAAGAGCCACACATGCATGCACGCACGCACACAGGCATACACAGGAGAAAGAGAAAGACACCTGGCTGAATTGGGGGGGGG
>VXBT01005206.1:2376312-2524051 GCA_013400235.1 Oriolus oriolus | reverse complement strand
CACCCCGCACGTCCCCTCTCCATCCCGCACATCCCCTCGATACCCCGCACACCCATTCGCCACCCCGCACGCCCGCTCGCCACCCCGGTCCCGCGGCAGCAGCGGGCGAGCCCGCGGTCTCCGGCGCCCTCTGGCGGTCGCCGTGCGGAGCCGCCCCCGCCCGGTGGAGCCCCCCCAAAAAGCCCCCGCTGCCACCCGGCTGCCCTCCCCTGCTCCCTCTCCGCTGGCACCGGCGGTTTCGGGGCCGTCCTTGCGGCCTCCCGCTTCGGCACCCTTGAGCCTGTGCTCTGGGAGTTTGCTTATAATATCCCGGGCTATTCATCCCTCACCCTGCCCCAGCAGCTGGGCAGCCCTGCCACGTCCGTGACCACGGTACAGCTTTGAAGGGGGGTGTTCTTCCACCACAGAGGAAATTGGGTTTCCGATGCTGATGAGTTAATATGAATATCTGGCAGCATTTCACAGCTAAACCCCTGAGGGACCCCAGACCCTAAATGCTGACCGAGTCAGATCCCATTAAGCAAATCAAGAAGGAGCAGACTGAAAATTGGCAAGGGCAGAACTACTGCACTGCTCTTCCTTGCTCCAAATGCGAGACATTTCGATACCTGGTGCAGAGGCACCTGCCATGGTGCCTAACTGTGCTGCAACAGCCTCACGGGACACTGCATCCTGTGTTTCCAAGCTTTATCGGTGCCACACGTTCAGCCTGGGTGATCTGCATTGGTGACACACCACAGGGTAGCCTTGGCCGAAATTTAGAGAGCTGTAGCTCTCACAAGGTGAAGGGCACCATGTCCAGCCCCCATCCCACCCCTCTCCCCAAGGCAGTGTAACCCTGGCTGCATCCTTAAATTTAATGAAGGGGAAAAACAGAGCTGGGCCCCCGTGACCTCACTGCTCCTGCCCACCTGCCTTTGTGCAACAGCCCAGAATACCAGCCTGGCACAGAGGGGCTCCGGGAGTCTTTTCCTAATGCTTCTGGGAGAACTTCCACGTACTCCTGAGTGAGGATGCGGAAGGAGTGGCAAGGCCCTTCCGTTTGGGACGTCAGCAATTTCCCCTAGTGCCTAACACCCCTGCAGGCCAGCCCTTCCTCACAGCATGAGGCAGCACAGTTGCTGCATGCCCTCACGTGCAGAGGGCTGCAAGCCAGCCTAGCCCAGGTCTCACAAGGGAGGAGTGGGGATGTATGCTACAGTACTGGCCTTGGCGTGGCACAGCTGTAGTGCTTGCATGTGTGATGGTTCAAGAACTGCTCCTACTCCTGTGAAGACTGTAGGGAATGACATAGCAAGAATGATGGGAGGACTTGGATTAGATGGCAGAGGAAGATGGGAAAAGCTGCTTGCATTCAGAGCAAACCACAGCCAGATTGCAAAGCCAACAGCTGCTCTCATCCTCAAAAACAGCCTGAGGAACACACCACAAGGCAAGACCTTCGATGGGTCAGTCCATGGGTCTTGTCTAACCTTCAGTCCTGTCCTCTGTGGGTGCTGGGTGGGGGCCAGCCAGGAGCACACGGCAGGCATCATACCTCAGGTGCTTCAGAGTAATTATGAACCAGCAGAAGCTACACCCCTTTGAGATTAATTTCTTCCACCTGGTGACTTCTGGCCTGCCTGAAGATTTCCATATCCACAGTCTCCCTCAGCTCTTTAAGGAGCACAGCAGCAGTCAGCTGCCAGCAATGACATTGTGGCCCCACATTAAATTTGGGTGCTATGTTCTCCTGTGACTTTAGGACCTTGGCATTAAGAGGTGGCCTGGCACACCATCCACTACTAATTGCTACCTGAGCTGGCTAGATTAAAACTGTCTCAGTCACTCCTTGCTCCGCAGCCTCCTCTGCTGACTATGGGAGAGCCAGGCTAAGGAAACTGCTCAGTGTGAGAAGAATTAGCTGAGGGGGCGTTCAGATCTTCCTTGGAAAGGGAGAGATGAGCTTTTTTGTCAAGAAAACTTGCAACACATCCAGCCTCATCAGCTGCGTCCGAGGTCGGAAGGCTATCCCTGCACAGGCCCTACCTCATGGCTGGTGTTGGCCTCTGAAAGTCTGCAGTGCCCACTGGCGTGTGGGGGCTACATGAGGAGGTGAAAATACATAAGTTTGTCTGGGCAGAGGCCCAGGAAAAGGCTGCTGTGATCAGAGATATAAGGGGGTAATGTGGACTGAGGTGACAGAATGAGCCTTGCACTTGTACAAGTGCTGGGTTGCAGCACACGATATCAGGGAAGATCTTCAATTGAAATGGCAATACAGGAATGCTCAGCTCAAGACATGGAGAGGGCAAGAGGAGGAGATGTCAGCCAGGGTGAGGATGGGGAAACATAGGACTTTAAATAAGCATGAAGGTTAGGGAAGTAAGGAGAACAGGTCTTGGGAAAAAGGGAGATAATGAGAGGAAATTAGGTCCTGATCAGGCACAGGAAAGCAGGGATGGGGGAGACAGGTAGAGGGGAGTGATGGTGCTTATAGAAAGAGGGCATTAGTACCAGGACTGCACAGGCAGGCAGCAGGTACCAGCCCGGGCTCAGGACTGCAGGGGGAAAGTGGGGTTTCCAGCAGAGCTGTTCAGGTATGGACGCGGTGCGCGGCGAAGCTCAGACGCCAGCAAGCAGGAGCGAGAAAGCACACGAGCAGCAGCAGGTGGAGGTGTGCTGCCAGGGCTGTGGCCTCATGCAGGGGTGCAGCTCTCGTGCACGTCCTGTGTGTCACCCTCCCGTGGCCGGCCGCTCGCTGCGGGTGCCCCTGTGCCTCCGTCCCCGCCCGGGCGCCGCCGCAGAACCGCCGCTCCTTCCCCGCGAGGTGGCAGCCGAAGGACACCAAACCCGCCTCGCCATCCCAGGCAGCCTCCGGGCTGGGAACGGCACGGGAAACTCTGGGAGTAACACCCGGGGCTGGGCGGCTCTGCACGCCCGCCCGGGAGAAGCCCGGGTCCCGCACGGCAGAGCCCCCCGGGAGACCACGCGGAGGGAAGGGAGCCAGCTTCAACCCCCATCCCCCAGCCACCGCCGCCCAGCCAGCCACGCACGGCCATGCGGATGTGGCACGGAATCTCATCCCCACCGGCCTGCACCTTTCCACAACCACCGCGCATCTGCATCCTCGGCAAAACCTCTCTGGAAGGCACGTAAAAAGCAGGACATCTACCCACTATGGCAGCAGAAACCGAGGATGCCGAGGGGGTGGTGGTGAAGTTTCTAACTCACTCTACTTATTCCACTTATGATGGGTCCCCAGCATAAAAATGGACCTGCTGCAGTGAGTCCAGAGAAGGGCCATGGAGATTCTCAGAGGGCTCTCCTATTGAATAGAGGCTGAGAGAGTCAGAGTTGTTCAGCCTCGAGAAGAGAAGGCTCCACGAGACCTCACTGCGGTCTTCCAGTACCTAAAAGTGGCTGACGAGCTGGAGAAGGGCTTTTTATAAAGGCACATAGTGATAGGACAATGGGTAATGGTCTTACACTGAAAGAGGGTAGATTTAAATTGTACATAAGGAAGAAATTCTTCACTATGAGAGTGGTGAGGCATTCACAGAAACTGTGGATATCCCATTCCTGGACGTGTTCAGCGCCAGACTGGATGGGATTTGAGCACCCTGGTCTAGTGGAAGGTGCCCCTGCCCATAGCAGGAGATTTGAAACTATATGGTCTTTAAGGTCCCTTCCAACCCAAGCCATCCTGTTACTCTACTTCTTCCACACAGATACTCCCCCTTGTGTCTCCTCACTCCCTCCAGCTCCTTTTTCTACCACCGACAGCACCCTTGAAGGGACCCATTAGAGAGGGGGATGGAGACTGTGCCATGACATGTAAGCCCTGCTCAAGAGGCAAATGAGGCAGGATGTGTAAGTAAAGCCACAAGTTCACCAGAGGCATGCCTCCAAATGTATGCACCATGATCATCACCAGCAGAAACTGAACCCGTTACTTCCAAGATTCCCAACAAAGACCTTTAAAAAGGATCATTTGAGATGTAAGCAGAAAGCGGATACATTCCTGAGGGGGAAAAAATCATCCACCCAGCTACATGTTTCACATCCACATTTGCCAATCTCATCATCTGAGTAAACCAAAATGAAGGCAGGAGAAAAGGCAGCAGGTGCCAATTTTGCTCTTATTTACATTAACAAGACTCCAGGGCTTGACATATCTGCAGTTTGCTGGTGGAAGAGAGCCCGCAGACAAGGTTCAAAGGGCATCAGAGAGCTCCTGGCTCTGGATTTGCTTTGGGGAATCTGCCCTCAGGATCCTGCCAGAGAGTGCAAGGTAAAATCTGGTGTTAGAGGGCAATTGGTCCCCATGAGTTTCTGAATGGAAGAGAAGCCAGAAGGCAGCATGTGATGGGCTAGGAGAACTTGTCTGTGATGGGAAGGAAGGAGTGATGGTAAGCCAAGTATAGCCAGCCTGCTGTTTTTCCAGGTGCTGTCCACCCTGAGCAGCTCTGGGCTCCATGTTGTTGATAAGCTGACTCTACTTATAGTGAAGGCAGGAGTTCTGCTTCTTGAGCAAAAAATAGGACCAAAAATGGGGCAGGGAGGGAGGGGGGAAGAAAAAAACCCACCTCTAAAGGAGGAGGCCCAAGGGAAAGAGGATGTGCATCATGCAGGTATCTCTATCATATCACTCCCTGGGGCCTGTAGGGGTCTTATGGTTTACACTTGCCAGCTGCTCTGCAGGAAGCAATTTTTCCTAGTCTGTTGACTCTCTTGCCAGGGCTTCAGAAGATGAAATCTTTATTATCATGAAGGCTTAAAAGGGAGGAATACTGTTAATTCCATTTTCAAGGTCATACTTTGAAAGTTATTAATTTCTTTCTTCCAGGGCTTTGCACTCTACTCTGAGGCTTTAGGGATTACCAGCTTCTACTTACTAGGGTTCATTTGGGGCTTTTTTTTCTTACTTCTTTCCTGTTCCTCCCCCCTCCTCTTAGAAGAAGACACTTTTTTTCCCTTCCCTGTTCTCAGTGCCGAAGCTATTTTGCTCATTGCCTGCTCATTCCCCATTGTCACTACCAGTTCTGCTCCTGTAATTAAAACTTGACTGTGACTGCAGTGGCAATAGGCTGGCTTTCCTAGAGGTGCAAGTACCACTGTGCAAACTGGGGAGGATGCCCTCCAGCAACACTCCAACAAGATTAAGGAAATGTCTCTGGTGTCTGTCAATCTTTGCACTCGGTTTAATGTATTTCAGAATTTGCTCATGCTTTTTAGCACTGAACAGTTCTTCCCCATGTTTTGGAGCTCATTCATGGTGTTCTAAGTACTCATCTATCACACCTCATGTCTTAGAGGAATGAAGATTCATTCTGTAATGCAGCTCACCCATCCTTCCCTAAGGTCTGAAGAATATCCCTGAAATTGTATTTCTCGGTGTCTTTCTGAGAAGGTCGTGGTGTTCAAGAGCTGTCTGCTCACACCATTTATCCTGGAGCTGGTTTACAGTAATCCTAGTCTAAAATTGAACTGTTATCCTGACCAGTGAGGTTGGTGGTGGCTAGAAGACCACCTTTGTTTCAAGGTTACATGGATCTTTCATCATCAGATCTGTCCTGTGTATATAAAAAGTTCCAATGTTTTCTCATAGCTGAAGAAATTGTTATCCCACCCTTTTCATTTCCCTAGCAACTGGAGATTTATTTTAAAAAAAACCACCTCCCCTCAAACCCCACCTTCCCCAGCAACTGATACAAAATCAGATACTTAAAACTGTATTGTCTTCAAATCACACATTAAAGACTCTCATTCTAGAAGCAAAACATACAAAAAACCACATAGCACAGACTTTTTCAGGAGTCATTATGGGGAAGATCTGAGTTTTTCTGCTTTTTACTTTCCTTGGATAAAGCAATCCCTCTCCTGCTCACCTCTCAAGCACATGTGTAGGGTACAGCAGACCAAAGGTGATGCCAGCACATAACCCAGTGTCTCAGTAGAGGACAAACAGCACAGCTCCCCTCACCCAGAGCACACACAGCCCTAGGAAGCAGGTTTGCTAATTGGAGGCTCTGGAACCTCTTGAAAAATTAATATTTTCATCAGTTTAATGTCTGTCTGTTTACTCACTTCATCCCTGCTGTGGTTTTCTACAACCTTTACTGTATATATGGCATGGGAAAGATACGAGTGGCTGTGGACAGAAATGAAGAGGCAGGGGACAAACACAGCAGTGACTGGAGCAGAAAAATAACTAAATTGAGGTGGAGAGTGACCAGCGTGCTTGAGGTTACTCTGGTACTGAAATCCAGTCCCACTGCAGCCTCTGCCCTTCCTATCTTTCTCTAGCATCTGCAGAAGAGTGTCCTCCCAGCTTGTCCTTGAGGTCTTCTTAGGGATGTCGCTCTCAGTGTTTCAGTGAATTAGAGATGTCATGACAGTCAGGCTGGGCCCATGGGCTGGTGTATGTCTCTGAAGTGTGGGGTCTAAGTAAATATTACCTTGTGTTCCCTGTAGTTCTCATCGAAATATGGAAGTGTCTGTGTGTGTGCAACTCCAGAGTGAGACTCCTGGTCACCTTAACGCCCTAACAGTGCAAGCATGGCTTTAATTCCCAGGCCTGGGAAAAGCCAGAGCAGGAAGCCATCGTGGCTTCCCACAGCCCAGATCAGTATTGAAAAGGGAAAGTTAATACAGCTTACACTGGCAGCTGAGCTGGCCTACAGCTGGATGAGTTGGAGCAATGGAAAAGATGCTGGAAGCTACTCCTGTTCCTCATTAGATGTTCTAGGGTGCCTGGAGATTTCTCAGTGCGTGTGGGCTGTGCCTCTGAGCACAGGGTGTGTACAGTGACACGGCTGGGAAGTGTCCCCAAGGGCCAGTGTGCCTGTGTGGCTGCAACACCTACCGTAGGGGCTGCCTGACCGCGCCCTGCTGAAGCCACGCTGCTTAGAGCACATCCTTCTCCAGGGCCTGACCCCATCTCCCATCCGTGCGCCATGCCCCAGGCTGCAGGGGGACATGCAGGCGATGCTGGGGAAGAGCCAGGCATTGCTCCCTGTCCACCTTGCCACGAGGCCTCTCCCTTCGGCAGGGGAGCTCTGCCGACAGACCTGCTCGCCCACGGGAGGGAAGGCCTTGCAGGAGCACTCTGCTTTTTCTGCAAGCCTGGTGTCTTTGGAATGGTTGGGTTTTTCCCCCACGCACACCCTCCCTCCCAAATCCCACACCTCCCTTCTCCTTTCTGGTTGTTTTTGTTTTTAGAGAGAGCGCTTAGACAGCTGTATTAATCATGCAAGCCCAGCCATGTGTAATGTGCTTTATCAACAGCAGAGCAGACACTGAATGGCAACCGGTTCACAAGCGGGCCCAGTGCACTGCCTGAGCCAGGAAGATAAACCTGCTGCTCCCCACACCAACTTACCGTCATGGGTTAGTGAATGGAGAGACTGTTCACTTGGGACAATAACCAGAGGGGAGGCCAGCTTGTTAGGCAAATTCTTGAGTGGTTTACACTGGAAATGGAAGGGCGAAGAGGAGGAGGAGGAAGGTGGAAATAACTCTTTGGTCATTTTCTCACGGGGGTTGGAGGAATTTTTGTGTGCGCATAAGGAATAAATCAAGACAACAGTGGCAGTTCTTCATCCTCCTCCTTGCTGCCCTCTGCAGTTCCAGCCAGCCTGTCTGGCAGCTCAACACAAGAAATGAGGAGAGCAAGAGGGAGAGAGCAAGGGTTGAAGTACACCTGCTGTGCAGTGGGGATAGGTTGCCTTCAACGTCTCTAAAGGAGGAAGGTTCAGCTGACGACTTCAGAAGCTCATCTAACAGACAGATGGTATCAGGCTACGAGTGTCCTCTGGGCCGGGGATATCTGGCTCAGGAGGGTTAGAGCCTGCCCCAGCTCTGTTCTGCAGGGTAATCTGTCCATGCTACAACACTCACACTATCACTGTGCCTATCAGACAACTGATTTTCCACAGCTGTCACTCTTCCATGGGTTTGTTTCTAATCTCTGCAGTGCAGTTATGTGTTTTCTCTCCCACCGGATCCACTCAAGCTCCACTCTCCCACCTGACTGCTGTGCCCTGACCTCTGTTCTGCAGGGCTGTTCTGCATGCATGCAAAGCCACACTGGTGACTGCATAGACATTGAAATGTCTTCCTTATCCCACTGCAAGGACTCAGCTTGGAGGAGTATCTTTCTGGGACTTCCAGTCTCAGTTCCCACCCTCTGCTGCAGATCTTCACTCACTGGATCCTCCACAGCACTGTCCTATGCAAATATACACAACCCAAGGCTAATTTTGGAATAAATCAATCTAAATTAAAATAATGAACAGAAAGTACAGAAACAGACCAGGCAGTAAAGCCATTTCTCTTTCTTTCCCCCTATGTCTCTCTTTTTTCTCTGAGAAAGCTTGTTTCTTTTCTCTACACTTTTTTTGGGGGGAGGGTGGGAAGAAGCAGATTGGCTTTTAATTTTTTTTAAGCAATCTCAACAAACAGGACCTGTCTGTTGCTATTCAGCAAAACCCACCAAGCAATGTTGGTAGCTTGGCATGAATTCTTGGCATGTCTCTTTTCCCTAAGATGCTGTTTCTGTCTACAGCCATACTACCTCCTTTTGGAAAGCAGTATCATCACCTCTGACTTTGGTATTACTTACTTTAAACCATACAGTCCAAATAAGATACAGTGCCATCCCTTGCCTCGTACCTATGAAATAGCAAGAAGCAATCACTATGATCTTGGCTGCCTGCCTTCACCCTGCCTTGTCCTTCCTGTTCCCTTGGCCTGAAAGCCCCACAGGCTTGGCACCCAGTGCAGTCCCAGCCCTCAGTGCCTGCAGCCCTGGCAGGGACTGGCACTGACCCTGAGCAGCAAGAGAAGCTTGGTCTGTCTGAGCATCCACCCTGCAGGGCCAGTCCCTTCTGCACTCACCAAATGGACAGTGAGCTCTTTGGAAAATCTGCATGGATACCACCCGCAGGAAGCAAGGAGAGCTGTGAATTGTGCTTCCCACCCAGGGCCAAGGGTGTGATCAGCTGCCAATGCCCAGGGCTCAGGCAGCTTTCAGGGAAGTGAGGCATGCCCTGAGTAGTCAGGCACACATCGCTGTGGAGTGACCAGTACAGCTGAACCATGTCCCTCGAATGCCTTAGGATTTATGGGAATACCAGACTTGACATGGCTCCAAATATGCCCTCACGTGCTTGGTCCCTATGGCCATTATGTTTTTCTGCTCCTTACTTTTTCTCCATTTCTCTGTCAGGTTCACAAAAAGACAGGATTGTCTGTCTGGGCCTGTTTATGCTATGGCTCCCCCAGCTCTGCCAACCAGTTTGTTTCAAAGGCCTGGAGGCCTGGATTTTCACTGACCCTTTTCTAGAGCCCGAATGAGAGAGCACCCTCAGGCCTCATTGAAGAGGACTCCAGGGGTGGATGGGTCCTTCAGCTGGTCACATCATACTGGGAGGGCTGGCTGCCTAGTCAGGAAACCCCCATCAGGTGTTCGCCCTTTCCAGCCTGTAGTCTGTGTTGTAATCCCCCGTGCTTCTCTCCTTAGCTTTGATGGACTCAGATGTCAGCAGCACAGGGACCTTTTGCCAAAGCAGACCCTGCTGGCACGAGAGCAGCCGGCTCACCAGAACTGGCAGGGCCACGCGCTGCAGAAAGCGAAAGGGGAGCAGAGATGGGTGGGAGGTGACCACTGCAACAGAGGAGCTCTCTTCTGCACAGCTGGACACCCAGAGAGAGGAAAGAGGACTGAGAGGGGATTAGAAAGAAAGACACTCTCTGTTTCCCACTCTGGCCATCAGACCCAAATGAACATCTCTTTTCTCCCTTCCCCCAGCTCCCACCCACCTGATGAAGGCATTAGTGACAGTACAGGCTACACAGGCTACAGCTAAATGGAGACTATCTACAGCTGCACAGGGTCATTCTCCGATCAGTGCACGTTTTGGCAGAAAGACAGGACTCCTCACTCTCCTTTTCCCTCCCACTCTGCTAATTGCTAACACACTGCTGCTGTAAATCTTGCGTCAACCTGTTGATGGCCATGACTTTGTCTGATCAGGCCCCAAAGACTGACACACTTGTTGCCCTGTGGGCAGCTCTGGATGTGCTGCTTTCTGAAACACCACATCCCCCTCGCATAGCTCCCAGGGCATCAAGCTAACCATGCTGAGAAAGCCCCCACTCAGCCTCTGGCAAGCTCTTATCACAAAACTCCTGTGAGGAAGACTCACAGGTTTGGAAGCCCATCAGTCTGGCTAAGCCATTCCGATGTGGACACTAGGTGCTAATCACAGGGGAAGGAGTCCATGTTCAAAGGGCTGAGGACAAGGGACAATGAAGGACAAAGATGGAGCTAGTGCCATAATTTTGACAGGTCCCTTTGAGGTTCAGCAGTGGCCACACTTGCCCTTCCACTGGCAGATGTGGTGTGGAATGATCAAATTCTCTTTTTCCAGAAGAAGTATCCTTTTGAAAAGGCACCTGATGATGCAGTTAGGCCCCTGCTTGGTGACAGCCAGGTCTTGCGTCAGCCCATTATAACATGATGTTACAATGCAGACAGAAAGATGTGATGATGTGGCATCATCCCAGAAGACATTTCAAGGCATTTTGAGTGCCTGGCTGCAAAATCAGGAGGGCTGGCAAATTTATCAAGGACAACTCAGTTGAGAGCTGAATCAGCTGGGCTCCACCAGCATTTTAGGAAAGTGTCTCATTGAATTGAAGTCCCATTTGTTTAGTTGAATGGGCTGCTTCTGAGTCTCCAGCCTGCCTGAAAGCAAGATGTTTCCACAGCAGCTGGCTAATGATAGCAATGCTTAGCAGGACTACAGCGCTCTTCATCTCAAATCACCTTCCTTTTAAATTAATGCTCAAAACCCCACAGGGCAGGCAAGTGTTACCGAGGATTAACAGAAATGAAAATTGAGGGAGAAAGAGGAAGAAGGCTGTGATTCTGGTCATTGAAGAACGGCTTAATTGAGGGCTGAGGACTACATTTCAGAACACCAACTCATAGGAAGAAAAAGGTCTTAAAAAAAAAGGTCTAACAAAATTTTATGCCCAAGGTTTCTTTGAAGGTGAGCAGCACAGTAACAGCACATGCGAAATGCGCCAGTATCTGTGCTGAAGGCCCACAGTGGAGAAGCTGGTGGTGGCTGTCAGAAAACAAGTGAGGCTCAGAGTATTTAAACTCTACTTTCCCCCTCTGCAAAATCCTCTTGGTGTGTCCTGGGTCACTGAGATATACCAGCATTTGGCACCACAGATTCCTGGAGACTCCTCACAGGAGTGATGTCACACCAGGATGTCCTTCAAGATGATCTCAGGAGACTGGGGAGCAGTAAAAAAATAACAGCTTCAGAGATGGAAGGGAAAGTGTTTTAAAGGATCAACTAAAGCTGTGCAGGATGGCCTTGGCAAGTTGATTAGGAGGTGTATTTGTAATGGGAATCCTGGCCTTGCTCACTCGCAGATTTTGCTTTATCATTTAGCTTAATGGGCTCCTAATTCAAAACCAGCTGTAAACAGGTCTGGCTATGAAAAAAATTAACACTGCCTGCCTGTGGAATTTAAGGATATATAATAAAAATAATCATAAAACCAAAGAGCCCTGGGTTTTTCATCAGACAAAAATATTTGTCATTGAAAATTCTGCTTAAAAAAAACCCACCTAAAATTGGAAAACTCCTCAAAACCCTACATCCGAAACAGCCTCAGCAACTTTAATTTCATATCCAAGCACAAGTTTCATTTGCAATACATAAGATAATGGTGTTTAATTGGATTTATTTTTCCACAGTAGGTTCCCAATGGCCTACTTTACTCCTTTTCTTAGCTCCTTGAATGTTATTTACAAATCACTCTCTGGGATTTAATTTTAATGGTAGCTTGATTTCTACCTCCCCCCCTCCTTTTTTTTTTTTAGGTACTTTTCTTTAATTGTATTTGTGGATTTGCCTTTTAAATAGGCAATTGTGACTACATCCTGAGCCTGAATACGTTGCCAAGAGCAGAGCTTGATTTGAAAACGGCAGAGTAGTTAAACGGAGCATGTGTAACACCCAGCATTTATTGTTCTTTTCATGGGAGTACCTGCAGGTGCTTTGTTCAAGCAGGTGCTCTTTTGCAAAACAACATGGGCTCCTAATAACACTGCATCCCAAAGCTCCGTGCAGACATTAACAATTTAGGTCTCTGAGCAACCCATAAGTTGTGTGCATCTTCCTCATATGGCAGTAAAACAAAGATACCGAGGAGCTGTAGGCTAGGACTCTTTCAGTGAACACAGGGACTTGCTGCCTTATAGTTGATTTAGTTTCAAACATCCCTTTCAAATGCTGTAGCCTGCTTTCTGGATGTGCCCAGTCTCTGTGCTTTTTCAGAACGATGAAGCTCCAAATCTCGTATGGACGCTGGGACCATGCTGCCTGCACCCGAGGAAGGAGTGGGCAGCACAGAGACAGAAAAAAGACCCAGACCCTGTTTTGCCTTCATACCTTCTTCCCTTTGGAACAAAGCAGACAGTAACACCTCACCATGTGCTTCTTTTCATGCTGTCTGCCTCAACTATAGTGCTATGTGACTGGAAGACTTGGAGAGGTGGGACAAAAGCATGAGAAAACGAAGTGTTTCATGGTGGATGATAGGACCCTCAACTAGAGTGGAAAAAACCTTCTGGCAGTGTTTTAATATTTACTTTCCCCTTTGTCCTTTCCACCATCTCTGCAAAAATTTAGGTCTGCTTACGCTTTTGACCCAAATCTGAACAAGTGGGCAAAGAGAGTTTAGGATGGGAATTTGTTTTAGGAGTAGGTCTGCAGGGAGATGGAACCTCACTAAAGACTGTCCAGACCTGGGTGACAACACAATGTCGTGGCTCGAAGCTCAGTTAAAGGTTGTTGCTGTTCAGTTGACTGGTGTTTTGAAGGGGGAGGGGGGAAAGGGAATGATGTGGAAGGTGAGCAGAAAAGACAAAATGACACATAAATGAGAAGGGAAATCCCTTATTTTCCTACATTTCTGAGCTATTTTGCCCATGCCTAGCTCTGAGCATTTGTCAGGATGATGGAGAATGACCCGGCTAAAGAGCTACTTCAACATAAAACATATACTGACCTGGAAAAGGATTGGGGAGTGTGGGTAAAACTCGTTCTAAGGGGGGAAAAAAAACAATAAGCAACATGCAGGAGAAAAGGACAAGCCACTTTTCACACCAAGCAAGCAGCAGATACAAACCTGATGGAGTTGTCCATCCCCAAATTAAATGAACTAGAGTAGGTTTCATATACTGAGCATTTTGCTAGCAACATGCCTAATACACATCAACATCCCCTGGGACTGGGAGTCAGAGAGAAGTAATTTGAAAAACTAAACAAATAATAGCCAAACAGCAAGAGGGATTAAGCACCTGCAGTGAAGGTAATTGGAGTTGATGGGCCATATCTTCCCTCTGACTTTCAAGACCACTCATGTCATCACTCTGCAGCTCATCTTAGCCACACCTCTGCCTGGAAGCTAGTCTTGGCAGAGAGGTGAGTTGTGGAAGTCCTCCATGGGTAGTTGTTGCCTCCCCAGAACCTTCTCCACAATGGATTTCTTACCAATGACAGGTCCCTTGAGGATCTGTGCATGGGAGCAGTCACCCTGGTGAATCCTCAAGGGCACTCTGATCCTTTAGAGTTTTTGTCCTCTGAGAGGGACAGAGTTTTTGAGACTCATCATCTTGTTGTGCACAGAGCCTGCTGTCTTGTTTATAGGGTTTTAATAACGTGTCCTCGTTACACGTCACAGCAGGACTTTGATACACGTCACTGCTGGCTTCACAGTTTGCTTCTTCCACAAAAGGATCCCAAAAGAACTGCACGGACACCGAGGGAAACCAGTATCAGAGACCTCGGTCCGAGGCTAACAGTAGTGTTAATTCTGCTTCACAGATGGTGCAGGTGATGCACAGAGCAAGGAAGCAATTTGCCCAAGGTCAGATGCTGAACTTTTGGCAGAGCCAGGCACAAAACCAAGAATACAAGGTCCCCAGGCTTGACTATTATCACTGGGTCTCCTTTCATTGCCTTCAGAGCTTGCTGGATGCCTTGTACTGACTGAGACAAGCTCCTGCTCATGGACTGATCCATAGGCAGACATTTAGCTGCAACAGCTGGTAGGCCTGGGGCAATGAGTTGTCTCCTGGCTTACCTGCTAAGATCACAGCGGATGGACAGAGCTTGGCAGGATAAATCAGTAGGCCACTATTATTCTCTGATCACCTAGGCCCAGCTATGTGGAGGCTAATGCTCTTTCTACAGTATCCTTGGTTCAAAGAGTGAGTTTCTGTCTCACTGGAGCTCATGAGGATTGAGCAGGTCAGGCCCATCCCTGTGACACTGGCAGAACTGCTGCCCTCACGGTGGTAATGGAGTTGTTTGAATCCACAGCAGGCACAGGGGAGATCAAATACAAGTCTAGCCTGGATCTCTGTGTTTATGTAGCAACAGGGGACCATTGTTCTGCGAAAGCAGGCTGTTTGTGCTGACAAGACTTCCTTGTTATTTAGTTTGGTTAAATAACTCAACTCCCCTTTACCTTCTTCCTGCACAGCAGGCTGCAGGCTGCACAGCATAAGCAGTTAAAGCAAAGCACGATGGCCTCATTATCATGCTGCTTTCTATTCAAGGACTCTATCTCTGTTCCCCTCTCCCACTGTGTGCTGCTTTTATTGCTCCACCCTGGCTCATTAGCAGTGTCTCAGCCTTGCCCCCTCTGACTGTCAGCCCAAACCACTTTCCTCTCTCCTGAGTCTCCCCGTTACTGATGGCCGGGGGGAAAACACAGGGTGTGCACTAAGAGCCACTAAGAGGGATTTTGGCCACAGTCAAGGTTCCAAACCCCAGCAGCCACCACCATAACCAAATGCTCAGGCACAACAAAGCACGGGCAGTGTGGAGGGAGGGGTGTCAGCGTGTGCACACTTGTGGCAAGATGCTAACAAATAGTGACAAGTTAGAGGCTAATGCCAGCTCCTAGGAATGTGCCTTGCTGCAACCAAAACTGCTGGGTGCCACCTGAAGCTTCTCGAGTTGGCACTGTCTTGCCACCTTCTGCTTCACCTCCGCGTTTGCTGATCCCCCAAAGGGTGCAGAGGATGCAGCAGGGGATCTGCTGATGTGGCAGTCTCCTATAGCTGAGCCAACTGAGCCAGCAGGACTGCATCAGGATGTGCAGCACTGTGCTGCTGTCTCCTGTTTCAGCCTATGGGATGGGCTAGCTTGGCGGGAGGCAGAAGGCAACTAAATTGGGAAAGCTTTTTTTTCTTTTCTCCGCTTTGCTAGAATGCACCAGGTACCGCACCTCCTTCTGTGTGGCTGTGGAGGGGTGTGTGGGTTTGCTTACACATCACACAGGTGCATGTTTCTGTATACATACTCACCTACACATAAACCTATGCATCTGTGTTCCTCCAGCAAATCTGTGTCTGCTATGTGTACATATACACACACACGTACATAAACATTTGTGTGTGTGTGTATATATATACACACACCTCTGTGTAGCATGTGTTAAGATACAAATTGTGGCTTTCACTCATAATGCTTTTCACAGCACTGTTGGGTGAGTAAAACAAAAAGAAAACACGTTCCCTACCTCCTAATACACTTGGAGGAAGAACCCTTTCCCTTCAGTTGTGTCACTGCTTTTCACCTCAGTGCTCTGTGATGGCAGCCCTGGCTTTGCCTCTCTGTCAGGTAATTTTCAGAGAGATGTGTGTTACTGCCCCTTTTCTGGGTCTCACCTTTTTTTGTGCTTGGGGGCTACAAACCTTGCTCCCAGGCTCTGCAGAGCTGAATCAACCTACTGGCTCACCAATGCTGCCAAACATGGTCCTGCTTCCCAACTCCTCATACCCACAGATGTGTCATAGAGCTTCCTCTCTCACATGGGCTTTGGTGCCTGTTGAGCCCAGCCATGAACTAGATCAGCTCAGTACAACAAAAGAGAACATTTGGGGAATTTTAGGGAGATGAGCAGTAAAGCTCAGTTACCTATTCCCTGGTTTAGCAGGTTGGACTGGCTCACTGGGTTGTCCACTGAGTGGCAGAATATATGAAACAACAAAACCATGTGGCACAGAGCAGGATGAGCAGAAGGACTGGGGAGGAAGGGATGCCAGCAAGCTGTTAGATCAGTTGTATCATCAAACTGTACCTGAGTACCCTCTCTACAAACATATTCCATATTTGCTGTTGGAGACAGTTTCCTGGGTAAGTTAAACCTTTGGTGGGGCCATATTTATGTTGTAAACTCAGTCTCCAGGAGTGAGTGGTATAAATCTCTCCACCTACAGCAGGCAATCCTGCTGCTACATCCTTTAAGGAAGATCACTAGCTATCTATTCATACAGCTCAAGGGAGCTGCTTTCGTATTTTAATGCATCTTCTGTCTATGACATTGACATCTAAGGCACTCAGTCTCTCTGAGAGTTTTTCAATGCTGACTGAGATTTCATGAAATGGTAGCCACCAATTTTTCTCTATTGCTAAACTGTTCTTTCACATCATTTCGCTCGCTCCCTGTCTGCCCTCCACCTCAGGCAAAGCTGCCAGTACCTCATTATTAACTCTCTGGTTGTTTCTTCACTCCTTGCTGCCATTCTTTTTTTGTGCTGCAATGGGACACTGAGGAACCATCGCTGCACTTGCCTCCCCAGTGGGATGTGGCCCTACAGTGAGCTTGTTCTCTATTTAAAAAGGAAATAAAATCTCTGATTCCAGGGATGAAAAACACTCCTAAGTATTTGAATATCTTCTGCACCTTGCAAAAACTTGGCACTGCTTTATTTTTCTGTGTGGCTGTGTGGCTGGGAATATGCATTACCTGTTATTCCAGCTACTGTGTGATCACTACAGCATTTCTTTCATTTGGGCTTGTAGGTTTTTTCAGCTGCTTTCTTTATCTTTATGAAGCTGGATTCCCTTCACTCATTTCCCCCCTGATTTCTTAACCTTCAAAATACCAGCTGTAGTCTGCCTGAGTTTATTTTTTTCTCCCTCTTTCTCTCTTCCACACTAACTAAAAGAACAGAGATTTCCTGAAACAATATGAAGCAACTGCACACTGCAAAAATAGGGATTAACCAAGTAACAAAAACAAGTTGGAAAGAGTTCACTGAAAATCATCAAATCTCTCTCAGCTCCTACATCCCCATTCTCCTGGCTCTTGTGAAGTTCTCTAGTGTCCTCCAGTATAAACAGGCCTTGGATTCCTAAAAAATTATAAACAAAATCCAACAAGTTGAGAGAAGGAAAGAGTTCTTCATGCACGTCAAAAGGGGGCTAAAACAGGATTCTCGCTGTTGCAAGTCGTCTTTATGAGTGTCCACATTTCCTCCTGGAATAGTTAACAGCAACTTTGCAAGGTTTCCCTGGGTCTCGTACAGGTTCTGCCACTCATTTTATGACCATGGGTAAACCACTTCTCCACTCTGTACCTCAACTTCCTCCTGCAAAACGGTGCTAACAACACTCACCCATTTTTAAATGACTTGTGATATTAAAATATTCATTGCTAGCAAATCCTTTGAGATCCTTTGAGGTGAAGTTCTGAAGTCATGCAAAATGCTTCTCTAGCAAAACTAACCCCCCAGCTAAAATCATATGTGCATATATACATTATTGAATTTGATCTTATATTTTGTTTCAGTGATGCATTTCAGTTCATCTGTGTAACAGGAACCAACAGAGAGGGCCAAATTTAGAATTCAGTCACAAATAATGCATTCTAAACTTAGAATTATATTAATATCAGCAAGAACAAATCTGGAGTATTTGAAAACTGTGTTCCAGATTGCTGCCTGAGGATTTTTTTTTGAATCTCATGACAGTCACAAGACCAGGGTGAAAAGACTTTCAAAGTAGAAATTTGCTTTGTGCGATGCAATGCTACAGGAAATCAAATATATGTTCTTTTATGATAAGATTTGTTCTTTAAAAAATAACTGCCACAAAATGTACCCAAATTTGCAAAAATTCAAACAGCTGTGAAATAAATCCAAAGGTGGTAAACAAAGAATGCCCATGGATTTACCCTTTTGCACTACATCTGTTAAAAATAACCAAACCATAACTTTGGGGTTTTTTGGTAGTTTGATTAATCTGACCACACAGAGCAGAAACTAGACTAAACTGTATCCCATACTGACTGCTTTACACAGCTTATTTTTTTTTCTGTTTAAAAGGACATGCAGGTCATGGCATGAGTGTTTTAATTCAATTTGGGACTGTCAGAAGAACTCTGCCATCACTCACTTTTGTGTCTACGTGTCCATTTGTGTGAGTGGGTCATTTTGCTGCAGTCTATCTCTGATGCCAATAACATGTGGGCCAAGTCTAGCCCAAGTTTTATACCTGGAATTGGGAGCTGCATTTTGAATACACCACAGTTTGTATGTGTGTGTGGATGGTAGGTGAGTGGCAGGGGCTCTGTTTAGGGTCAGGTCTGAATCAGCTGCAAAATTCAGAACCAGCAGGTAACTCTGCTCTAGAGCTTGGTCTAGTCCCAGCTTCTGTCTGTTTGTACTCACTAAGACAAACTCAGTAATTGAAAGGTAGCAGAGTGAGATCCAAGGAACCTTATTCCATGTTTCATCTGTTGATTACCTTTTCTGCCATGTTCCCTATGGTATGCCCCTTTAAAATCATTCTGTCTTTTCTCATTTCTGTCCCTTCCAGTTTCAAACCAATTTCTCTTTTTCTTGACTCTGTCTTGTTCTCCTCAGGCTCGGTGGCTAGTTCTCTCCATCTCTCTGAATTACTTGTCATTTCTCAGCTGTCATGGATCCTCCGAGCCCTGGCCTTCTGTCTACTTATTAAAGGGGCTGTCATTCTAAAGGGTTTTTTGTTTCCAGCTTTAAAACAAACACATTTTTATTATTTTAACAAAATCTGTCTTCAGCAAAGCCAGTCAATCAAAGGGCCTGACTGTAAACCTTTTGATTTGGCTGTGTTTGTGTTTCAAGGCAAGTATGAACACGTAGGTATCCGAAGCACAGTGCTGCAAACCAGGTCATGGCTGGAGGTTTGAGGGGGCTGGCTTGGCAAGTAGACGCCTTCCCGAGTTTTGGCCACCGTGTGCTTCCTACACAGCCGTGTCTTTGTGAGAGCCTCCCTTCACCCTCTCCCGTACTTACTGTAAAGGTATAGGCTGGCATTTGTGACTCCCAGCTTGTTGGCAGCCACGCAGGTGTAGTTCCCGTAGTGTTCCTCAGTGACATTGGCCACCATCAGCAGAGACTGGCTCCCCGTGCTCTTTATCTCCAGACCATTGGCGCTGTTTATCCTGGGAAGACAGGAGGAGAGGTGCATAGTGCAATGGCAGCTGTGGACTGGGAAGGAAATCCCTCCCCAGCACGCAGCAAACCAAAGTCATTCAGCCCAGCCGGCCGGTGAGGATAGAGGGAAGCAGGGAGGAGATGTGAGAGGAAAGAGACCACAGAATGCATTGATGGAAAACAAGAAGAGGGAATGAAAGGAACGTAGGAGTTCAGTGGGATAAAATGCCACTGGTAAAGCAGTGCAGAACCAAGGAAAGACAAGGGAAAGGGAGGAAGCATTAACCCAGCACCGAGTCACTCTGGAAATGAACACACCATGGCCAGCTGAAGGCTAGTCTGTACTCCAACAAAATATTCTTAGTGAAACACACTGATTCACAATATGTGCATATACCAATGCTGAGTCACCCCTGAACCTGGGCACCCTGTTCAGGGCTGGCTACCCTAAAATGTCGGACAATAACACAACCTTCTTAATGACAGATAAATGCTCAGGTAGAAAGGACAGATCCTTCTTCTCTTCTCATTTATTCTCATATGCAACCTTGAGAGGCTTAGGTCAGACAGGTGGCGGACTCTCATGCCTCAGCAGCTCCTTCTCCATGAAGAATGCACTTAGAGCAGCATTACCTAATTGAAGACCAACACTACCTACTTTTTTGTCTGCATCACGGGCTACTTAACACATGAGCATGAGCATTGTATTAATCAAGTATTGGCCCATAACTGACTTCAAGGCAAGAGCTCCATCGTCTGCACCTCCATCAGCATCTCCAGCGCAGAGAGGAATTGCCTCCTCCAGCCACGACCATGCTGGCTCTGCCGAGTCTGGTGGGACATTGTGACTCGAATGGATTGGAAGGAGCAATTTGTTTGAGAGGAGCTGGGGAGGGTGACAGGAACCTCTTTTCAATGGGCTGAAAAAGAGAGGAGGGAAGAGGAGAGCTAAAGGCCCTACCTGGTATCATCTCTGTACCACTCGAAATCAGGCGTGGGCACCGCTGATGCCTCGCACCGCAGTAAGGCTTGTCGTCCTGTGGCCGCTTCATTGCTCTTGGACTCTGTGATGGTGGGAGGGTCTGCAGGAAGGAAACACGTGGTCAATCCCCACACTTCCAGGTGGAACAGAACAGTGAAACTATGTCAGGGCTGGCTGCCTCACGCAAACTGTTGGGGCTACTGGAGGCCTACAGCAGCTGCTTGCTGTGGCACATGTTCCCCCCTGCTCCTCTGCAGAACACTGCTCTTTGAACTCTCCTTGATGTACGACATCAGCAGCACTCCTTACATGTGCTTCTCTTCAGCACTGCTGAATAAAGGTCTGTCATAAATGCATGGGCATACACAGGCAGAGTTAAGGTTAATGATGGACTTCAGCAGTTTATGAATATTTACCTATGGATGTCTAGTTCACATGGCTTATTAGAGAGGAGAAGATGAGAGAAAGACTTCATCAAGGGTAAGGGAAGACAGGAAAAGTAAAGGACTAAAGAAGGAATTTAACACTAGCATGAAAATTATTTTCCATACAAACTCTTTGTCTAATGCCAAAACTATAATAAGAAAGGACTGAGGCAACATGTATGAAACAGAAGTACATTCACGGCTTGAAAGAGAACTTTATCAGAAGCTGTGAGTGCAGCTCTGAGAGCCAGTGCTGAGACACTTCCTTTAGGTATCCAAGGTTACAAATCCTGATCAAGCCTTCCTGGACATCGTGCTTTAAGACAAGCTCCAGAAGGGCACGCTTGTGACTGCTCTTCATGAAGTTTGCCCTCAGCAGAGGTGCTCCCACCTCTGCTTACTTTGAAGCCGAAGCGTTGTGCCATGGGCAAACCAAACTTGGAAACTATATTGGTGTGCTCTGCTGGAGATTGGTCTCAGTACTGGCTGGATACCAGGTAGGGTAGGCACTGGCATTTTCAATCCCACCCATGCTCAAAATCTTAAGCGATAAGTTTTACATGTTAAAAGGCAGAATTATTTCCACCTGGCTGCTGAGAGGGATCAAGGAATAAGTGCCTTGTCTCTCATAACTAATACTTGCATACCCTGAGATTTCAGGGCTGCGACTCAGATAGATACTTTGCTGAGACTCAAGTTACCATAAAACACACTCTGCCATCTGTATCTGTCCCAGAACTGAAAGGCCAAAAAAAAAGAAAAAAAAAAGAAGAAGCAAAACGGATTGTGTCAGTCAAAGGAAAAAAAAAAATTCTGTCTGGAGAATGAAGGGAAGGAAATTTGTTTGTGAACACATTAGCCATTTCAATATGATCCCTTCCCTGACCTTAATCGGGATTTTATGCAGGGCTTTAGGGATATTGCAGTGCACCCTCTAACATCATAAATATTAATAAGTGTACATAAATAGAATCCTACATTCAGAGGCTGTGGGTTCATGTAAATATTTTAATTTGAAAAGGAAGAGGGATAATAAAAGGATAGCGAAGGTGATTTTTTAACCATTCCTATTTGATTTTTTGGTTTGAGAAGTATATCTTCTTGCTGTCTACAGCAAAACAAACCTTTCCATTTCATGAATCTGGCACGAGAGGTGAGTCACAGAATGAACAGGCGCCTTTCTATGGGCCTGGAAGATGATCCCAGCAGGCGTGTACTCCCAGCCTGCTGCCAGGGAGCCCATGGAGCCCCTTGCTCTGAGCATAGGGACTCTGAATATGAGTCCCTATATTCACCACTTTAAAAAGTTGGTGCAGTGCTGTCCCGGGAGAAGGGGCAGGTGGCAGTCCCAAACAAACCAGCCTACGGCACTCAGAAAGCAGCTGCTCTGCGTGGAGCCATTTGCTGCCTGGGAAGCCAGGAGTGATTCCCTTTGGCTGTTTTCCTCCCACTCTCCCCAGGCCTCAGTTTCCCTGCCTGTGATGTGCAAGGGCAATTGCCTGGGAAGCCTGAAGGTGGTAGTGTGAGACCAAAGCAAAGTGAGATGCTTTCTCCTGCAGTCCGAGCTGACAGTGCTCCACAGCAGATGATATGAGATGGCCAGGAAGCTCCTGAGGTTGGACAGGCCCCATTTTTCAAACTTACTGTGGTTTTTCCCACTTTCTGCTGCTTGTGGAGTTGTTTAACAAAGCAGGATGAGGAAAGATGTATGCAAATATCTAGCTTTCATTCCCCAAATAGGACTGATTTTTCCCTGCATGGTCCTCACGATCTCTTAGATTTATTTCCCTTTCTTTCAAAGGAAAAGATCTGTCCTTAAGGAATTTTAAGTTGCTTACATTACAAATTACACCACATATTATTATTACAATACTCTATCACATCACTTTTTCATAAGTTCCAATGGTTAAAATGTTTAAGATCTTACCGTGGCGTAGTTATTATGTGTTGAAACTAAATCAAAATCAAACATTCTGACTTTATACAAACAATCTGTTTCAAACACATTAAGGCACCATTGAAATTATGTTTCACAGAAATATTTGAAACTATTAATTGGTTCTCATGGAACGTCTCCAGTTTATAAACTCAGCTGTTTTTGACACTTCTATACTTCTAGTGCAGAAAATCTGCTACTACAGTTCATATTAATGCCAAATTTGGCCCATGAGGCAGCTGATATTAAGCCACTGCCACCCAAATTCTAAGGGAACTATAAAAAACTGTGGATTTGGAAGATGCTGCAGGGAGCCTATAACCTCAACTTCTAAGCAAGACAGAAAAGTTGATCTGATGTGATGGCCCACAAGGACCAAGGCAAAGAAACAGACAAAGAGCAAGAATGGTAGTAAAAGGTGCTTTAATCACCTACAGTCAAACAAGGACTGGTATTGGCTGAAACAGTTGCTGCCATCAGCTCTCTGCCCTAACCCATTCCCTCTGGCCATTCTTACCTGTGAATCAAGGCATGAATATGCACCCAGAAACGTCTGCAGCCATCTCCAATTTCAATTTAAGTTAATATTCTAGTTTAAGTCTCAATTTAAACTGAAGAAGGTCGGGAGAGGATATAGCTCCCATTCATCCATCCTTGCTGCGCAATTATTAGCCTCCAAGCAAGGAAACAAAGCAGGTACATGGGAATAGCTCACTTTACATCACTCAAGTGCCAAACATAAGCCATACAAGTATGGAGGTAGGATTAAAGAATAACATCAGTTTGAAGCATCTTGTGTTACTCTGAGAGGAGCATGCCAGCAGAGTGAAGTGGACATCTGGCTAAGCACATATGGGATGGGATCCATGCCCCACTCCACAGGTGTGGATGTAAGCCACAGCTAACCACGCCTCTCAGTGCTTTTAGGGGATTGCTGTATCCTTTGGTCAAAGCCCCTTTCTGTGTTGCACTGGTGCTTGGAGGGTCTCTTAGAGAGAGCTTTAAACTAATGACCAGAAACCAGCATAAAAGTTAAGTTTTTGCCCCTGTCAGTAACACGTGCCTCTAGCCCGTGTCCCCTGGCTGTGATAGCTGCGTAGGCACTGCGGAGATGGCTGGGTGCAGGCAGCCATGTGTCTGCTCTGAGCCAGCTGAGCCCTCCCTTATCTCTCCTTGCTGCCTTGGTGAAGCTTCTCTTCACGCTACTGTTCACCCGAATATCAATGAGTGAAAACAAGGCATTGCCAGCACTTCGGAGGGGAGAGACGGGGGCAACTCACAGCTCTTCTTTCTCCCTCTCCCTCTCTGTCTGTCTCTCTGTGCCACACCTCCCCCAGCCTTTTCTTATACATTACCAGGTTTAAAGCACAAACTGTACCCTGTGGCAAGTGTCTGACTGCAGATAGTTTTCTCAGCGCCCTCCTTCTCAGATTGTATAATCCAAACCCAGAGATGCTTCTCTGTTTATCCTGAAGTAACCCCCGCCTGCGGGCAAAGCTCTCCCCGCTGCCCTGCCCCGGCTGCGATGCACTCACAGTTCACAGTGACCCGGACTTGCTTGACGTCTGCTGAGGCAACTTCGTTGGCAGCCTTGCACTCGTACTTGCCCGACTGCTCTCGTGTGATCCCCAGGATCTCCAGGTACTCCTCCTCACCTTCAAACTCTCTGCCTGGTAGGACACAAGAACACAGAGGGTGGTTCTGTTAGGCTTCCAGATTTGGGAAATGGCTATGGAAGAACAATCACGACACGGATTCTGCAAACAAGTAACAGTCATGAGCCATTTAAAAGTTATTTCAAAAGTCGTATCAGCAAGATACCAGTATTTCATTTAATTATGGAAAACTGAAATTCTGGAAGGCCGCATACAAGCGATACAATACGTAGCATCTCACAGGCTGCCCAGGCCAAGCAGCAAAATCTCCACCACATGAGATCAGACTAAGTTCACTAGTGTGATGGCTGAGTACTACCAGAGGTTAGTCATGCTGTGGCTGATGTGCTGGGTCCTCAGATGTGCTGGTGTGTTGTCAGCACCCTTTTCTCCACTGCAAAACTGTGAAAAATGTCTTTCTGTCTCTCAGAGCAACCACCACCCTGAAGTGCCATCGATCAGGTCAAGCTACCGTTAAACACAGCCAAACTGAGAGAAACAAACTGCAATTTGATCTGCAGAGACCAATAATCATCACACATCCCTGATCTGCTGTACATATGAAATGACACATTTAAACCGTGCTGCCTCACCTACACACTTTGGAAAACAGTGACTGGAGTGTCAGTCAGGGTTATGGATGGAGGCAGGAATCGGGGGAGGTCTGTGGCCTTGCTTTTAACTCACTGTGTGACCTTGAGTGAGTCACTCCTTCGCTCCCCCTCTGTGAACTGCAGCAAAATAGCCTCCCCTCTCCCATCACCTCCTGGTTAGAGCAGGGCAGTGAGGTTAAGCCATGTAAAACACATTAGATTCGTTGGATGAAAGTTGCCAGGGAAGCATGAAATATTAGGATTGGTATATCTACTCTATTCCTTCAGAAAGCAAACTAAGGCACCTCCTGGAAAGAAACTGAACCACATTTCCTCCTCTCAGAGGGCTGTGAGCACTGCTCTGCAGCATGGGAAACCACAAGCCCCAGTTGTGTGCCTGTGTATGTTTTAGAGAAAGCATCCCCCAACCTTCAAAGTGTAAAAACCAGATTGGAAAAAAGAAAAAAAAAAGGTCAGCTAACAAGAGCTCCCATTCAGGTTCCTGAGAGAGTGGTCAGATTTTCCAAAAAACTTGCTGCCCAGAAGATATTTTCTGCTCAACAGGTGCCGAGCACTTCTGAAACCCTGTCCACTTCACAAAAGTGCTTACAGCTTTTGAGGGAGTTCAAATAGTGCTTACTGTTCCCCTTGGCTTATGGCACTGCATGAAAGCAGTGGGTAAGTCTGGTCTCTGGAGCTGAACTTCCCATGGAGCCACCTGCAACAAATTCCACCCCAGAGGCACAGACTTGCACAGGTCAGCCTGGCCGCACACTGGTGACACCAGCTGTGTGCAATTCCCTTGTTCATCAGAGAGGGACTTCGGAAACTTCAAAATCTGCTCAGAACTCTGTCCCTTACATAATGATTTTTGTCTTTTTTTTATTTTTCTTTTTCACAGGCAATTATCAGAATCATTCAAGGGGAAAACCACCCCCCGTCATGGAGACTCAGCATGGAAACAGCAGTGTACCTAATAAACTCATGTAAAGACAAGGCTCCCCCTCTCTTTCAGCAGGGTTCATCAGCAGTCCCTTTTTCCAGCTCCTACCAGATGTTCACGTAGTGGAATCTCACTGCTCTAAAATTTACAGCTGCTTTGGTTTTTGCATCCCCTAACAGTCTGCTGCAGGACCTTCCTGCATGGCAGCAGCGTACTGCACAAGGGAAGGAGGCAAAGTTGGCTCCTGCTGCCAGGACATGGCTCTCAGTCCTCTGCTCTGCTTGGGGGCTGATGCTGTGGAGAGTCAGTGGAGAAGGAAGCAGGGTGGGATTGTCACAGGTGTTTTTTATTGCTGGAACTCATGAATATGCTCGGGAATCCTAACCCCTGTAGGACCAGAGTTAGGTGAGTCACAGCACTGTGGAAGGGACTTCAGTCACCATCTAGTCCGTTCCCCAGTCTCAAGGCAGGACACATGAGTCATGTCAGGGACACAGCCATCCTCTGCCCTCCAGCGGCAGAGATTCTGCAACCACTCCTGACAATCTGTTCCTGTGCTTTGCTGTCCTTACCACTGGAACAGTTTCCCTGAAGTTTGACCTGAGTCTCCCTTGCTGCAATTTAAAGCTATTACTTTTGTCTTAGCCACTACAGACAAAAAGAACAAATCATTCCCTCCTTCCCTGCAATAGCCTTTTATCAACTTTTAAATCACTTATGTTCCTCCCTCAGTTGTCATCTTTTTTTTCTTTTGGCTGAACATCACCAGGGTCTTTCAACCTTCCTCTGTAGGTGAGGTTTTTTTTAGGCTCTTGATCATTTTTGTTCTTTGCTTTTAGACCTCTCTGACAAATTCACATTTTTCTGGAAGTGTGGTACCCCAAGCTGAACACGGCATTTCGGATGAGGTGTTACCGGGGCTGAACACAGATGAAGGATTGCATTGCAACTACTGCACCGTGCTGCTGTCCATAGAGACAGCACATTGTTTCTGGTTTTGCTACAGCAGGGATCATTTCTGTTTGGGAACTCTCGTAATTCTCAGATCTTCTTATGGCATATTGCTCATATTGCTACCTGCTAATAAAGCACTTTAAAAATCCCACCCCCAAACTGAGCTGACAACCAACACTCCCCTCCTTTCACAGCAGCACTCCCAGTTGGTAGGTCCGTCGGTTGACTGGAAAGTTAATCAGACATCAGGGAAAGACTCACAAAGAAAAGGTTAAAATGTAATTTGCCTCTGTTTTGCAAATCATTTGCTCTGCAATTCCGCCTTGTTTATACGCAGGGTTCATTCCAAGTGGGACTTGCTTCTCCTGCAATTTGCCCTTGTCACAAGACTGTCACCGTAATGAAAACAAGGTTGAGGGTGACTTAACCAGCTCTAATGGAGTGGCACCCTCATTACGGGTGCTGTTAAGTCTGTCTGTTAGAGAACCACATCAGTGGAGCTCCAAAGTAACCTAAAAGGGTAGATACTTTCCCAAGGGAAGATGTTTTTGGGCTTCCCCCCTGCATACATGAAGTGTACTCTGTACCATGTCCAGCAGGAGAGCGTTCACAGCTACACAGAACCCCTCCCACAGAACCCATGATGAGCTGCTGGCTTGCCCAGTGGAGTGCCCTGGAAATCAGTGAAAGGCAGGACTTTGTTCTAAAGGGCACGTCAAAGACATCAATAACCCTATTCAGCTCCTCATTCCCCTGCTCTAGGACACAGATATAAGCATAACACTTCAGGGAAAGTTTCTGTGACAGTCTCTTGCTGAATAAGTGGTAGCACTGTTCTTGTCCCTGCACTGGTGACCCTGAGCATCAACATTTTGCTACAAGAACTGAACTGCTCTCACTTTCAGGACAGGCCCTTTTGCTTGCTGCCTTGTCCCCTCTAAGAGCACATTTACCATTTCTAACAAAAAGCATTTAATATAAAATTGAGGTGTTGTAGTACAGATCAGGGAGAGGAAAGATGTACCACAGTGTGTTAGAGAAATGTCAGGTTGTGATATCTTGCGGAGAGCTGTAGAGATGTTTTCACTAATTCACTTTGGCAGCCAGATTAGGTGACTCATATTAACTCTAACCTCTAAGGCAAACAGGGGGTGGGGGGAGCAGGAACAGAGCTTTATACATCGAGTGAATTTACAAATGTTTCTGCACAGGAGCTGGCTTTGGCAGGGAACTGATGGTTGTCACTATGCAGTTTATCAAAGCGGGGAGGGAGAAGGCTTGGACAATGCTCTTTGGTACCGATAACAATGAACATATTCTATTAGGTGAAAGAGGGACTGCCAGCTCCTGGCAAGCAAGCCACTCCATTCCCATTAAGAGAAGACACTTGCCTTGAGCAGATTATCAAAGGATGAAATTCTGACCCTACTGCCAAAGCTTCCTTGCTGACGAGGGTTGTCTCCTGGCTGTTCTGCCTGGTTCAGGACAGCCCTTTCCCAGTGAGGGTCCTTTCAGGTTTCCCTAGGGGGATGACTTCTCACTCGGTGCAGCTCTTCTCATCCCAAACCATCCCCTTGCATGACTTCAGGCAACCTGCTTCCCTGCAGGTTTTTTGCCTTTCACATGTTCATAGTTAGCTCGGTTTGTTGCTACAGCCCCATTAAACACCATCTTGCCAAGCTCTAGCTCCTTAACTCTGTCCCAGTAAATCAGAAAGAGGAGCTTTCTGCTCTGGAGGCTGGAGATAGAGAGAGCACGAGCCTGGGAGGCTTGACAATCAAACCAAGAGGGAACGACCCCGAGCAGCGCGAGCCAGGCGGCTGCTGCTGCTTGGAGCTGGCAGAGCCTTTTTTGCAGAGGGATCTGCGGCAGCAGCTTTGATGTGTGCAGGAGGAAGGCTTTGAAGGCCTGCTTGCCTCAGCCACATTTCCTATCCCCTGGCTGCCTAATTGGACCCAGTAAATAACGAACCTGAACAGAAAATCTGCTTGGCTGTGCTAGCCTGCTGGCAAGCAGCCCTCCTCTCCCCCTGCCCTCTGGAAATAGCCTTGTACAACCCCACTGGCTCTGCATACTGTCCTTGTTGGTGTGCACACCTGCCTGTGCTCTCACTTAGATATATCTATTATATTCTGTATTTTATATACTGTGTATTTTATTTAAAAAAGAATCTGTAAATCTGCCACACATCTTCTGTGTGTGCAGAAACACAGACTGACATGTTCCGCAGGCATTTATGGGCCCTTCTCACCTCTGCCCGAATGGCCCCTTGCACTGCCACACACCATCACTCCTTCCTCAAAAGCTAAGTGCTTCCTTTCTACAAATGACACACACACCCAGACGAAATCCCACTTGTACTGTGTGCAGACAGCTCTTCCAGGTAGTCCGGGCCAGCAATGCATTCAGTCACGTGCTCCACCAGAGAGGCCTTTCCCTTCATGCCCTAGTTTCTTACATCTCCAAAGGGGGAGCTGATCTCCAGAGGTGGCAGCCACATTTTGTTTCATCTCTTCTCCTGTCTGTGCATCCAACATTGGGCTTCTTCATGTGCAGAGATTACTTTAGTTCTCTTTTTTTTTAAACACTGCCGTGGTCCTAAATTAAACAGAAATTCAGATCTGCTGAAAGTATCTGTTTGCACTTGGCATGTGGAGAAAGAGATCAGCCACCCTGCTCCTATGTTTGTTTTCCCTCCAAGCATCTTTGCAGTTGTGAAGAGAGGAGAGCAGAATGGGTTATGCATCTTTGTTGGGCCTAAAACAAGATGCAAGGAGATAAAAAAGATTGGAAATCAATGGATGCCATTTGAAGTTTTTTGTGTGTAGCAACTTCTATTGCTGAACTGCAGGTTTTGTTGTCTCTGCACTCTCCATTTAGTGTTTGAGGTTTTGCTCACCTAACTTTCCTCCTTCCCTCTGCACCTTCGATTCCCTAGGAACAGGCTTCTGAAAGACACAAATAGCTAAGGGAGCCTTTGACATGATTTTTTTGTTTTACCTCCAGCTGAGGTTTTTGGGTTTTTTTAATTCAAAACTTTGAAGTTTTCATTTATCAGTCTCTGTCTCCTCAGCCATCACAGATTCCAATGAGCTTGGCATTTTTCCCCATCCCTTAGTTGAAGAGGCTTGTTTTTAGCAAAGAGATCAGTAGAGAGAAGCAGATGGTGGATAAGCAAAGGGACAGCTAGTGCTACAATGCTACAGTGAGAAAAGAAGGCAAAAAACCTAGAGTAGCATGGGAAATGGTGAAAATGGGGAAAGCTTGAGAGAAGACAAAAATAGACAGAGAAAAAACAGAGGGAGAATAAAGAGAGGGACAGTGGCTGGGAGAGAGATGCAAAAAGAGTGAGATTCTTCAATGACTAAGAGAAAATGGCAGTCAGCTACTGTCAAAGAGAAACGCACTGAGACAGAGCGAGTGAAGAAGACGGGAGGTGAGACAGTGGCAGACAGAGAGATGTACAGCTGGGAGAGAGGCACAGCCATCCCTCGTGTAAAGGGAGCCATGAAATAACAACTGCCAGAGGGACAGGAACAGAGGGGTCACATGTACTAAGGCAGTAATTACTCTGTTTAAGCAGCAAGGCACAGCAGGGTATTTATTGTTTAAGCTGGCCTCATGCCTCCCATGCCCTCAGGTCTGTAGCTATTACACATAAACCAAAAAACTAGTGCAGTGCCAGGGAGGGCTCTGGCCTGGCTCTGGCTTCATGAATGAGAATGAGTCAGACCGGGAGGAAACACTCTGGCATGGATTCCCCTGGCGTTCACCAGGACCTTGCTCATCAGCAATCACGTTTGCACCTTATGTGCAAAACTGCCTGCCCTGCCTCCCAAGCCAGGGACAGCACCCAAGGAGCTCCATGGCGGGGGGAACACCAGCCCCTGCTGGCATGACCAGGGTTAAGAGAGCCTGTGATTTTTGCGGGCTCTTTCTTCTCAAACTCCATGCATCCAGCATGCAAATAAAACCCTCCAGGTTGAGAGCAGCTTCCCCAGACTGAACAATGTCTCTGTGCTCTCTCTTGGGACAGCACTGATCAAACCACTTGGGACGACTTGCCCATCGCTGATGGCTCTGCCCAGGAGCTGGAAGCCAAACCCTGACAGCTCAGATGCAGTGTGCATCCCGGCTGTGGGTGCATGTCAGTGGGGGTCATCTGCCTGAGGTAGCATCAGCAGATCAGCTGTATCTCTGAATTTCCACCCCCCTTTTTCATAGATGACCACTAAGGGTCATCATACTCTCTCACGCACAGCCCTGAGTCTGGGCACGGAGCAGGTGTGCAATATACTACTCCATCTCAGTGGCTGATTAGATTTTCCATTCAAAATCCACATGTGAACACCAGAAAGAAGGGGAACCATCCCCTGAAAATAAATCCAGACCCGCTTCAGGTCAAAGCCTTCTGTTTGACCAATGGTTTTCTTCTTCTCTTTGCTGAACCAGAAGAAGGAATTAATGGTTTGCCTCAACTTAAGATATAATTTAATTCAGATGATTACATGTTGAAGAAGATCACTTTTTTTTTCAAAATTACTTACTGAATTTAGCCCAAATTTGTTAACACTTTTTTAATGAACACAAACAGCATTTTTTGGATAGATTAATTGCTCTTGAAAAGAACTTGGCTGTGATGCCAATGTATAAAGTAAATTATGAACCATGAGGTAAATTAAGTCATGTAATGTCACAACTACAATATTATACTCCCTAAGTGTTGCATACTGCAATGCAAGTTGTCATGACTATGCTACCAAACACCAAGCCTTAATTTTACTGCCAAGAAAATGACATATAAACAGGAACAAACCAATAGTTGTACCATTTCTGCATCACAAAATTTTTGCCTGCTGCCTTTTGAAGGGTACTTTAAAACAACATGAGGTAGGAGGCATCATCAGCTAGATGAATCAATGAGATGTCACCACAGCTTTGAGAGCCTTAGGAAGGCAGGAGCTGGTAACTCATTAGGGCTGTGAGCACAGTGCTGGGGCAGCTAATGAAATGGAGATAGAAAACAGAAGGTCAGACAAAGAATCACAGCTCAGGCACAGGAGTTGTTCGATGTGCACACGTGGATGGCAGCACACCAATCTCACTCCCAGCAGTGTGGTCAGCACTGCGGGAACCTGTGCCCTCTTCCTCCGCCACCTACAAGAAGAGGATGGACCAGCAGTTGCCCCTGGCAAGAGGAACATCACGGTATGTTTGTGGGGGTGTGGGTGTGTAATCAATAGGTCTTTGTTTCCCACTTTGCTAAGCACAAGATGGGAATGCAAGCTGAGAGCTGATGCAGGGGACTGAGTTTTCTTGCATGTCATGGACACTTATGAAAGGCATAAAATACAACAGCAAGCAGTCAGCTGTTACAGTCTCTAGTGGCTCTGTCAGATGGTTTCCTTTCATTGGGTCTCATGTACTCCTTTTCCTACAAGTTTTCTTATTTTGGACAATGCACTTGTGCTATCATTGTTACACAGTTTGAAGACAAGTTCCCCCCCAGAAACACAAGACCAAAGAAAAGACTGACAGCACAAGTCCCTTCTGGGGCAAGAAGCTTGACTGAACTGTATAATTTCTGTTCTGCAAGTGAAGAGCAGGGATGGACTGCAATACGGTCCCTAGTTTAATTCCACAAATCATTATGTCAGCCCCAGACTTTAGGGAAACCTCATGTGATGGCACTCACTGGTACCAACTGTGCCAGTCTCTCAATCTAGGAACTATAGGGTTGGTCTGTGTTTGGTGGCATCTTTAAAAATCCTTGTTATCTTCTTTACAAAGTCTCTTGTGTCTTATGGAGCACAAAACATGCTCAATATACTATTGTGCAGGAATCACGTGGCTTGCTTTTCATGGGTATCCACCAGAATGTTTCCCTGTATTTACATTTAAGGTGTTTGTTCCTTTCTCTCCTATGCCCACTCATACTCCTTGGGATGAGAGGGTAAGGATGAACCCAGAACTTCAACCTAACTTAAAATTTAAAAAAAATTTGAGGATCCCCTCCTCCTCAATGATTCAACTTAGCCCATAGAATTCCATTCTTATATGTTTGAAACTCAGAAGAAGGCTTGAGAAATTACAAATTGGCAGAAATTTACTTGAAATGGGAAAGAGCATTAACTCAGAGGCTTAGGCATTGCTGTGGCTCGCTCTTTGCAAGCTGGAGCCAAACATTTCATGACCAGATAACACGGCCCCTGAATCTCCTGTCCTTTTGCAAGATGGCAATTCCTGTAGTTCATCCCCATTTTCAGTGAGGCTACTCTGAACACCGAGTTCACAAATAAAACCTAAAGACTGGGATTTCTGTATCAGCCTGGATCTAGCCACTGATCTTTTAAACTGCTGTAGTTTTCAACTGAGGAAATGAGGTCAAAGAGTTAAGCCACCCCTTAGCAAGATTTACCCTTTCAAAAACACGCCAGCATGTTGTCATGCCTGCCGCCAATATTTGTATAGGTGAATTAGCTTCTTGAAAAATAATTTTGTTTGCTTTTCTGTTGACCCTTCTCCTTGCTGCAATGTTTCTCAATTAGATCCAGCATAGTAATTGCCTGACACCATCCCCCATATCTGCTCCTGGTGGAAGAAGCAAAGGGAATACTTTGTGGGGACCACAACAAGGGATCAGGAGACGAGACTAACTGGCTGGATTTAGGATTGAGCAGGCATCAAGTATTGCCAGGTATCGAGGTGAGAATCACAGAGGTTTGAGGCTGGGTGGGTAGTGCTGGGAAGAGATTGTTTGGGCTCACAACACTGCAGAGACTTTTGATCAATTGGGCTGGCTCCTGTGATGTTATCATCTGAAGTGTCTGCTGTTGATTCATAGTGATAGCAGTCCAGATAAATGATTGCTTCAGTCCAGGATATTTAATTCTTATGCATTTAGCCACTTCCTTGCTTTCCAAAGAATAATATCTCTCAAATTTGTCAGGCACTGGCTGCGAAGGAGAATGAAGGCATTTGCTCAGTACCTAATATTGCATCTTGTACAGTCCTACAGGGGAGGCAAGCAGAGGGGAAATACAGACCCTGATTGTGAGCTCTTGCAGCTCCCTGATGCATCTACTACGATTGCTAGTGCAGCTGTTGGCCATCAGTGCTCTTGAAAATCATGGCTGTGAAGAAGGGTTTCTCTCCCAGATATATAGGAAAAAGAAGGAGGTCACCAGGAAGAGAGAAGGCAGAAAACTGTAAGTAGAAGAAACAGTTTCAAAACAACTCCTTTCTGACTTCTTACAGCTTATCCCATAAGTTTAGGAAGGGGTCTGGGGACAAACCTAAAAGATATTTCATTGCCTTCATCCCATCTCCTTAATACTTGTTCTGATGATTACATAAAATTTCCAACAACTGTAACAGTGCTGGCATGAGAAGACCATGGCCAATCGTGTCAATCAAGAGTGTCTCACTGAGCTTCGCCTCTCTGAGTCCCCTTATTATCATCACAGACAGGAATCCATCTATTTCTCTTCTCTCAACTCCCCAAACGCATTTGATTCCTGTGGGAAGAGAAATGTCTTGCTCCAACAGGAGCCCAAGTCAGCCAAAAGAGCCAAGGAAGCATGAAAAACCATCTGTTTTATGTTGAGGACTCTTTGTCTCCTTTCCACCAAGCTCCTAGAGAGGCAAGGGTCTCATTAGAGTGCCTTTGCTACTGCACACCTGTGAGACTTTCACTGGAACTGAAATAGTAGTTGCTCTAATTAAACAGCACAGAGCAGGCCACCTTAATCACTGGCATGATTTCATCTTCCTTGAGGAGAGAGGGGAAGAGGAATCAAAACTGATCAGAGAGAGGGAAGAACGTGAAATCCCTGAATCCCTGGTTCCTCAGTTTAAAGCACTAAGGGATGTCTCAGCTCTGTAAAGATTAATGTGAGCTTCTGATGGCATGTTTTATTAAATGGTTATATAATAATTGATATTTGAAAGCAAGGTTTCCAAAAGGCACTAAATGCTTTAACAGGACAAGACCTAGTGGCTTTCAATGGCATTAGTGCTTGCAAGTCACTCAGGTGCACTGGAAAACTTCACCTCTACTCCTTTATTCAAATCAGTGCCTCATTTATAATGTCAGTGTGACCTTGCCAGTCTTTGTGGCAGAAACCAGGGGCAGGGGTGAAAACCATAAGCCCTCTAAGGAGAGGGTCCATGTTTCCTCAGCCTTGGCTGGAAGTAGGAGGTGCCAGCAGCACACAGCGTGAGTGAGAAATCCATCAGCTGAGGAGCAAGTACCCAGACACCAAGGACACCTAGGAAATAACAGCATGATAATTCCTGTCCTGACTCTCCCAAAACCTGTAATGGGGAGGCACATCTGTCCCTGAGACAAGGCACACAAGCAGGCCAGGTAGAAATGCTGCTGGCAAGCTAGAGGGCCAGTGGGCCAAAGCTTAATAGGAAAACAGCAGTGATTTGTCTCCACCACTATTTATGTTTCAAGCACATGACAGGTTGTCAGTGGAAGTGAGTGCTGCTAAATTTACTGCTTCTCAAATCCCCGCCACAGTTGCATACTTGACAAGTCACTTCATTTGAAGGGCTAGGTGTTGGGCTGGACTTCCCTCCCCTGTGCTCTCCTTCAATGAAAACCACAAACAGCTTTCTTTACACCACAAACTGATCCCCTTGGGGGCTATGATCTCAGGGTGTGAGTTTAGAGAAGAGGGATGTTCCCGGCATATTCATTTTTAACCCTGATACATGCTGGTCTTGTTCTGGGCCACTCGACTGCAGATGTGTGTCTGACAGGACACACACATGACTGAACTGAACGAGCAACAGCTTGGTTACAGCACTGGGCATTCAGAGACAGAGAACACGACAGCGTGGTGAGCACGAGCGAGTACGAGCTGGGTGTGTGGGCGAGAGCTGCCGAGCGTCGTAAGCAAAGCAGTGCTAGCAACTGTGGGGATGCAAGAGGAGATGCAGGTGGGTGAAGGGGTGGGTTAGACTCTGCACGTATGTGTGTGTGTATGGGTGGTGGAAAAAACACGTGGAATGATGGATGTGGGGCTGGAAGCATGAGGGAGCATTAAGGTGAGGATGTGCAGAGAGGAAGGCTGGCAGGCAGGGGAGAGGGTGACAGGGCGAGCACAGGGTGTGTCTGTGGTCTTGCACGTGGAGGACTGAAGGACAGAGTATCGTTTGCCTCCCAAGTGTTGCATGGTGCCCGCACCCACACAGCCTCATGCACATGTGTGACACAACACATTTGGCAGGTGGGAGAAGACCCCTCATTAATGGCTGAAAATCTGTAACACCTGGTTTCAAACTCTCCTGGCGGGCAGAAGGGGAGTGAGGCTGCAATTTGATGATGGTGGCCATAAAAAGCCCAAACCTTCCCTTTTTTCTTCCTAACTTGTCCTCACTGCACTACAGAATCCTTGCTGAAGGTCTTAGTTGCATGGAAGCTGCTCCCTGCTTTATGCAGCTGTGCTGCTGCACAGCACCACATCTTCTCAAATCCCCTGACTCCTTTTGGCTGCAGCTATCAAGACAAAGCTGTCAGGAATATGATATGAAACAGCCAAATGTGGCAGGGCACATCCTCCTACCCCAACCACTCCCTTCATTTCTTCTACATGCACTGGAGTTCCCTGCTTTCTCCCACACATACTCTTCATCTCATGCACAAGATCCTTTCATTTTGTTCCCTCATGTGCACTTAGTAAATTGCACATGTGCATGGACACAAGTTCCTGCAGACAGTGTCATGCAGAAGCATGCAGAAAAAACATCCTGTTTTTTCCTGTCACAGAGGTGCAGGACCATCGCAATTCTCCAGCAGCCCTTTAGGAATCTGCTCCGCTTCCTTTTCCAGTGGTGTAGGCCAGAGGCCCTTGTTCTGCAATTGTGCCTCACAGTTTATATGATTAAATGTAGCATCTGCAGCTATATTAGCTGGGCTATTAGTGACAAGTGCTATCAATCCTCATACTTCAGTGAATAAACTGATCACCAGATGGGGACAGAAATCTCCCCTTGTCTCTCATCACCATAACATACAAACTGCTTTATGTGGGTTTCAGAGGGAGGGAAACAAAGAGATGTGGAGTTAGAGGCTGACAAATAGTTTGGGTCATCTTCTATTCTTTCTTTGGGTCTCTGCTTTCCAGAGAACACAACAGACTTTTTTTTTATGGGTGGCTCCTCCAAGGCTGCTCTAAGTTTTACTGAGGGTGAGGGAAAAACACAACAATTGCGCCCTCCCACCCGGCCTCCAAGGACTAAGAATTCATCCACACTAATCATCCGTGCCTCTTGGATTGAGGCCCTCTGACACTTTTACTGGGTAATAGCATTTCTTAATAACCAGCATTTCAATCAAATTCCTTTCTATCACCTCTCCAGCACCAGTGCTCTGAGTATTCTGTATGGGCTAGGACTCAGTAGGGAAAAAAAAATCCTGCAACTTTGACCATAAGGTATTGAAATAACATTAAAAACCAGGTTTTCAAACACCCTCTCTTTAAACACTTATTTCTCAACTACTCTCAAAACTGCTGTCCTTGTATTTCTAAGTCCAGCATTCCAAAAGGGATGCTGGGTTTGATTAAAACAACTTCCTGGCTTATAAGTTATGTCAAAATCCTGGTGGGATTTTACACCACTAATCTCAGCAGTCTGCAGTCTGCAGTTGCAGAACAGTTGAAGGAGGGGAGGAAGGTTAACTATATTAAAATGGCAAATTCACCTGCAGACTGTATTTTATCACTACTTCAGGAGCAGAAGGTCTTGAGATAATTTTCAGGCAGTAGGAGCTTGCATATACAGGGGGATGTAACATGCAGGAAGGAGAGAAGAAAGGAGAATGGAGAACAGGGGAAGAACTATCAAGACAACAAAAAATTTTAAAAGTAGCATAGAGAAGATCGTTTCTGAGACCCAAGTCTTCAGGAGAGGGACAGAAAAGGAAATATATAGAGACACAGAGCATGAGACAGAGATGAAAGTTTGGTTAAGAAGAAGCAAGGGGATGCAGAGGGTTAGGGCAAACAAGCAGAGCTCTGAGCAAGGTGAATTGCCATGGGAGAGCAGCGGGGAATGCAGTTAGTGTTGGCTGGGAATACAACATACAAGGGGTAACTGAGGCCAGCGTCTTCCAGATGTATTACTGTTATATTGATCTGTGGTAAACAATTCTACTGCTCACAGGCAACTCACAGCTGTTGGCAGTATCACTGAGGGCCTCGGACACTTACATGCTGTGTATACATGCACAGGCATACAAGGGGAAGAAAGGTAGGTTCCCATGACCTTTGGTAGTAAGGGCTTGGGATGGAGTGGGAATGTTTGGGGCTGGCTCCTCCTCCTTACTTTCTCATCTCATTAAAAGCAGATAAAATACGCCACATCAACAGCCATCCTGCTTCTAGACAAACAGGAGCTCTTATTGCTACCTTCTCAAATACAGAGAGGTCCTCTGAAAAATCTGCAATTCATGGATCAAAAAGACAAAGAAGAAGCCATAGTCCCAACCCCCCACACAATTCCAGCACTGCAGGAGACCTAGAAGATAATCTCCAGCACTTTCCATGTAGCCCTGGAAGAGCGCCTATGATTTTCTTTTCCCCTTCACCCCCTAGGCTCTTGCTGTGAACACACCCAGTTTGCATGGAGGCCAGCGTGGCTGCCACGAGGCTCAGGCAGCAAAGAAACAGAACCCCTCCAGTCACTTGTCACTGGGGGGATTTGAGGCTTTGGTGCCCTCACTTACAAATCTGCTCTGATGGGCAAAGGACGCTGTCCCAGTTGCACCAGAAGAGCTGATGTCACACAGCGGAGCTGGACCTCTGGATGCAGGCATGAGAGGGAGGGAGCCCACGGGTTGGAATGCAGCAGGAAGCTGCTGCAAGAGGAGATAGGGATGAAGCCAAGACCTGCTGGAGACCACAGGTCTGGCTCCTTACCCAAAAGGGAAATGGCTTTGCTGCTCTTGATCTCCTGAACATGCAGCTTCCCCAAAGAGGCTCTTACCTGCTGTATACAATGAGAAGGCTGAGGTCTGCTAGGAGGGGAAAGAGTTCTGCACTCAGATCTGATGAATTCTGGCTTTTTCTACACCCCTTACCTCTTCCAGCTGGAGGCACTTGTAGGGAGTCGTGGGAGAGAGATGGAGAAATGAAAAACTGAGATATTGAGACAGCTGTTCAGGTATTTCTCTACTGAATCCCAAAGCCTTCCTGAGCTCTCTCCAAACAGAAATGGGCTGAAGGTGACATATAGCCCTCTGAATCAGAACCTCCTTGGGACATTTGTGCGTACTGGTCCTGTCAGCATGCTATGTTAACTCATATATCACTTGTTTAATGATTTAGGGATTTGGCCACTTTAGCTTGGGAGCAGATAGTGAATTGAAGGCAGGAAGGTTTGATTCTCTGTCTGTGTTTCTGTACACTCAGTCATCCTCAAAAGTGGTTGATATCTGCACAAGGCTAAAGGCAATCTTGGCTCTTTCAGTTTAAAAAAAAAGAAAGAAGAGACATTTAGGAGTCTTCAGAGAGACAGAGATAGTTTGATGCTGGAAGAGAATATCTAGCACTGCTTACAATCACAAGGAGGAAAATGGTCTTGCTCCCCTTTCCAGGCAGGAATACCTCTCCCCACCTGCACTGTGGTGCCCATCACCATCCCAGTGCAGGAGGCAATGCCTTAGAGATGAGGCAGGACTACAGGCTATCAAAATCCTCACTTATATTCTTATATGCTTTCTGCATGGTAGCTATGGAGGTACAAGCAGCTTTTACAGGTCCAAGACCAGAGCCTGAGTCTAGGTGATAGATTAAATCTCAGCTTAGTCTTTCTAGGGAATGAAGCTGCAGAAATTCTTACTGAGTTTTCTCAGGAGAAATGCAGTCTAAGTTAGATTCAGACTAATAGCTTAACACTTGTTCCTCTCTAAAAGCAGAAAATGCCCAAGGCATTTTTCTTGTGCTTGTGCAAAGACACTGATCACAAACCTGTACACAGCACCACACTCTGGATCCCTTCTGCAGAGAAAAATCATTAAGCAAAATCATACGCATACAACCAGCAAAAAAGGCAGAAGATGAAAAAAATTGTGTGCAGAGGGAACAGTCACAGCTGTTTCAATTTATGAGACAAGAAATTGTATTTCAAAGAGAATGCAGAAGTTTTCCCCTTTGAGAAAGTTATTAACCAGAATTTGCAATAAACCCCACTCCATTTATATGCCTCTAAACTGAAGGGCTCTGATAGAGATTATATTGTATTCTGCAGCGCTCTGCTCTGCCAAGAAGAGCTCTCAGCCTCAGACCTTGCCACCCCAGAAGTCTGAATCACCTCTCTTGCTTCGTTACCCATCACAGCCCTGCTTCAAGTTTCTCACCCTTTTTTCTCCCCTCTTCAGTTCACATACCTCTTTTTGTTTTTTCAGTTTTTCCTCCTACTCTGTCTCCCTCCTCCTCTTTCCCTGTTATTCTCCTTTTTATCTTTGAACCCTTTTTTCCTTCCACCTGCATATATGTCCACAAGACTGAAACCTGACTGTAACTCAGATGAGCTACTGCAATGACAAGAAACATTCATGCAGGAATAGTGTATTGGTGAAACATCTAGGAGAAGAGTTCTCATACTCACAGCTTTGTTTTGCTTTTATAGCTGTCTGTTTTAAGGGGGATGATGCCATATTGCACCACATGGCTGGAAAAGACTTCATTCTTTTACTTCAAAGCTGTAAAGAACTGAACCAGGGGGCGGGGAGCAGAGAAGGTAAAAAAATACACTACAGCTGAAGGAATATGCTACAGCTAAAGAGAAATCACTTGGAGGTGTTGGCAGCAAAGGACTTCACTTACAGAAGCTGGGCTGCTGGAGATTTCCTTGAAGATGACCCACTGAAGATGTGCTTGATTTGAACTGGTAAAGGCCTATGCCTGTTTGTGCTTGAGGACCGTAGTGGAAGGCTCAAGGCTAATTAAATCTTTTTTGCAGGTAGTAGCTTTGATGCTTAAAAGCACGCAAACAAGAAAGTAAGAAAACAACAGAAGATGCCATGGTGTTATAAAAGAGGGAGTCAAACAGAGAAAGAGAGAAGGTCAATCCAACAATCCCGTGCATACCTGCTCTCAAAAATTGAAAATTTAGTGTGGTACTTATATCCACGCTTCACTCTCATTTGTTAACAATTAAGTAAGTAACTTAGGGAGGTGATAGATTATCCATGAAGGAAAAACAATAAATCAATCAGTTATATCAATAAAGGACACTTAAAATTCTCTCATTGTTGGAGGACAGACAGTGGCTTGGGTGGACCACTGCCCATTCTTCTGGCAAGGCTGCTCTTAGACAAGTCCTCTGTGTCCTGTTTCTTTCCACTTCTATCTCACAGTGTCTCCACACACACTTTTCCATGCATCTGTTTGTGTGTGGTCACCTTTATATAACAGAATTTGTATGCAGCAGCCTGGAATGAAAGCATGACAAGTATTGCAAAATTGATATTCTCCTCATTAAAAAAAGAAAAACCCTGCCTTACCAAGTTTGACCTGGTAACTTTATCTCCCTTTTGGACAATATATACTGTGCCGTACATACAATTGAAGCAATAAATAAGCCATCATGTGAAACAAGGAACGTCTTCCTAATAGGGCAGTGAGTGTTTGGCATGCACTCATTGATTTAAACATCAGCCAAACAGGTAATGATGAAAAGATGAGAAAATGCCTGGTCTCATTCAAGAGCCCAATCAACATGGTAAAAAAATGTTCCACATTTTTACACAATAACTCTCTGTGTACCTCCTGCTGAGGAGTGTCCAAGGCACTCGGGTAGGAAGCATTTGACCCCGCTGCCCCAAACCTCTCTGTTTGGAAAACAAAAGACTTCAGTTTCCAGTATTTGGAGTCTTGTGCTTTTCCTAGCAGGAGTCTTGGTATGTATTCAGCAAGAGCTCAGTCTTCCACAGCAAGCAATGGTCAGTACCCACACCAGTAAAGGGAAGGTCTAGTCCAGGAGAGGAGCAACAGCAAAACCAGCTGCTGTTTAGTACTATAAAAGCAGCCTTTCCCTGTTTCCATCATGTGCTCCTGCCTCCACTGGCCAATAAAGCCCTCTTTGTATCCTGAGATACCCACTCTTGTTTCTAAGCCTCTCTGTAGCCCAACCTGAAACCCAGTGTCAAACAGGCTTATGCTGAACCACTCAGGGTTTTGAAGTCGAACAAAAACAAATTGGAAAAAATACAGCATACTAGAGACAGTCTTTACAGTGAGCATTCTATGAGCCTGGCAAGAAAGTGACTGAGCATCTTACTGATTTGTGCAATACTGCTTCTCTTTCAATTCACCTGCTTTTAAACAACACACTGAACTGTCTCAGGAGACTCCCTGGTTAGGGGTTCATCTCCACACAGCTCTTCCTGTCCATCTCCTTTTAGCAACCAGCCTTTTTTTTCCAGTTCTCTCAGTATGAATACCTCTGCAGGGAAAAGCTGTTTTTCTCTGCAATCCCCAATTTAATACTCTGACATGGCATCAACATCTTGCTGCTGTTTCTTCCTGTTAGTAAAGTTCTATCTCAGCCTTTTATGCCCCTTCTCCTTAAGTCATTCAGTTTTCCTCCTCTCTCTGCCCTGCTTCACCCTTCGTGGTGGGGTTTGTGTTTTTTCCCTTTCCCTTTCCTGCTCTCCTGGAAACGTGCCAGCAATACAGCAGAAGGGAGCACAGAGAGAAAGGTTAGGCAAACACAACATTATGATCAGAATCAGCAACATATTGCTCATTAAACATTTAAAATCAACAGTTGCTGGCTTGATCTGCCAATATTGTGAGAAATGCCAGTTTCAGCTCAAGGTGCCTCCTGTTTCCAAAATGGCTTTATTTATGATGTGGGAGCTGGTGGCTGTGAGAACAAAACCCTACCTCCAGTGGCCAACAACACCCAAGCTACAGGCAGCTCCACGGAAAGTTCCCCAGCGAGCACCAATCGCTTCTGCCTCCCCAACACCCCCGCTGCTTTCCAGAAACAAACGGATGTGTAAGAGCACAGAAATGTGTTTGCAGGAGATAAATTATTTATCTGAAATTTACTGTTGTGAAGTCAGCGTAATTCTCAAATCCGCAGACATATTTTATGCACTGATAGGACGTTTCAAACAGGGGCATTTGGACTCGTTTCTTCCCTCCTCCTGCAAATATTAACACAATAATGCCTCACCTGGAAAAGAAAAGAGCTGGTGCTGGAGCTGGAAAAGCAGCAGGATAATAGGCTTGTAGTTTCGTATTGTGTCCCAGGAAAGTTCTGTTTCTTGATAAACAAACCAGCATAACACTCATTTCCCTCCTCCCTCCAACCTCTGTGATATTTGCATTTATATTTTTTCTGCCTAGTCTACAAAGTTGATGCCTTTGGTTGTTGGAAAATCAAGCTTTATACCATAGGAGGTACAAACTTGACTACTGTGGGCAAATCCCAGAGCCCTCCAGCTCTGTCAGCGTCCTCCCTCCTGCCCTGCAGCAGTCCCTGCTCTCCTAAACCAGGTCAAAGATAGGTCACTCCTACACCCATGCACATGTCCACTCATACGTACCATTGTCCTCTCTTCTGCTGGCTTCTGGGACATTCCTGCATCAACAAAGACCTATAAAATTTTCCATTCTTTCACGAGCCTCTTGGGTAGTACAGTGTATCTAAAACTATGCCACTGATCCAAACTGAGATCCCTTCTTCACCGAAAAAAAAATTTTGGGGAATTTTTGCCAATTATTCTGTAGGGAACAGAGCTAGATCCTAGGTATCAGTGTGAAGATCTAGTCACTCTCAATTGTGCTTGTTTGAAGCATGAAAAATAAGATTGTCCTCTGCTAATGCAGGAGTAAAGAGGACAATTATAAAGCACACAGTTCACACAGCAGATAATCAGCCCAACGTTTCTGACAAGCTCTTGTCCCCCGAGCAATAACAAGTCCTGCAGATGCTCACAGGCACCCTTCACTTTAAGTCAGTCAGAATGGAAGTGAATAATGCCTGACCACATCTCTCCCTTTGTTCTGCACGGGGGTATTTAAACAAGTGCATGCTCAAAGAGAAGCCAATGGCTTGCTCAAGGCTCTAGTAAATCCATAAGGCAGCAGTAAAAACTGCAGTTTTTCAGAACGTGAGCATTTTTGAGAAATCCGATGGAATGCTTCCAACAATCCAGAGTTCCTGCAGAGAACTCCCAAAAGCTCCTCACTTTAACAATAATTCTGTAAGTAGATGCACTCCCCTGCCTGCCACTTAAGAAACCTAATCACATACCAGATCCTCCATTAGAGTTGGCCACTCCACAGCACAGGAAAAGTGGGAAGTCGTTTTCACTGAAACATGGTCTAAGCAACTTGAAATGCTGCCACTAGAGTTTTCAGAAGAAAAAGAAAAAAATAAGACTACTTTTGATATAAAAATGGTTACTCACTCTCCTTCTTGCACCTGGCATCCCTTTTATTTGTTAATCCAAACAAACACCTGAACTTTGGTCAGATAAAACATGATGGACTGGCACTGACAGGAGCAAGCCTTCACTGTGACTTCAAGTGGCTATTTTTGTATGCTGTTTGATATTCAGCAGGAAAGATGGAGCCCTTCTTCCCACCCTTTCCCAGCTAATTACCAGTCACTGCTGTTGACAGGACTGCAGGGTCCCCCTGCTCAGGTCAGCCTCAAAGACTGTACTCTTACACTTACATTCTGTGGCAGCAACTGAAGATGAAAAATGATGGTGCTGCTGCACTAACCCAGGTAACAGGCAGCCATGGAGATCTCACACTACTGCCCTGTTGTGGTGCCATGGATCTGGACAGACCTGGGCCGCACCTGGCCAGTGACCCTCAAAGGGTGAGGCAGGCTGTGGCACACCTACTCACCTCAAACAGAAATGAAACTGTCAGTGTCAACTGAGGTAAAGAAGTGGCTTTGGGTCACCCTACAGTTTTCTGAGCCAGATCTGAATCAGAACAGCCCTCTTACTTCACCAGAGGCATCCAAAGAGACAAAGCAGCAGGTTTTGGTAAACAGCCAACGACTTGACTGACCAAGGACTGTAAAGGAACGTACATGTAATCTCCTGGATCTGAAAAATGTACAACTTGCAAAAAAAATCACCTAGACCTGAAAGAAACCCTGCTGCAATGAAGCACAGATGATCTAAGCTCTAGGTATACCAGATAATTTAAACAGAAACAAAACAAACTACACATGGTACCATGACCTGAGGACTGAGGAGAGAGCAGCACCACAGAGCAGCATTATGATTTTGCTGGAAACCCAACAGTGTCCAAATGATTTGCTCAACTTGCAGCAGAGTTGCACGTTTTGGGCAGTCCAATTATTTAATCATTTAATTGTCTAGAATTATTGCCCTAAAACGAGTGCTCAATTAATCTGGCCCTTTATTAGGCCAGGAAGCTCCGAGTCCCTGGGGGTACCTCAGCCTGCAGGCCCTCACTGTTTGAGGCGATGCTGCGCTGCGGAACGGTATCAGTGTCAGAAACATCTCACAACCTCCTCCCGAGAGGGTTTGCTGAGGACTTGATCCTTCAGGCCACAGGTCTCCGTAATTGCCTTCTTTATCTGAACAAGGTGAAATAGCTGTGAAGGGATAACTTTTTATCGATTTAGTTAAAGTGATGTTACCTGTCCTCTAGTCAGCATTCTCCTATCATTTCAAGAGTGTTGTGTTTCTTCCAGAACAGAAGTAAAGTAAAAATCATAATAAGTCAGTCATGTGCGCCTCTGTAACAGGGTCAATTTTAAAATTACACCTTTGGTTAAATGGGTGCAACTTGCTCTTGCAGCCAAGCTCTGAGCTCCCTTTTTAAGAATAGGTAGCACACCAAAAGCTATTTTCTTATGAGAAACCCCAGAAATAAGTTTCAAGCCTCAGAGAGAAGGATTAATTTGCTAGTAATGAAAGTGACACACAGGGAAAATGTAAAATCAATCTTGTGTTTAAAGGCAGAACAACACTGGCTCCACTTCCTTTTTTTTTCTTTCTCCCTCATTTTCCTCCCCACTCCCCATAGTGGCTTGTTACCACCGAGCATACATTATGCACATTACCCACAAGCCTCTGCTCTGTTTAAATTAAAAAAAGAAACAGCGTTTTTAATCAATCTATTTGCACTCTTCTGCCACAACTCACAAAAGCAGTTTGATTTCTTTTCATTGCTCTCAAGAGAGCTGAACACAGACGACTAAAAAACCCACTGCAAACTAGTAATAATAATAGCAATAGTAGCAATAATAATAGTGACACCCCTCCCAAAAAAAAAAAACCCAAGAAAAAAGAGAAATAATAGAAAGAAGAGGCATAGTTAGCCTTGATCAAAAACAAATCAAAACACAGACTATGCTAAAAAATGACAGATCAAACTTAAGCAAAACTCAGTGATTTGGCTTGTTCTGACCTTGGGCATCCCTCCCTCACACCACCAACAGGTGAGACTCTTCAGTCCTGTAAAAATCGGATTGTCCGTCTGCACTTTTTCTCCAATTCCTGGCAATTCTGCTACATGCACATTTGGAAATGAAGTTATTCCTAGGAATTCAGACCCCGTCTTGTTTTTCACCACACTTCAAACACAAAATTAAAAATAGCAGAGAAACGGTTAGCTGGTTTTACTTGTAATGAATCACAGCCATAATTAATTCTACTGTTCAGATCTGGGGATTGCTAATTCTTTCCTTCTTTCTCCATTAAGACAACAGGAGGAAAAGCAGACCATTGCTTAACAAGGCTATATCATGCTGAGAACTCCCGCTCAGTTTTCTATCCGTAAACAATTTTACACGGTGAAAACCTTTTTCTTCCTCTCTCTTCAGCTGATGAGAAAAGAAAAACAACATTCCCAAGAAGGAACCTTGAAACAGAACCAGGATCTCTTCATTGCTGGACCCCTAATGGGGGGAGACCTTGTAGCCACAGGAACTGGCTCCTCACTGCAGGTGCTCTTCTGCCTCCTCTACCACCCTAAGGCAGCACCCGTTCTACATCTGAAACACTTCACATGATCTATACAGCAGTACGGGGTAGCTACTGCTAGATGTATGAACATACTTTATTTTTTCAGACTTAAATATACTGCAAGTCTCACATGTTTTAGATTCCTGGACTTAGTGTTCCAGCAGTAAAGATCCTGCCAACACGGTGATATGTCTCTCTGCTCCAACCCCGATACATAACTTGTCCCTTTTGGCCATATGAAAGACATCCACGGTACATTAATGCTAAATTATATTCACAGTTTAAACTGTGAAAAAGATTTACTGTTCAAAGATGTAAAGCCAGGGACCACATCCAAGATACAAATCTAGATGCTAGTTCAAAATGCAAGCATTTTGGGTTGTCAACACCTTAGGGTTTGGTTTATACTTATCTCCAACCAAAATATTGCCATTTCCCCCCGCAGCTTAAAAAGTGTAAGAGAAGGAAAGGTACTGGTTGTCTTCCTAATTGCTTTTTTGTAGCAACCACCTGCATAGGAAATAATGCTGGTATTTGTCATGGGTTTGAAGAGAATTATTAGATGCTCTCTGTATGCACAGAAAGTCACTGGCTCTGGATGACTAACTCTGTAGAGCCATAGAATGGCTGGAGTTGGAAGGGACATTACAGGGACATTAAAGATCATCTAGTTCCAACCCTCTGCCACGGACAGCGGTACTTTCCACTAGACCAGATTGCTTTAAGCCCCATCTGGGTTGGCCCTGGATATTTCCAGAGATGAGGCATCCACAGCTTCTCTGAGCAACCTGTTCCAGTGCCTCAAACACTTACAGAAGAGTTTCTTCCTTATATCTGATCTAAATGTACCAGTTTAAAGCTATCCCCCTTGTCCTAAATGCCCTTGTAAAAATTCCCTCTCCAGCTCTCTTCTTGGCTCCCTTTAGGTACTGGAAGTGGCTCTAAGATGTCCCTGGAGCCTTCTCTTCTTCAGACTGAGCAAGCCAAACACTCTCAGCCTGTCCTCATAGGTCCTTATAGGACCTTTTTAGTTATTTACACCCAGGGTGGAGAGTTCATGGCAACTGCCATGACTTCACTATGCCAAGTGCAAAAAGAAACCTCACCACCTCTTCCTGTGTGCACCAAAATGAGACTGCTTTCCAAGATCCTGGCTTTCTTCTGGTTATTCTTTGATCTCCATGTCCAAGAATTTATTAGAGCAGAGATTCCTGTCATCCTCTGCCTCAGGAACTTCATTCCTTTGCCTTTAAAAATCCTAATTATAGGTATAACACTGGTTGTAAAAGTGAGACAGTAGAAGAGATTCCCTGTGATTCACTAATTCTTCAAGGCAAAGGATGCTTTTCTCAAATGCCAGAAACACAGAAGTTTCATCAGAGAAGACTCTATCTGCCTCATCCACCACTCCCAGCAGAAACAATCCTGCCACTGGAAATAGGTTTTTTTCCGCTGCTGATGCACAAGGTGAAAGAAAATCTCATTCACTTTTTGTTCCACTGGGTCTGTGAGGCTGAGAGAAATAGGCAGTTGTTTACATCAGCACGGCAAGAAGATGGGACTCAAACACAGGGAGATACAATGCTGCTTCACGAGTGTGCGCTCACATAGTAAAGCAGGGATTAATGGATGAAAATCAGACCTGCTACCATTAGGATTTCCAATAAAGCAGAAATCCTTTAGGATCTCCTGAGGAGAGACAGAACTCCCACCTCCCACGCAATGTCGGTTTATCACTGACTCACTGCACTGCAGGAAAACCACAGGCCAGCAGACCCCTTTCTCAGCAGCCTTAATCCACCCCAGCGTGCACAACAGGGTGCAGAGGCAGTCAGCAGTTTGCCTGCTCTCCTTGGAGCAGGAAGCAGCCTGGATGCTCCTCTTATCTAGCTCCTGGAAAGCTTTGGAAGAAAGGCTTCAGCAGCAAAGAGCTTCAGCTGTCTCCTCAAGATTTCTGAACAGCAGGTAGTTCAAACAGACTGCTCAAGTCTGAAGCATCTCTGGTGTCAGGGTTGAACAGGAGAAGGAGAAGAAATGCTCTTTAGTGCTTGGACATATGAAGACTTTTGAAATCTACACAGTATTTTCTCCCCTGCTGGGTTTCATTTCCTAGCGAAGAGCTATCATTACATATATATAAAAAAACCAGCACCTCACATTTTCACCATCATTCACAATTCTAAATCCCCACGCCTACTGCGCAAATGCTTTCTGTGGGGAGATTTCCCTCCTGAAGTTTTGCTATCTGATCACCTTTGCGAACAGACTGAAGAATGTTCTGTTGATACACAATGCACAGAATGGGCAAAGCCGTGCCCAGATGTCACCATTAACCTCTGCTACGGCCCCACTGATGCAGCGCAGCTGATGGAGCCTTGCTGACATTCTCTGGAAGGGCAGACAAGAACTAGGATTAGGGACAGGAGCCAAAATGTGGGGAGTTTCAGTGTGGAGCTTTCTGATGCTCCTGAATCTCTTCTGAGTACTGCAAAAAGCTCTGTGTGCATGTATTTACACATGCATGCCTGTGTGCTTTTACCTGTGATGGAGGATTTGGCTCTACATAGGAAGGTAAGGACTATGCCCACCTTTCCTTCCTCCTCTAGTCAGGACATTTGTATTTTCTTTTGCATTTCTTCTAGGTTTCCTTGGTTTGTGAAGCCCACAGGGCAAGATCCAGAGCTCCTGAGCACAGCAAAGCCCATGGCACTGGGCAGAATGGCTTGGATGGCTGGTACATCATACACAATACAGCTCAGTCTCCCACTGCATCAGCCCTCGTTATCTCAATCCTCAGCTTCGCACCAGCTTGGCAGATCTCCTCCTCTTTCTGTTTACATCTTTTTTCTTCAAGCTGTATCAAAGCACCTGGGGCTTCACCCTGTTCCCTGGGCACCAGGCCCCCAGCTCTGCCAAGAGCCCTAGCAAGCACTACGGAGACAGAGAATGGAGAAAACCTTGATTTTCTTTTCTTTTCTTTTCCTCCTTCTTTGCTTTTCAGGATCCTCTCCTAGATGAGTGGCTAACTGCCTAGAGCAGCTTTAATTCCTCTATGGCAACACACTACACTGCCAAGCATTATTCACAAAGGACAGGAACAGGATGGGGCAAATGGGGAGGGAAGGCAAGTGGAGAAAACCGAAAAAGAGTGAGCAAATGATTGCAAACCAATGGGTGTCAGCAGACAGGAGGGGAGGGAAGGAACAGGAGGCTGTGACTGAGGTATTTATCCCTTAGTGCAGTCGCAGTTGCCATGCAGCTGGGATCAGCAGAGCGATGAGGGGGGTGCTCTCCCCCAGGAAAGCTGTGAGCAGCACTCAGCCAGGCAGCTTCCGAGACACCACACTGCCACCACTATCCCCCAGGGCAGCCCAGCCCGCTCCTCCACTTGCCCTGGGATGCACTGGGATGCACTGATCCATCCTGAGCTGGTGGGCTGCAGAGCTGCTCGGGGCTTGGGCAGGGAAGCAAAGCTGCTTTTGGAGTTGTAAGTGCTGCTGTTTGTAGCACCCTAGAGACAGAAAGAAACCAGCAGCTGGGATGGAGGCAGGGGACTGGTTTGGCTTCCTCCTTTAATAAGCTGCTCCCAGACAACGACGTGCTGCAGCACTGCAGAGGGAGCAGGCTCTGATATTAAGGGCTGTCTGCCCTGTGCTGGAGGGTGATGAGTGCATCTCAGCCAGCTGAGCTGGTGGGATGCAGGGCTGCTGTCTGGGGCACGAGCTGCACCATGCCACGATGCTGCGCTCCTCCAGCCCAGCATCTGAGTCCAGCAGCCCAGGGCAAAGGGAAATTCCCACAGCACAGCAGAGTCAGCTAAGCAACACCATTTGTAGAGATGAGGCTGAAGAAATGGCTCCCTCTGGCCTGGCACAGGCCATCCTCACAGGCCTGTGGGGCAGCAGCAAGGTGCCTGGAGAGGCTAAGCCTGCAGAGCTGCTGAGAAAGCCCTTTCCCAATGTTACTCAGTGAGGCAGGCTGACACCACCTCCAGTTCACAGGTGTCCTGTGGGGTGGGATGGCTTGCCCTGCATCCCTCCAGCCATACAGGATGTCAGGTTTGCCCCAGAGTCTCTCTGACACTGGGTGCTGCACTCAAAGCCCTTTTCCCTTTGTGGGATGGGCTTCCAGCTACCAGTCTGCCCGGGAGACGAGGCAGGAGAGTGGGATTCCAATGGTAACGTGCTCAGGCTCCTGACAACTCTATAAGGCTGCCCTGAGCCCCTGGCTCACTGGGGCTGTGGGGCACACAGGGTGGTACACACCTCACTTGGTGCTCTGGGCTCCCTCCAGCCCGGGGCTGACAGACAGTCAGTGCCAAGCCTGAGAGGTGCTCCAGCCGAAAATATCTAGGACACAGTGGGGGGCTGACAGGCAGGTGGAAGAAGAAACAGATGTGGAGCCGATGCGGTGTGAAGACTGTGTTTGACCTGCAATATAGCTAACATCAAAATCAATCTGCCCACTGTAGCTGGTCCTCCACCCCTTGGCTACCACCCCCCTTGAACACCTACAACAACATATTATTCCTTCCATCCCCTGCCAAACTCATGTCTTTTTGCTGTATTTGCTTTCCCATCCTGTTCATTCCTCACACATCTGTCTCTCCCCTCTTCATTTTTTTCCAGTGTGCTTTCTTTTCCCACTGTGCTTTCTAGTTTCTCCATTTTATTTCTTGCAACCCTCCCCCTGCCTTATCTTTCAGCTGCCTCTGCTGTCCGTCCTTTCCTTCATCACACTGGCCTAGCATTTTAAGCCAGCTAAATATCTACCCATCCTTCCAGCCTTTCACTGTGATATGTATCTGTGTGGCATATCTATTTATTAATTTCCTATATAGAAAATACCAGCATGTTTTTTTTGGTTTTTTTTTTTTTTTTTTTTTTTGCTTGTTTCTCTCTCCCTCTCCTCATCATTATGAGAAAATAATGAGCTGTTTGGTCTGTTTTACTGGTTGGGGGGAGGAGGGGAGAGAAAGGAAGGGCATGTGGGAATAGCAAGCCAGTGCCCTGGATTGCTTGCCTGGAAAGTTCTTTCCTCTTTCTTCCTTGCCCACTGTGGCCTCATTTATCTAAGGATGTAGCAGCTTTTACTGTACATTATGAAAAAGCCTAAGAAAGCAATCATTCTGCAGAAGAGGAGGCAAGAGAAGCCATTAGGAACACAAGGGCTCTCTGCTAATCATTACCTGAGACTTGCCCAGGGCTGGCAGCTTGGAAGCAGGTTTATGATTGTCTCCCATGGCCCATACATAGTGTCTTACATGAGGATTTTCCAAATGCTTCCCTGATTCTGGATTTTCACACGAAAATAAGTACTAAACTATGAGTTGAAGTAGGACATAAAAATAAGAGGACCGCTACTACCTCTTCCAGCCTTGTGGTCCCACTGCATCAGTCACTGTTTATTACTGCTGCCATCTGCTTCCCATCCTTGTTTGCAGCCTCAGACCCTCTCCTGCAGGTAGGTACCACTGCTGTCTCCTGCACAGTCACAGACATTGTCCCTGATCCCATATCCTTTTCCTTCAGGCTTTTATGGCTCTGCTGCTTTCCTAAGCACATTCCCAAAGTGATGTCTATCACAGTAGACACCAAGAGTCCACTTCAAGCTCGCCCATGCCATCTGTGCTTTGACAGCCTCCTTTAACCCTCTGCAAGTGCTGGTGAGCACCTGCTGAGGAAAAGAGTGAACAACACACCTTAACACTCAGTGGTAGCTCAGCAGTTAACCTAAAGTTGACCAGGCAAAAACTTGAGATATTAGGCAAAGTATTTTTTATTCCCTCCCCTTACAATTGGCCTGAAATATCATGACAAGCATTATTTATCTTATTAAGTACACTACATTAACCTTGCAAATATGCTAATGAACAAAAGGCGCTGCCTTAGCAGCTTTTTAGAATAGGAAATTAAACATGTTCATCAGAAAGCTTTTAATTATTATTATTTCTTAAATGCTGTTGTAGTGCAACAGTTCTGCCAGGGGCATTAGAGGAGAAGGATGAGGGACATATGCCCCTATCCTCAGAGCTGTCCCCAGAATTCCATGTGGGTATTCCTACCCGACCTACACATTAAGGAGCTGCCCTGTCCTGCAGCTGCACTGCTGGCCCAGAGAAGGGAAGAGCTGAAAGATCAGGCAGGCAGAGAAGGGAAGCCTAAACTGAATACCTTTGCTGAGGTACTGCTTTAGCACTGAAAAGCATGCAGGTACAGGTGCTGCATGCTGGAGGAGGACTGCAAGCAGAGGGAAAGGGCCACGTCCTTTGCTCAGGATAAGCTTCCGGTAGCTTCCCAAAGATGTGATGCAAGCCCTGATCTAGGAAAGCACGGAGAGCCTGTCTCACTTGGCACTGGCTTTTGAAAATAACTTGCTTGGCCTGAGCAAGGTGTCTTGTCTCCTTGTCTCCCTGTGCAGCCAGCAGAGAGGGAGAAATGCCCAGGGAGCCCCTTATCCCAGTCTCAGGCCAGTACAATGGCTCCCATCTCCCGGTGCCTCAGGTGGAGAGTCCAGCTTAGACACCGAGCAGGGGCAAGGCCTGCATGGGGGAAACTGCCCCCGTGGTGGCCGGGCTGATGGCACAAGGCACCCCTGCACCCTCTCAGCTGCTGGCAGAGGTCTGAGCTGGTGCCATCACAACTTCTTATCCCAAGAACACGGCCATACCACATGCCAAGGCTGGCACAGCCCAAGCACATCTCTTGACTGTCCAACAGCCCTGAGCTCTCGGGCAGTGTGGAAAACCAATGGAGAGCACGACCACCGAAGGCCCTCCTGTGTCTCAGTGAGTGTACACTGCTGAGTCACAGCCCTTTCCATGCTCACCCTCAGCATGGTCCTCCTGGTTCCCTTTGCCATGGTGACAGACACGCTCTGCTCCCCTGGCTGCCTACACCTCTTTCCTGGTGAGAAGCAAAGAGAACAACATTTGCAAGTGAGGCTTGACAAAACCTACTCCCACCAGGTAGAAAGCTGTGATTCTCTCAGCTCGTTCTGCTCAGGGCCTGTTCCAGAGCGACTTTCCACCACACCTGGCTGTGCTGCTTCTTTCTCCACCCAGACAGTCCTTCCCAATGAGTTTCCACTGCTTCCCTTACCATGAGCTGGCTGTCATTGCTCCTGTGGCTCCTCGCAGGGCAAGGTCAGCTCAGCTGGCACAGGCAGTGCAGTCACAAACGCAATTTCTGATTATTTCTGGGTTTTTAATGGTGGTGTTACTGTTGCAGGCTGAGGGCAGCTGCTTTCACAGCTGCTGCAGCTTGCTAGTGCACTGCAGCCAGCATCACCCAGGAGATAAGGCCAAGGAGCACAGCTCTGCACTGCCGTGCCTACTATCTCTCTAAGCTTTTTTCAAGCTTTTACGTTGTTTTTTTTCCTAAGTAAAATCTTAAGAGGGCAGATTTAGCCCAGTATCCAATGTCTTTCTGGAGTGTGCTCTGATAAAGCAAAAAAATCATCCCTCAAGCAGCGCAGAGGTGAGGAAGCTTATCCCATGCCTCTGTGTGGGAACTGTCACAGCAGGATAAACCAAGGGAAATCAAAAGCTCAGAGATTTATCCAGACGCAGAGAAAGGGATGATATTATCCAACATGACATTACATGTTCTTTCTGTAACACAAATCAGCTTCCATCGGTCAAATGCTGCTCTGCTCTGACATGATAGTCTTCTGGAACAGACTGCAGTGCTGCAGGAGCTCTGCGCAGATTTTTCAGTTTGTTTGTTTTCCCGACATAATTATTTTCTCTGTAGTCATCACTCCAAAGTTGTCTTTCTGGGAGAGGCTGAGGCAGCACTAACTGGGCGCAGACCCACAGATGGCTCCCCGATAGTGCCTTGGACTGGCATATGGCAAATAAGGAGTTGCGTGCCCCATTCTCAGGCAGCAACAACGAGCTGCTCCCTGCGGTGTTCTCTGATGGGCAACGCTTGGACAGCACTCTGTTGTCTGTGTGCTGCCTCCTCTTGAACTGTATCTGCATTAGAACAAGTATCTCACTGGCTTGGGCCGGCTTGAAGCACAGTGCCAGAATCTCCTGTGATGGAAAGCTTTAGAGGACAACTATTGCAACAGCCCGGGACATGCTGTTTGACGTCTGCCCTGTCCTAGAGTCTCAAAGGCAAAAAACAAACCAGCAATCAGCAAATAACCCCAACTGAGGTAAAGGAAGCCTGAATCCATCCCATGCTGCTTTTTCACTCACTGCCCTTTGAATACCTAGCCTTTCCCATGCCCTTGGCCCCCTCTGTGAGCAACCTTGCTGCTCCACTGCCATGGCTAGCAGCAGATAAAGGAGAGACAGCTTCTGAGCTCTCCTGTGTTTCTCATGGGGAGCCCCAAAGTGACCCCTGCACCCAGACCCACGTGTGCACACACTCCCGGAACTATGTGAAGTACATCTTCAAGGCAATCATTTCCTCAGTCCCCAGTCACATCTGTGTCCCAGGACACTGGGTTATTTGGGCCCAAATTCCATTTGGTTCCACTCTGCAGACCATGGCGCTGGGGAGGAACAGTTGCACTGTCAGAGCTGAGAGATGGATATGTGAGAGGTGTAGGGAGGGAAGGAGAGGTTTGCATGAGGGAGAATGAGAAGATGGAGACTAAAGACAGAGACACACACATACGATAAAAAGTTTCTTGTTTGCAAAGAAAGCACAGAAGATGATGGCAAGGCCCTCCTCGCCCATGGCAGCATACTGTCATCCTCTTGGAAACCTTGCCAGAACTGCCACCATGGGACAGAGAGTGAGGGCTGCTGGAGGTAGAGCTGCCAGCATGTCCCCTTTCTGGACATGGCATAGGTCACTCTAGGGAGTGGATCTGATCTCGGGCATTTCAAGGACTGGGTCACAAATCACAGCTGTATGTTTTTCAGTATGCTCAGACGATGCGACAGAATGGACCATCGGGCAAACACAGAAGAGGTTTAAGGAGGGATGGAGGGAGAAGAGAGGAAGGCATCTGTGTGTCTGGGAAGGAGGGGGCTGTGGTTGCAGAATAATTTGCTGACAAGAATGCAGCAATTTATTCTGAGCTACTACAACTGACCAGTGCATTCCCTTTCATCTCTGACTTATCTCTTCCTTTCTAGTACAAACCTTGGGCAGCCCAGGGCCTGCCTCCCTCGCTCTCTGTGGATAGTGCTGACTTGGAAGGCTAGAAGAGGCCACTGTTATCAGCAGAGCTGCCTTCACCTCAGCTCCTTTTTCCCCTGATGAGTCCAGCAGCATCCCAACTTGCCAGTGGAGAGAGCACAGTGCAAACCCTGAATCTATAGCCAAACTTTCAGTGGGAGCTGTTAGGTAGGGAGGTCTCCCTTTTTCTCTTGGGGCTCTCTAGCAACAATTTCCTTCCATCCCAGTCTGTGAACAGTAAATAGGTGGTTTTCATTCCTATTTACTGACCTCAGATTTTTTGGTTCTTTTTCCTCTTTTTTTTTTGCTAAGACTCCTGGCACTCCTGGTTGGTACTGCAAGGCCATACTTGCTAGTAGCTGTGCAGTGCCATGCACCCCCATGGTTATGTACCCCCTGCATCCTGTTCAGAAAACTGCTCTGGAGGTGCACACCAGCAGCACTAAAGGAAATGAAAGAAGGAAATGAATGACTGAACAGAACTGGCTCAGCCCCCTGGTCCCTTACTTAATAGTCTCCCTACTTGCTCTGGAGAAGGACTGCTCTGGTTGCAGGCCAGAGAGCAGAAAGGCTGCAGTGAGGTTGTGAGAATTCCCTCAGTTTTGATTTTTCTACTGCACAGTTAAAAGAGTGGTCGGAAAACTTTTTAGTGCTGACCTGCTCAGGGTAGACTAGCAAAGACCATGATAGGAACTGGATAGCAATACTGGAAAAGAAAAAAAAGGCAAAAAGAAAAAAGAATAGAATTTTGATAAATAAAAGATTACACAATTCATTTTTTATGCAGGAGCATAGAGTGCACTGGCCTACTCTTTCCTGATGGTATAGCCTCTCAGCTGGCATGGCTGCTGGGGGGGTGCTTGCTGTGTGTGCAGTACCACCACTTTTCTGCAAGCAGGAGCCATTTGGCTGAAGACCCAGGTATACACTGGCAGTCCTGCTCTCTCACACACTCTTCTTCTCATTGTCATGACCCTAGGCCACAAAGGCAGGAGTCACAACACAGGCAAGAATTACGTTCCTCAGAATACTCAGGACTATCACAGTGATGGCCAGGCAGAGTGCAGGCTGACTGCACCTTGCTATTCAGCGCATTGCAGCAGCACAGTGAAGACCAGCAGACTTTGCTCTGAGCTGTGGTACTGTTTTCATTGCCTCTGTTTCTCAGCCCCACCACCTGGTTTGGGGGCAGGAGCACGGAGGAGGTTTTGAACAGCTCAGCTCATGCAGGAGAGCACCTTCCCAGGAGTAGCCCACACTCAGTCTCTGCTGTGCTCAGGCCAGAAGGTCAAAAAGGGCAGCACACACCGGGCAAGAAAAATTATTCCTTCCTTTGGAGCCTGAAAGGAGAAGGAGATTCTCTGGAAGTCCTGACCCCCAGTACCTGAGCTTTTTTTAGAAAATTAGTTCACATTGACTAGCTTCTACTGGATTTTAATCTAAGTCCCAAGAAAGGGTTTATATGGCACCACTAATCTGCTGTACTGATGAAATCTTCAAAAATCCCCTCCAAAAGCTAAATTTTCATTAAGCCTATTTATTTATTTTTAAATTGCATGTCAGTGTCTGTGCCAAACACCAACAGTCAATACAGGACTTAGATGATAATAAATGTAATGTTAATTACATGCTTATTGTCACTCATTTTTAAATAAGCTCTTTACATGCAATCAAGTAATAAAGCCAAACTGAGGCTCTTTGCAAACCATACTGCTCCCCAGGAAGTACACAAGAAGCCAGAAAAGTCTCCAGAGAGGGCTGCAGACCTCAGGTGAAGTTCCTAACACTGATCCCCAGATCTTCTGACAACACAGCCACAATAGCTAACCTGGTAGCCTGGAAAAAGATACTGGCAAAGAGCAGAGCTAAATATAAAGACACCCAGAATCTCTCCATTCATTACACTCCTGCCCCATGCTCACAACCATTCACAAACCAGTAGAGAGAGGCAAAGCAGCTATCTAGGGAAATATCTCTTTGCCTTTCCACCAAAACCCCCTTGCTCATGGCAGAATTTCCAGTTCTCTGCATGTTTAATTGTGACGCTGTGGTATTTCACTCCTTGGTAGGAACAGAAATCTTACTCACTAGGAAAAAAGAAATCCTGCTCCTCAGTTTGTACTAGCCTTGGAAGGATCTAAGATAAAATACATAAAAAAACCCTGTGATTATTTTATATGCAGGAGAATGATGCTATTTTTGAGTATTTCTTCAGCCCTGTAAAGCTGGACTTCAGATTAGTAAGGCACCTGCATTTGTCGCTGAAGGCATGCAGACAATGCGACTGGTGCAGTGAGCTAAAATGTCCTAAACCATTTCCAAAACATTTCATAATGCCAGACAGAATCATATCTTTAATAGTAACACACAACAGCATAAAGGGTTTACCAGCACAAACTGCAATATGTTCCCTTACTCCTGCATGACAGGGTTACTATATGGAGCTTGTTCTCCTCAACAGAGCTGACAAAGCCAGATGCCATCCCTGCCAGCACACATTTTATATCTGGGGCAACTTAAGGGCCCTCTGATTGAAGGAAATCCTCCTCCTACCAAACACAGACTGGCAGCAAAAATGCTTCATGGCCCTTTTTTTCCGTCTTAATGACTGTAACAGCTTCTGCAATCTTTGTAAGGGAAGCGGCCAAAAAGGGGCAGGAGATTGATTGTCACTCAGCTCCTGCCATATTACAAAAGGAACCACGCAGTGAGGGATGCGCAGGGAGCCTCAGGGAAGGGAGATAAGGGAACAGAGGGGAACAACACAGGCTTGAGAGATACACTCCCCACCCGAGCCTGCCTGTGGGAATCTGATGAATGCGGATCTTTCTTAATATGCCCGAGTATTAGAAAAGTTTGGCTTTCTGTCTGACTCTTGCAACACGAATCCAGTCCCAGCCAGCAGGCAGTAATCATAACTAAGTGCCTTCTTCTGGACTGAAACGGGCTGCCTGTCCAGTTTAAGGACCTGACCCAATGGGTCTCACTTATTTAATACTGCTGGAGAAGCATTTAGGTGGAGCTCAGTTGCAGGTGCAGTCTGTAGAGTTGACTGTCAGGAGCAGAAAGCTGCTTGGGGAAGGAGACACAACATCTGTCCTAAACTTTACTTATATAGGGCTTCTCTCCTCCCTCTTGCACCTGCAATTTTTTAAAGCATCTTTTTGGTATTTACCTCCAAGCCAGAGCCTTCATGCTCTGCAAACACAGGCGCACAAATGACTGAAACAGTTTTGGAACAAGACATCCAGAATATAATGAGCAGGGGAGAGGAAAATATTAAAGGGAAGAAAAAAATCAGCCAGCCCAGCAAACAGCATTTAAATCTCTCTCTTCTTCTCTTATTCCCTTATTCAGTCATTTCTGTCTTGCTTTGAGTGTGCTGTTTTTATCTTCTTTACTCTCATATAAAAGCCCAGCTCCCCTAGTGAGTGTGCAGATGATGATTTGGCATTGTCCAGGACTATTATGCTGTCAGCTCTCAAAGAAAAAAAGGCTTGTAAAAATCCTGTAGTCAGACAAAGGCAGAGCATGTGGCTCAGGACAGTTTGTACTGCTGTCTGCTAATAACCTTTCTGAACAATAGCTTACATGGAAAGATCTTTCACTGAACATGAAATTCCTCTTTCAGCTTCACCTTCACTTACTCCTAATTACTGCTCCACTCTCAGTTATATGCATGCTGCATATGCAAATCCTCTTTCAAACTCTTTTGTGCAGAATCAGAGATGCGTCTCCCTCCCCCTGGTCCTGTTCTAGTGCAATCTTCCACTATCCTTGCACAATCCACCACACACCACTACTCCCAGTTCAGCTCTAGCTACATGCAAATTCACTCACATATGTGGTCTTCACCATTCCCAGCAATTTGGATCCTGCTCTGCTCTCAGGTATATGGAGCTCAGCTTCATATAGGCCATTTTTGTTTCTTCATTTCTTCAGGAACAGAAATTTGATAGAAAATGAAAAAGAGGCCCAAGAAAGCCATTTCTATTAAAGACCTAAAGAAGAATCAACAGCTTTTTCCAAAACACAGAAAATCAGCAGGTTTTCTTGAGACAACTTGAAGAGGTAAGAATTGACAGGTGAAACAGTGATCAGATAATTGACCCAGCTCCTCCCTGAGCCCCAGCAGTGCCAGGTTCATTGCAGCCCAAGTTATACAGGCTGATTCCTCTGCTTGGCCTGTAGAGACTTGGGCCCTGGCAGAAGAACTGAGGTGACCTATCTCAGACAATTTGACATTGTGCTCTCCAGCATTTGCTCTGGTGCAGATTACCAGCTTCATGACAGCGCCAGGAATACGCACATTATGTGCCCGTGCATCAACTGTCCCTGTTTACAGCCCTGGGCTGCTGCTGATTGTGGGTTTGGGCTATGATCCTGGACTGTGAAAGTGAGCTGGAGTGTCATCACGTCTGTCTTTCTGGCAACTCAGCTCTAGGGAGAGTTCCTCACTCCCACTGACTACACAGTCAGCTACCAGCATCTCTGCTTTTCTGCCAGAGGAGCCTGCAGCCCCACACAGCCAGTTCTCAGAGGACCTAGTTTACAGGAAAGGCTGAAATGGTTAAATCTGGTGGGTGCAGGCTGCTGCCACTTTGAGATAATCCTCAAATGAGTGCAAGGATTTGGCAATATGTAATGGATCCGTGAAGCTGGTGCATGCACCAAACGGCACAGCAGAACCTGGAAAGGAGGCTGGAAATGGCCTTGGAAGTGCCCCTTGCTGTGTGTGCACCTAAGCCCAGGTGAACGCACAAGAACCCCAAACACAGAGCGCAGGCAGGCTCTGGTCCCTGCTCGGCCTGCCTAATGCCACACTGCTATCATGGATGGTGCTAACTCCATCTTACACCACCTCACACAGGTCAGCAGGGGCCCAGTGGGTGTCCAGGGAGCAGGAGCAAGCCCTGGGCTTGCAGGGTTTTGCTGGTGCATCTGTGAGCTGGGCCAAGTTCCTGTTTGCCGTCTGTCGGTTTAATGAACACCACGCACCCAAGCTGGGGACAGGAAAGCTGTGTGGGGTCCAAGGGTTTGCAAGCATATTGAACAACAGAATGTGTGCTAGGGGTGAAATACACCCTGAAAAGGAGGGCTGCAAGGAGGAGCAGCCTTCTTTAAGCTCTTAGCTCTGTTCTGAGCAGGGCCATATCCTGCTGTTACCAAGATGCCTGTTCCAAATAATGCTGCATTTATTTCAGCTGACAAAAGTTTGCCAGATCTGGTGACCTAAAGGCTTGTGCCTACTGAGACAAGAACCTAATTCAGGCGACCAAATAAGCTGTATGTAATGGGCACATCAGGCACAAAATAGCTGGAAAAAGACCACATGAGCTGAAAACCTGAGCGTGTAGGATGAGTTTGGTGCTCTCTGAGTGCACTGGGTGCATCTAACTTAAATGTGGTGCTCTTCTCTATCCCCTTTACCACTGCAAACATTTAACCAGCCCCACAAAACACCCTGAGTGCATGAAGTGCTTACGGGCAATGGATGTGGTGTCAGACACCTTCAGAACCTGCTCACGGGAAGGTGGGGTAGAAAGGGACAGGGAAAAGGCTCTCAGGCTGGAGCTGGTCACAGGGACTAACACCAGTCTTTTTGGGATGCTCTAGTCTATGTCAGCAACAAGGACAGGTGGCCAAAATCCACAAGCAGGGGACATAGACCAATGGCAGAGAGGGGCAGGGAATCAAGAAGATCTGGGGAACTGCAGTAGCTGATTCTTCCACTATTTTGCTTCTTCCACTACAACTTCCTGTGACCCATTCCTGCCAGCCTCAAAGTTAAGGTTCACTCATCATGCACACCCACCGAGTCCTGTTCCACTGAAAAAACGCCCCATCACCTTCTGAGCACTCACACACAAGACCAACACTGCGTATGTAGCTTCTGGCTTATATTCTCTCCTTAATCATGTTTTTCTTTCTCTCTCTCTCTTTTTCGTCCTCTTGTGCTAAGGGATCATGACCAGAATTAAATCCTCACATACTTTCGAACCCAGGATAGCTAGTGGTTTTACACTCCCTAGATAAATCATCCCACACTTCTTTGGGAAACATGAATGCATTTCCCCGTGGTTTATGACATCTGAAGTATCCTGTCATTATTACTAAGTGAAGAAGAACCTTCAAAGGCTCTGGTGCTGTCCCTAGGTGTTTCAGTGCATAGTGTTAGGGGCAGGGCCTAGGTCAGCACAATGTTTTACTCACTGTTAACGCCAGACATTCGGGTCTCTAATTTCCAGCACAGCAGAACCTGCTTGAAGAAGTTCATTGTCTTACCCAGGAGTGCAAGAAATGGGCTCTTTATGGAGTATGAAATCCATTTTCTCTAGTCTTTCATTCAGATTGTGCTTTATGACATGAGAAGATGCAGTAAGTGAATAAAGCACTACTTTTGCTGACTGATGGACAGATGATTCCAGCAGTCTGTATCTGTATCTCCATCTTCCCACTGCAGTATATTTGCTGGGCTGTCAGTCTTAAAGCCAAAACGGCTTGGGAACCTGAACTTTCCTGAGATTTTTCCCCCTGCTCATTCCAGAGAAAGTACTGGAAGTTAACATAGGACTGAGGGCAAGTAAAGGGGGAGATACCAGCTTTGGCACCTGTGGAGCTTAGATAAGAGGAAAAGAGATGAGTGAGGAGCTTGGACTCAGCTGAACTGGAAATGCAGCACTGCAGCAAATGCAGAGTGGCTGCAAGAGAGCCTGTACTAACTTCACAGCAATACCAGACAGCAGGAGTGGGAAAGTGCTTACTAAATTCCTTCTCTTGACATCCAGGAAGACAGAGAAATGGGAAGTGAGGCAAGAGGGGACTAAGATCACTTGCCAGGACCAGAGAGAACAAAGAATAAGACCATACTAAAGCTGATCTCTTAGTCCCCTGCCCCTAAGCAGAACATCAAGGTTTGCTTCATTCAGGAGGGAAACAATCATGTAAGAGACAGAAAACCCAGGAGTTGCTCAGTTTCTGGAGCTATGACAAGCAATTTTGGGAACAGCTGCATTTTCCCCCCTTCTCTCAAAATAGAAGTTAAAACAAAGGCACTTTTTTCTTTTTTTTTTTTTTTTAACAAGGGGGAAAATCTGCTGCAAGAGCGAGGAAGATCATCTGTTCAGAGCACCACTGTTTCAGAGAAAGTCTAAGGAGGTCAGTGAAGTCCCTTGTGATTTGGAGATAACCTTCCTCTCATGGTCACTTTCACAGCTGGCGTCGCCTCATCTGGTTTGAAGGCAGCCAGAGCAATTCACACGGGTTGGGAATGTCACCTACTGTGTTAATGGCTTTCCCTGGAGATGCTGTTTGGTATGTGGTCCCCTAGCCCAGCTGCTCTGCTCTGCCCAGCATGGGATCCCAACAGCACAGAAATTCCCTCTGTGCTGGCGAATGAGCTCCTGCTCTGCCCAAGCATCCTGGCTAATTCTGCAGATCGATTTGGATTCACATGCACTCTATGTACCTCTCAGCCATCAGCTGAAACGAGCTGCTTACACCTTCTAGCCTCTCATCTGTCTGGTCTGCCTGCCTGTGCTCCTGCTTGCCACCCAGCTCTCTCTCCTGCATCCAACATTTCTTGCTGCCCAGACAGTGCAGCAGAACAGACAGACAGGCTCACACCCTTTGCCTCCAGCCCCAGCTTCTCTCAGTTGCTTTCACCCTTGAGCTTTCCTGTACTGAACTGTTGAGATCCCACTGATGGGAAGAAATACGCCTGCCAGACCTTCTTGCTAGGCAGGCAATGAAAGCTTTTTCCCTGCCTCCCCAACACACAAAAATGGCCAATTTTCCAACAGCATCATACATAGGTTCAAACAGTCAATACTTCCCCAACAGAAACTCGAGAAAGGCGGATGAAACACAAGAGGAAAGAAAAGAAATTAGGGCTACAAAAGGCTTCTTTTAAAAGCAAAGTCTCCAGTCTAGTATCTCAAAGGCTGTTAATATCAGGCTAAAGTGAGTAGCAGCAGGGAAAATGGTATAAAAAACCCCCACTCTCTTTCTAGAAATAATAGATATTATTAGGCCAAAGTTCAGTGAAGGAAATTTGGGGGGTAGGCAGAAAGGGAGTGGGAGAACAAGGGAGTGTCCACGTGAACAAACACCAGGTAGTTTGTCAGACCCTAAGCCTTTTTTGCCAGCTCAGCCTTCACTGTGCTGACACACTGACTGGGATGCAATGATTCAACTTGAGCAGTGTGAAGCACAGGGAGCGGGGCCTGATCCGCCCCTGGTGTGACTCTGCCAAAGTGCACAGGAATCGATGGGATGCCCTTACTTCAGTGCAGCTGTGTGATGGGGAACTTAGGGCACATGTGAAGGTTATTACAGCTAGATCTGTTTTCGCATGGGAGAGGGCATGTGGGAGTAAGATTTTCATTTCCCCCTCTTCTTGTTTTGCCAAGAATATCCCTGAAATATATGGAGATTTTTTTTAAATGAAAAGAGTAGGACTGGGCTTGCCATAAATCTCTATGATGTTCTTCCAACAATCTCTGCACCCTGAGTGGCTCAGCTTGGGGAGCACCTTCTAAGTAGCAGCAATAACATAAACTATTGGTGAAACAGCATTTGGAGCATCATCCAGCAAAGGTAGAACAAGGGCACCACACGAAATAAATCTTTCCAGTTTCAAATATCTTCAGACTTGTGGCTCAGCTATCGAGTAGAAGCCAGGAATGACTTCTGTAGTTGCTGAAGATGATGGGGGCAGATGGGAATTGCACTGGCAATAGCACAAATCCATCTGTGCCCTGGCCAAAAGACAGACGGCTGGTTTCATACATGTTTCTATCCTACAGCTGAGAACAACTGGCTGCCAGGCCAGTTCCATGTTCAAGTCCCAGGATGGGAAATCAGCAGACAATCAGCTGACATCTGTAGATTTGATGGGATCATGAATGCCTTCCCATATTTGCATTACCTACAATCAGGCTGAGTTGCAATCAACAGATTGACAATGTGTTTATCTAACAAACTGGAAATCCACTGGAAAGGCTGGAGGAGGACGAGTATGGAGAAGCGAGGACGAAAAGGATGTGAAGAAACTGAAGGGTCCAGAAAAGAGCAGGAGGATGATCAGATATTTAGGATACATGAGCTACAAAGAAAGGCAAAACCAGTAGGACCTTCATAGCTTAAAAAAGACTGAAGTAGGACACAATAAAAGTGATGAAATCATAGACAAGATTCCTACAAAATAAAGAAAGCAACAGATGATTGCATCTGATTCACAACAGGCAGGACAAGAAGTTATGGTCTCAAACTGCAGTGGGGAAGATTCAGTTAAACCTTGCAAGAACATGAAGTACAATGAAGCACAAGCATGTCCTGTGTATTGTATTGAGGGTGTGAAGTCATTCCAAACAAGCTAGAGAAACAGTTGTCAGGAATGACCTGGGAAGAGCTGACCCTGCCATTAGGCAGGGATGTGGACTAGGTAACTTGTGAGGTCCTTTGCAGGCCTTTTTTCCATTCAGCCACTGCAAGGTGAGCACTGTGCTGCCATGATATATTGACAACAGCAGAGCCCAGCCAGCAGCTCCCAGTAGCCAGCGTTTCTCTGATGGTGAGGGCAAAACAGGGAGGAGGAAAGGAAGGGAACAGCATACAGGAATTCTTACCATTAAAATCGTCAGGACACATCAATGCACGCGATCGATTTAACTCACATGGGAAGGATTTCCTCGCATTCACACGAAGCCACTGTGACCCCAAACTGGCATTTTCCTGCCCCGTGGCTCCCCAGCCCTGGCCTAGCCAGGTGGGTGCCATGATGGAGTGCTATGGGATTGCCTGCAGCAGCAGCTGCACTGAGTCACAGGACATCACCCCAGCTGGCCAGACACTCTGCAAATATGTGGAAACCCTCCTTCCCAGATGGCATTTTACAGGCAGGGAAGAGAAGGAATGACACCATTAGAGTTTGTAGTAACTGGGGTTGTGCATGACACCTCCAGCTAAAAGGGGAACAGAATCTTACTAAGGAAAAGGGCCAGGATGTGCCCTCCCTGCTTTGCCTAGGAACTTACTGTCAGTTTGTCAGCTGCCACAGGTCAAAGTCTTCTCTTGGGTCCCAGCTAAGCAGACACACACATTTTCACCCGTGTTATGACATGAACTTGATGACCTTTTTTTAAGAGCCAGCTCAAGGTTTCTTGCTCTTCAACAAGGCATTAAAAAGTAGAGTTGCTGTCTTCGAGGTGAAACACTGCATTTTCTGATCACCTACAAATAAAAGTCACTGCAATCCAAGCCCTTTCTTGTAAAAGCAAAGGGGTTTTAACTGCAATACGATGGCCAAGTTCCCAAGTAAGGGTGTAGTTACCTTCTGACTCTCTTAAATTTACCTCAGCAGTTTAAGCTGGGGCCCAGCACACATCACCGAAGACAAATGGCTGCTGTGTCAAGCTGAGGAAATGGGCAAAGCAAGCCCTACGCAAACAGCTTCTTTAGTGCCCTGCCACAGAGTCTGCCAGATGCCAGGGCCTAGATTGGAAATTATGAGTCAGATCCCCAAATGGAGCAAAATGACTGTGCTCCAAGTCAGCACTGATTTATAAGAGCCAAAATCTGGCCCGCTGATCTCAGACTGGATCAAATTATTGGAGTTTCTGGCCTCTCTAACACACGCCCTGATCTGTATATGTGAATGAGAAATGGCATGGTCACAAATATGTCAGTTCATGGATACCCACAGATTGCAGGGACATCTGGCTGACAGAAACTTTAGGAGATGTAAAACTTATGGCAATGGGAAGAAATCCATTATTTGATTAAAAGATTAGATAATGTAGGAGGAAAAGTACTTGCAGTGAGCCTGTTGAACGGAGGCCTCCATGGGGCGGGTGAAACAGCATTTTCACCGTTAGCCAGTTTCTGTTAATCAGTTTTGATATAATTCTTCCTGAGTGTGCCTAATTCTTGCCACAGCAGCTTGAGCCATACAAAACATGAACAGGCGCCATGAAAGCTTCTCTAAAGCCTCTACTAATATTGCTCCCTCCTGCCTTGCAGCCCCTGGCTCCCCCCACCAGCTCTGCCCCTCAGTTACTCCATCACCACCTAACCACCCACGACATGAAGGAGTTAGATACTCTACTTGCAGCTAGCACACACACCAATACCAAAACAAGGACCCATTTTTGGAGCCACAGAGAGGCTGCATCCAACTCCAGTGGCCTAAACTTTGCCAAGGAATTTTTCATTTTACGTAGTTATCAACTTTTCAGCTGACCTGACTGTCAGCTGGGGTGTATGAGAGAGCCGCTGCTGAAAAAGAAGGAGTTAAGAATAATTTACACCATTAGGTTTTCATCAGATCTCATTCTGCTGCTAGAGAGCCCTAGAAGCATCTGTTAATAAAGGGTAGGGTGAATAAACCCCCTCTCCCTCGTGTGAAGATATCTTTTTCTATCCAGCTGCACCCAGAATGAAAGAGCTATCAAAGAAAGCTCCCCCATTAGCCATCAATTCAGAGCAACTTCAATCAGTCAGTTCTGCTGGAGCCTGTGGGAATATCTCCCCAGCAGCCTCCTACATGCTGCACTTGAGTGCTCAGAAGGAGCCACATTAGACCTGCCTGCCATCAATGCAGGGGCCTCCTTCTCTGTAACTTAATGAGGTGAGCCAGTTGGCATCAGTGACAGGGAGCTGAGGAGTTAAAATGAAAGTGTGAGTGCAAGCCACCCTGCTTGGGAAGGTGTGCACACACATGGGAAGCCATCAGCCCTTCCTTACGGGGCTCTCTGCAGGACTGAGGGCTGTTTCTGAGCTGCAGCAGACCCAAGGGAGGCTCAGAGGGATGGCAACAGCTCCCCTTACCACGTAAGCCATCCTAGTTGACATGGCCTGGCATCCCTACCCACATCTGGGCAGTCAGGGCGGGGAGAGGTGATGTTCTCTCTCATCCATGTGGTGTGACCTCCCCGCAAGCACAGTCATTTCACCATAGACAAGTGGTGATCAAGCCTGGCCTGGAGAGGCCATCCCCGCTGTCTGCTGCTCTGACAAGGGGGCAGGTGGCTGTCTCCTCACACATGCTGCTTCTCCAGCTGGCAAAAGCCCTCCCTGTTTGTCGCAGCTGGAGGATGGCTGAGCCATACAAAACTAAACAGGGAAACTGTGTCTCTCCCAGCCTTTTTAAAGATCAGAAAAATGCACGACTTGATACTCAAGGCTTCTCTCAGGCCTTGTCTCCAACCAGACTGGGAGGGACAAAACTAAAGCAACTTTCAAACACACCCAATACCCAACCATCATTTTTTCAAGGTCCAGTTTATGGATTGGACCTGGCCATCATCCATCCTGGTGACTCCTAAGGCACCTTTCTTGATCAGGTGCTCCTGCCAATAGCTGGCTCCTCAAGAGTAACTTCGCTGCTGAGATAGTTTTTTCCTTCTTTTCCTTGCCATTTGCTGAGACAATGGTATTTCTTCTTACTGAAGAGGAATTACTATTGCTCAAGGGACCTTTCCCAAGACAAAAAGTACCTCCACTTTTGAATGATACTTGAAAATTGCTCTTCCCATGTGCCAGGGACTACACTATCAAGTGTGAGGAGCATTCTGATGTGAAGATGGTAGTTACAGATTAAACACTGATCAACAAGTTGCCCAGACCTGCTTTGTGGAGCAGATCTATTGCTTCAAAAACCCAGAAAAAACTCATAAATTATTAGCAAGCTACAAAACAAAATCTAAGGCAGTGTATCTTCATTGCTTGGATGTAAGATTTTCACTTTCAAGATAAATTGTTCAAGGTAAGAAGCTGTGTATGGCTGTACAGCCAGCTCAACAAGCATAGCAGCATATTTCCTCAGTGGCTTTGTGATCTGAGTGCTCAAGAGGAGTCAGCAGTTCAGCATGACCAGCAGGAGAGTGTCTGCTTTGAGGTCTGGTAGTCAGATGCCTCAGACTGATGGTGAGATATGTTGTACAGTGGGTATGCCCCTCCTGTCACAAACACTTCATCATCTCTGTGTTTGGTTGGAAGCAGCAGTCTTTTTTCAATCTCCTCCTTTCCTCCAGGCAGGAAAACATCTTGGTGAGGCTGCCAGAGACTGCCTCAGTGGGGAAGGCTGTGCAGAACTGAACCATGTCAATGTGTTATTGGTAAAGCAGCACATTGTGTCTCACTTCTCTCTGTGCTCTGGGCTTGTCTGTGCGCAGAATGGTGCAAAAGTGAGGGAACAATGCTGACTCTTATCTCTGTCTGGCACACATGACTGGAGCCACCCTCTCTTGCTGGGTCCTTGATGGTGCTCAAAGAATTCTTTGGTCAATACAGTCAAGGATACCGACATATCAAGGAGTACCAGCATGGAACCTTGACCTTCATCCATGCCTAGAAACAGGTCACCATCAAGATCACACCTTGGCCATGCCAGTGTCCTAGGGCTGATCACGCAGGAGTACAGCCTGTGGAAGTGGATAAGCACTGCTGTACTGAGCGCACTGCTCACTTTCCTCTGGGCACTCACTCTGGAAGGTCACAGTGGGGGTAGGGAGATATTTGATAAAGGAGCAGGTTGACAGCTGATGAAGTCCAAGGCCTTCAGCTCCAGGCACTGACAAGATGCTCTACTCTTTCATCTCACACCTTCTTCAGGTGGGGCAGGAACACAGCCTAGCTCTGGCCTCCCTAACCAAGAGGGGGAAAATGCAGCAGGACTGCTTCATGCACTGGCTGGAGCATGCAGCGGAATACGAGTCCTTTCCCCACCCAGAAAGGAAGGACACTCCAGAACATGCATGCAGGCCCATTCGAGAAGGGACTATTTGTAGCCACATTCCCAAGCAGGCCAGTACGGCTAGCACATAAACAGTTTGGTGTCCCAGAGGCGACTTCCTACGGATACAGCAATATGAGAGTGCTCAGGGCATTTGTGCAGAACCTGCTCTGTTCTTCAGCTGGTTCCTGCCTTAGCGAAGTGCCCTCAAACTCTTGTTGCAGACTTTCCCTTGACTTCACGTTCCACATCCCTTCTCACACTGCCTATTCAGGGACTGTAAGGGGTCTATCAACCACATTCACACTGCTGTGCTTGCCCTGCTCCTACTGTATCCCTGCAGGGGACAGACTGAAAGGCGACAGAAAAATTAAACCAGGAACAATTTGCAGGGAGGCTCAGTGCACAAGCGCAAACATGTTTGTTTGTAAATGGTACATTCTACAAAAGACATTTCCTCTCATCCCTGGTGGCAGTTTCACCTTGATGTTTGCTCAAAGGATTTTATCACTGAAAATGCATCAGATGAATAAGAAGAAATTGTTAAAAAGTAATTTTACCACTGCCAAAATCCACAAAGTAAAAATAAATATAACAGCTTTCCCCTTTGCCTAAGCATCTTTCACTGTCTATGGGATCTTTAAGGTCTTATACTGATGAAAATGATTATACCACTGCTACTACCAACAATGCCTCGCTGGTACAATTCCCTTTGGCATGCGTGTGGATGCCTGTCAGGGGAATATCTCCATGCTCACACATTCATTTACATGCAACAATCTGTTTTGATCGCAGTTCAAGTGCCCATTTGTGCACAGGCCATTCAGCATGCATAGCTTTCTGTTCAGGATGTACAATACATCCCTTTCAAATGTGCAATAACAGACAGCTTACGCTACTGTCAGGCTGGATAGAAATAGTCATTGATTTCTGTACCACTTGTATCGCTTAGCTTGCATCGAAATGAATCTATTAGGGGTATTAGGCCTGGTCTACAACTAATTTGGGTATCCATTTAGTAAGAGTCTGATTAAGATGGGGAGGCTGTGGTCAGCACCCACTGCAGGCCTAACATGTGAAGATGCCATCCCTTCCCCATGTCTCCTGTTACTTCTTGGTTAGAGATTATTGCTCCTGCTGATCATGCCAGCACCCCTTGCTCCACCTCAGGCAAAAAGCCAACAGCAACCTCAGCAAGCTCTGCTGACGTTACACTGAAGCAGATGAGAGAAGTAGGATGCTATCCCTTCCTCGGCCTATACGGAACCACAATCTTCAGCAAGGACAAGGTGAAAGAAGAACACAAGTGAAAGAGGGGGCAATACCCTTGCATCTGATGTTTATAAAGTTAATGTCTGGAACATATATGTGTATATACTGGGATAGCCTTCCTGGTCCTGTTTGGCTGTGCTGCTCTAGTACGATGTGCATTAGGTGGTGATGCACTGCTTGAACTACAGCTGTGCAGTTACACTTGATGTGCTCATAAGGCCTCAACTAATGAGGGCATTAACGACAGCTGTAAAGTTGGTCCATACTGCTTTCTCTCTCCATAGCAACTTTAATTCCAGGATCTCAAAGCACAAGAGAAACGCCACAAATAAACCTTCCCAACATGCACTGAAGCGCGTGAGGTATTAGAGCTGGTTTAATTTTCGCAGCAAAGATCTTACATGAATAATGAATCCTTTTATTATGCTCATGAATTATCTGTGAGCAGGCTGTGAGCTTTATGAACATGTCTGCTGCTCCAAAGTTTTTAATGAACAGCCAACGTTAACAAATGTCACTGTACTAGATTAGATTGAAACTTTTTGCCCCTGCAGTTGGAGGTCTGTGATGGGTGCCCTGGGTCACAGGACAGCATTTAGCCTTCCTGGTGGAAAAATGAGAACCTCATTAGTGAGGATGACTATGAACTGACTGTATTGGTGTCACACTTGTGCCCTGGCTTCCAATCTCATTTGGACAGGTGAACAAAGAGCAATCAACAGCCTTAAGGTGAGAAAAACCTTACATGCTGTAAGTGGAATGAAAAAGGTCATGAAGAGAAGCCGTTAGGTGTTTGAGACGCTCTCAACTGTCTTCGGACACCTGTCCAACCCTAATCTTTAATAAGCATTTTTATCTGTGTTTTACAGATGCAGCAAGCAGCACACAGGGCACAGGAGTAACCTCTCAGGGTCACCTGTTCAGACAAACAATTTAACTCCCTATCTCCTCTGTATCACGTCTCCCCCCAAAAGGTGAAGGGCCTCAGCTTGCAAAACGGAGCTGGAAATCTCAGTTGAATGAGCACTCTAAGGGGATTTCTTGCTTGAGATGGTGAAGAAATAGCTTAAGGTTGTCTGTTTCCTTTTAGTCAGGCACTTCCTCCCCCTGTTGAATCTGAAATCAAGAAGCATCTAAGCAAGTAAAAAGGAGTGATCATTTAAAAAGAAACTATCCGCCAAGCTTTCAAATCTCCTAGAAGATTTGTACTTGAAACCACCATCTGTGTCCAAGTTCTGAGTCAGTCAGTATGTCCACATCTACTCACTGTGCCGAAGGTAGGGATTAAATACATTAGCCCACTGAAACCCAGGAAGGGAAAAAACAACCCTATGATTCTCAACTGAAAGGCAATAGTGAGTTCAGGAATAACAAGACAGCTCTCCTGAAAGCTGGATTTTACCTTGGACAAACAATAGCTGTATGCCTGCAGATGTGCTCACTGAAAAGGAGGAAGAGGGCCAGCAGAACAGAGCTAATTGCAACCATTTGGTCGAATGGACTGGAGTAATTTTCTTCAAATCTAGGTCCTTATCTTTCTCTGCTTCCTTATGCCATGCCTTTTTTCGCTACATCTATTGTTAAACCGATCCACCTCCTCCTGCTCCGCTGCAATTAGAGCCGAACATTTCCTTTGAATTAGCACATCAACACTCCCCTGTCCCAACTAAAAACAGTTTTGCCTCAGGGCACTGAAGAATCTTCACTGGCAGCAGCACGCTCTGCCGTAGGCACTACCTTGCTGTTTCATCCTCATCACACAGCTCCATCTAGTTTTCCCAGGGCAGCAGGTAGGCTCGACAGAAACCACAGCTATTCCTTACAGGGAAGCCCACCTTTCCAGATCTTTGCCGGCAGGCTCCCTGTGCAAAGTCAGCCTTATACGGAGACAGAAAATGAGAGACTATGCCACTTACCTTTGTTCCTTGGTCCCCAGTGTCCAGTTTTTAATCTCTGCTCACGCTGAGAACATAAATCATGCCAAAAGCTCATTCATGTAAACAATCTGCGCTGCACTTTTCTCAAAACTCCACTTTCTTGGGGTCTCCATACAGAACTGCAGGGCTGTGCTGAACCTGGGCGCTCCTCCACCATACCAGACTGCTGGTGGGATCCCATATGGGTGTAAAACTCGAAGGGCAACATTTCCACCATAAGAGATCCTGCTGCTGGCATGCACTAATGCAGCTCGGACTGTACTTTGCCTGCAGTTTCTTAATTTTTAACTCAAGAGTGGATCAAATCATGTTGAGTGTTTTGAAAAAGTAACCAATCCACCAAACACAATGGAAGTGAAAACAACTCCACTGTCATCCAAACAACTCCAACACTCCATCCCCAAGGACAGAAGCAAGTCCTAAATATTTGATTTTATGAAGTACAACTTACACTCACATGCTAGAATTCTGGGCATTTCTAAGACTGCCCAGGTGCTTTTGCCTGTAAATAATCTGACAGTGTGTTTTAATATGGGCCAGACTTAGATAGGGAAACCAAAAGATAGCTCTGCCTAATACTTAACATGGGAGCACCTCCTTAGTTTAAAGGAAGTGCTCTTTAGCATAGTATTTCATCCAAACGCATACCTTCAGTCTTGCCACCTCATCTGTCCTTGGATAACATTGAAATTGCTATTTCCCAAATTAAGCTCTGATTGAACTTTCAGGTCTCCGAGCTTTCATCCTCACTAAACGATCACATTCTCAAATGGAACAACAGCATGAGTAATTTCCCTTGAACACTGAGACTAAGCATATGGAAAATGAATCTCTTCTGTTCCTTAGTAAATTAATCACAAGATCTTTTATTTTCCAGTCTCACCATTTACTCTGCAAGGGATAACTCAAACCCCTTGCATTCAGCAGCTAGGCAAGTCCATTAGGAAGCCAGTTTGGCTCAGTACATAGTTATGCCAATGTCAGGATATTGTTATTCTGGCATCAGGACTCCTGGTAAGTAAGTCCTGTAACTAATTCAAAAATGAAAGGATACCTGCTCCTCTGCTTCCTGCACCCTGCTGTCTCTAAGCAATTACTTATGTGCCAGCATCATTGTAAAGCTGTGCTTTAGTAACATGTGAAAAGCAATTGAAGTTATGCAGCAACTTAAACACAGAAACGCTTATTAATACCTACACTTACAGTGAAGGGACTCAGGTCTGCTTTGTTCAAGTGACGAGATCATTTGCAGAGCCTCCTAGTCAATGTAAACCTGACTGACAGGTCACTTAGGCTTTCAATTCATCCCAGCAGACTACTGATGGGTATAAACTGTTCCTCTGACAAGCAAAAAGGCAATAACTAACACTTTACTCCTGTCTTGGTAAGGCTGGATGATATGAAGCTAAGGCTTTCTCCTGAAACTCCTGCCGGCTGAAGGGAGACTGTCACGTGAGATATGCTGGACTTTGGGGAAGATCTGTGAGAAACATTTTAAGTCGTTCTGGTTACCCCTCCTAAATGAACTGCACTAGCAAGCTCACCCTTTGAAACAATTCAGAGGTAAACTCTTCCTTGAACACGTGAGTACATATTTTCAGTGTCTTATTGACTCATCTCATATGCTTGAGTAGTTCTTTTCCTGTTGTGTGGGAACACACTCAATACCAAACTTTTTTTCACAATAAAAAGGTGCTTTAATGAAGTTTTGCATAAAAGGAATGGAGGCAAAAAAAAAAAGAGTAAAAACTACATTCTGTCCAGCTAGCAGGACAGCTGATGTGGAGTTGAGGCTGTGCTGGGCATCCATGTTCAGAAAAGCAGTGAGCAAACCAGAAATTCTCTGCTCCAGGGCTGTCATGCCTGGCTCTCTCCACAGTCAATGGAAAATGCTGCTGCTGCCACAGCACACAGAAAGCCAGAGTTTGCTGCACATACAGTGATTTAACAACACCCAGCCAGAGGAACGGCGCAAGGGAGCTCATTTTTTAAAAGACTTGTATTTCCTAACATGTAAAAGTCTCCTCATGGTGTGAAACACGGTTCAACCTTCCCAAGTTAGTACAATGCTTTCTGAAGTGCTTTATTTTAATATTGATATTGTCCTGCTTTGAAGCACCTTATATGCGCTGGGGAAGAGTGACTCAGAAGTTGTAGGAACACAGTTGTGCTCAGGGTATTTGTCCCTTTCCCTCGATTGTAAGTGGTCAGTTAACACCCCATCACAATAAGCGCAGTTGGGGTTATCCGATGATGGATACGCTCTAGTCAGGGCTCTTGGAGCAATGGGTTGCAGATTCAGAAGGATCTCTCAGAAGTGTAAACTTGTAATGGCTGCAGAACAGCGCAGTGATGTAAAATCAATGCAGATGCAAGCTTTAATACAAAGGTAATGGGGAGGCAAAGACATAAATAAGGAAAACTACGAGTGAAGAAAGGGCTGGTAATAGAGGAAAGCGCAAAGAGAACATGAGGTGCTGTCATTTATGATAAATAATTCCTAGGTAGCTCTTGCACAAGGCTTTTCAGACATGCAGCCCAAAGTGCTCTAAAGAGGAACTAATATCTTTTTATGGTTGAGGAAACTGAGGCACAAAGAAGGGGTGCTGCTTATACGGGCTCATGTATTCCATGCCAGATGCAAAAGTGGATGTCAGGATTCTCAGCTTCCTATTTCAAGCCCCACCATGCTATGCTGAAATGATTTGTTCTGCCATTTCTGCAGTCTTTCTCCCAATATACTTGTTGGCTAACAATAAACCCAGCTTGCTGCTGAGGTATGGGTTTCCCTAGTCAGGAGGGCTATGGATTGGTGTACTCTTTTTCCACACTCCACTTTCTCTATATTTTGAACATTTGCACAGGTACAATACAGTTTGCTACCTAGTTCAATACCAGGTACCTTTGCACAGAGCACTTGTCACAGCTGAATGCACACTGGAAGGGCTTAGATATGTATTCTAAAGAGGGAACACATAGAAGTAAAGCATAATGTCTATTTCTGTCCCTTAACATCTTTAAAGCCATTTTGTTCCCAGAATTACTGCAGCCTCTCACACCACACACAGTGCTCCATTGCCCCTGTTGTCCTCTATAGCCAGACAAAATTCTCCAGCCAAAGGATACTCCTGAAAAACCTGATTTTCCACAGCTGATGTACTATTTGTATGATCTTTTTTTCCACAAGGAAAACTATTTCAGTAGAAAACTTTGCTACAAGTTCAAAAGTATTTTAAAAAATACTCATTAAAAAAATTTGGAAATATGTCAGTTTTGTATTTCTGTCTTGCCCTTTGCCCATTTCCCCATTCTATTTGATGCTGAATCCATATATATCTATTTCTTCACCTTTGCTTTTTTCCTCCAACTCAAATTTTTTTGTTCTAGCTTTCTGACCTTCTTAACTTCTGAAGCTATTGTATAACAAACAGGTTTTAGGTCATTCAGAAATGGAGATGTTCCCAAAAATTAGAGAGTGGAAAGTGTAAATATACACAAATGCAGAACACACATGCATTACCATTTTACCACATTAATTGGTGAGGGAAATAAAAAGATGTATAGGAAAATATATTCTTCGAAGTGCCTTTTTAAGGTAGTATAAAACCAAATAATCTACTCCATTTTAAATTTTTCAAACCAGAATTAGCGTTCAAGAAAAGAAATTAATCCTCTTAAAAGAAAATAAAAACAGAAACGAAACCAAAACAATCCCAACAAAACCACCCCACCACAACAAAATACCTCTACTGTGTCTTTCAGCCTAAAATAAACATCAGCACCACTTATCTGTCATCAAGCACTGCTTCTGCTTTCTGCTTGCTGACAACCTGCTACAAGTCCCTTTTGAGTCCCTTTTGGGATTTTGCCTCTCTCTCAAAGCTAGGTAAGTGCAACTCTCCTGCTTCTCTGGGTACCTAGTCCATTATTTCTGGACTGAAGACTTTACGCTTTTCTCTCAGTACCTGTCAAAGGCATTTCCTTCGACAAAGCCACCATCCTCTCTTTTCCAACTAATCACTTTCATTCATTACCTAATCATTCAAGAAATAAATGCTGATTGCTTTCCTGGGGAGGCAGTGGTAGAAGTCCAAGTGGTTAGGAAAAAAGTAACCTATTGCATGTAAAGTTCCATACCAAATACTAAAACCCATATTTGCCCAGATTCTCTAAGGGTCAGAGGCTGAGCCTAAATAAAAACCAGTTTTCCTGGGATGGTACTGAGAATTCTCAGAGTTTATCATCTACCCACAGCTTTAGAAAGTTATTGTTGGTACCTGAAGGGAAGGTGACTGTTTAAAAGAAATGCTCTGCTTCAAAGGCCCAAAGGGTCTTTCTAATGCTGCCCTATCTTTCCAACAGCTTCTGGCACCATGGTTAGCTTTTGATTGATCACTCACTATCTAATTCTCACATGGTAACTCTGCTAACACTGAGAATCCTTCCAAATCATCAATTTCTTCCATGGTTCTTGGGACAGACATCTATAGGATGCTCCTGAGAATTCTGAAGGCTTTGTGGGCAAGGACTTGTAGGTCTGTTCAAAATGCTCTTGCTGGAATATCTGTAGTCACACAGCAGGGGAAAAAGTCCTGATGTGGGGATACTGGAAGGCTTGCTCTATCCAAGTTGTTAAGCATTCTCCATCACTACTCAGTTATAGAAAACTATTTGTAGGACAGAGATTGTAAATCTCAGTTCCACAAATATTACTCAAAATGAGGGAATACATCTCAGCTATTTCCGCCCTTTTTATGTGAATGGCATAGGAAGATTATCTGTGGTCCACAAATAATATATCATATCCCTTACCACTCAGACATCTCCCTCCAAGTCAGAAGAAGATCTGGAGACATGGAATATACACATTCAACACCTGCTCTCTGGGTTGTTGGTATGGTAACATGCATCTCTCCTTGAACATCCTTTTCTACTTCAGACTTTCAAGATAATTTGTCTAACTTGTGACAAGCCTATCCTAAATCCCAAATTTTAATAAGCTTGGAATCTTCAAAATACATTAATTCCCAAATTTGCTAATCCCCCTAAAAATTCCAAATTAGCTAACAGATTTGCATTAAGTCTATCCACTAAATTGCCTTATCACACAGTGAGAAAAAATTACAGTATAAAACCTGAGATTTGAACCTGCTTAAGGCAACACAGCTTATGTATTAAATGTGCCCACGTACAACTGGGCCTACCCAGATACATTTGCTGCAGTGTCTTCATTGTTTCTCCCATCAGGCTTAAACTGCTTGCATAAACTCCAGCTCTGCTCCCTCCCACGAGGTCCACAGCACTTCCAGGATCCAGGGAATGACTGTAAGCACTAGTACGACCTCATTCTGGCTACAGAGAGATCATTCACATGCTTCAAGCAGAGCTGCCCCTTTGGAGCATCTCAAGTTGCAAAGGACAGCCACGAGTTTCACCTCATTTCCTTGCAGCTGTTCATGTTGCTAGCAAGGCAGCTGGATGTAGCTATGAAGAATACACAGAATAGATGGGATTTCTAAAAGATCACAGCTTCCAGCTTCTCCTTGCTCCACACCAGCTGTGCTAGGTACTAGGAACATGTCCTGTGCAAGGGGCTTGGTCAGCTCTAGACAGATGCAAGGGAACAATCCCTGATTCCAGAGGCACTAACAGAGGAAGAGACTGGTTGGACAGACACTCCAAATTTGAATAGAGTTGAATTTAGAATCAGAAATAATGACTCCCTGTCTCATGGATTAACAGCCAGACAGCATACTATTGTAAACCACTCTGAGATCCCTGGATGACAAATAAATCGGTAGGCACAAAATACCAGCAGTAAACCATGATAATAGCAACTTCCACCCAGTGACATCACAGAAATCCAGACAAGTGATTTGCTCTCCCTTCTAGTGGTGTCCAACCCAAGAATTCAGGAGAGCTGCAAAGATTTTCAGAAATCAGTACACTTCACAGTTTCAAATAAGTATTCCCTTTTACAGGTTAATGTGAGACAGGGAGATCCATCAGACCTTTGATTGTATTAGAGGATGCACCTTGGTCTCTACCATCCCACAACCAAAGCAAACAACCCTGGCTCACAGCGGGCAACAGCTGGGCAGCTGTGACAGATAAAGCCAAAAATGACAATCTAGAGCCATCTTTGACTTTACAGCATCAAATACTTGCCAGTTGTTCCATTTCTTTAAGCAAGTTGGAGCAGGTATCAACTGTGTCTGGTTGCACACAAATGAACATTTCTTCCAACAATCTAACATATCAAATTTCTCTCCAGCTTATACAAAGCCTTGCTTCCTGTCCCCTTCTTGATGGAGCTCTTTATTTTTTCTGTTTGATCCATTTTCTTGCGCACTGTCTGATCCTTGACTCTTCAGGGCATAGCACACACCCGGTTGCACTTTCTTTTCCAATTTCTATTTTATTTCATAGCAGATCCCACTGCTCCAAAGTTAGGATATGTGAAGATACAAAGTCAGGCTCTCAAAAAACGTGCACGTGTAAATGCAGTGAAACAGCCCAAAACACAACCAAATGCTCCCTTCAGAATGTTGCCTTTCCAACTCCACTTAGTGTTCACTTAAAACACCCTCTGTAAACTGCAAACATTACATGAAATCTTTTGTTGGCTACATGTGACCCTCCTCAGGGACAGGATTTCCTGTCCTCACCTACTTGCAGGACTTTCCAGAGTTACACCTGAAATGGTAAAAACGAACAGCTTCCATGCTGGAGTGCTTGCAGTGGGACAGAAAGCTGTGCATTCCCAGGAACCACCTGCTCATTTCCCCCCTCCTTGTCCACACTCTAAAATTCAAACTGTTTCCCTGAACAGGCAAAGTGCAAGAGGGTGCTTGGCTCCCCTACGAGACCATGGAGAGGAAGCTGTCTGCACTTTAGAAGTCGCTGAATGCAAATGCTTTCTTCGTGTGAAGTGGCTCCTCCCCAGTCCTTCAATTTGACAATGATGTCCTAAGTGCAGTGAAGCTGTTATGCTTCTCTCACCTAAGGCACTCAAATCATGAGCTTTTCAGTGGAGGAAAGGTGAGCCAGCTCGAGCCAGTTTGGAAGACAAATGACAGCCCATCCCCAGAACCTGCTCTGAGCAGCTTGTGAGTGTGAAGGAGGGCTATGATTGTATTTTACCTCATTAGCTTTCATTGCCCTGCTCCTCCACACACCCCACAGGCTTCGTGAAGCTCTCCGTGGAAAGAAAACCCAGTTTGGAAGGGCAGAAGGCCATGCCACTGGGATGCCACGTTTAGTAGAGTCTCTTGAGAGGGGACACAGCGCTCAGGCACTCTGTTAGAGCATGCACAGGCCGCGGAGAAGGGGCACAGCGGTGACTCCTACTCCCTTGTGAAAGATGGGCTGTTCTTCCAGTGTACGGTATGGACTTGATACAGAAATCGCCATACCACATCCTCCTGGACTCTGCTATGCAAGAAACCAAACTGGGCTTAGATGATCCTTACTGGCCTTAAAATTTAGCTACAGCAAAATCTTATCACACTTCCATTTTTCCCTCAGTGGAAGGAGTATTTCTTCACAAAGGCCAGCCACATTTTTTTTTCTGTTCAAGAGATCCAGTTTTTTTTTCTTCCCTGAGAAAATGCAGAGGTCATTTCTCTGCTCTGAGATTTGCTTCTTTGTGTTACTTGCTCTTTGAGCTGTGAGAAAAGAAAGTGTCTGTCTTAAAAGCTGCTCTCACTGACTGCAGCACAAGCTATTCTGGGTGCCTTGTGATAATGGCTCCCAGCTTTTTTTGGGCAGCCGTGTCCATTTACAAACCAGAAACCTTCTGTCTGTGTCTGTTGTTGCCTCCCCCTTTTTGAACCCGGTGGTTTGACTCGAGCAGGCTGAACAGTGGTACTGGTGAGATCATACAGATGATCTTTGAGACAGGAATTGGCATCGTAGGCTATTCCTCACACCGGAGCTCAGCAGCAGCAGTGCAAATGCCTGGGAACCTATTTTATAGGTTGATGTTAATGATTTATAGCATTACCACAGCTGTAGTCTCTCTGGAGCAAATAATTGAGTGTGTTTTGCTAAAACTTTAATCAGCACAACTTCAGCCAGTTGTAATAACAGTCTCCATTCTCATCCTCCCATGTGTGAGGGAGTCAGGTCATCCAGTCAAAGGTCAAGTAAAGGCTCACTGCTGAGAAAAAGTACATTACTCTGTGAGGCAAAGGTGATTGATTCAAACCTTTGGCAGGCTCCTAAGGTTGTAAATGCCCAGCACAAAATCTTCCCTAGGCATGCTAGCGAGAGGAGCCAGGACTGACAGACAAACTGGCAGCCTTGCCTCCACCCTTGGGAGTCCAGACACAGTGACTGCCAGCAGGAGAGTATCTGGAGGTCTCAATGAGGGAGACCACCATCTCAAAGGGCTAAGGAAAACAGTGGGAATGGACCCCCCAATTCCTCTAAGCCCCAAATGGTGAGGAGGCCAGAACTTTGCTCTCATTTCGTACGTGCAAACACAAACCAGATCAAATATGAATGATGGTGTCCACACAGTCAGTAGTTTCACTGGGAGCCAGCTGGTCAGCTAAGAAGAGGTGGGAACCGTGTTACACAGTATCTATTTATTTGATGTACTTATTTATTCATTTTATATTGAGGACACTGCAATCTCACAAAAAATTCATCTTCCCAGAAGCTGCAAAATATATTTTTCAGTCTTGTTGACCCTTTGGCTTTGTGGAATCACAGTCTAATATATCACCTGATAATCATATTACATACCTGAATGCTGCCTTTCATCCACTCCCTGGTGCGAGGTGGTTACGAGTCACACGAAATGAATACCGATAGGGTGGCATTTACACGCCAGGCATCCTCACTGGCTGCACAGCAAGAGCATGAAGGTCACCCACTGAATTGGTTTGTGCTTCAGTCAATATTGTCCCATGTGCTCCAGCAGCCCTGTTTTCAGAGAGCATTATCTAATTGAAAACCAAATCTCTGCATCTGAACGCCAGCCAGGAGGCTCACCCAGGTCCCTCCTTTTCTCTGTGCCTCAACCACTTGTATTTGATACTAACGAGTCTCATCTTTTCCAGGAAAGACAAAATAATGAGAGCTTATTTGAGTACTCTGCACAAGAGAGGTGGAAGCTGAAATGGCAAAGATGGGAGGGGTAAGAGTGGTTTCAAAGGAGCTGGAAAAAAAAAAAAACTGTGAAAAAGGGTAGCAATGAAAAATAGTTCCATGAATATTGATGCAGATCTTTAAAAAATACTTTTTTTTTCTGTTAGTGCTGCTTTGGTTGTTACTTTTCAGACTTGTTCTTGTGCCTCAATTTGACAAATGGAAGATCTGAAGTAAGCAAACTTGGTGTGTTCAGTTTTGGGCCCCTCCCTTTAAAAAAGACATTGAGGTGCTGGAGCATGTCCAGTGAAGGGCAAGAATGCTTGTGAAAGGTTTAGAAGACATCTTACGAAGAGCAGCTGAGGGAGCTGGGCTTTTTTAGTCTTGAGAAGAAGAGGCTCAGGGGGCCCCCAATTCACTCTCTACAACTGCCTGAAAGGAGGGTGTAGCCAGGTGGGGCAGGTCTCTTCTACTGTGCCTGCAGTGAGAGGATCAGAGGAAATGGCCTTAAACCCTTAAACTGAGACAGGGAAGAGTCAGATTAGATATTAGAAAAAAAGTCACTGTTAGGGTGGTCAGGCATTGGAAAAGGTTGTCTAGGGAGGTGTTGGAGTCACCATCCCTGGAGGTGCCTAGATCTGGCACTGGGTGATATGGTTTTGTGGTTTAGGGGTTACAGTGGTAGTGCTGGATGGATGGCTGGGCTTAATGATCTTAAAAGGTCTCTTCCAACCCTGATGATTCTATGACTATTTTTGTGCTTACTATAAATGCCTATCTGTTCCATCCCATCAAAAAAAACCGTAACTGCCTTAGAAATACATTAAATCTAAAATTCTCATGACTGATGGAGACATTTCTCTCGGGGGGAAAAAAAAGGGTGCCCATAAAGATCCTTGGCTTATGCAGTGTTACACAGGAGGGCAGGGACAGCCGTGAGCACAGAACCCAGGACACAAGTGCCAATGTTGCAGTGAAGGATCATGGAGGATTGCTTGCAAAACGGCCTCCACTTACTGAGCATGTGAGCAGCTAAGAAGAGTGGTGAACCCTGCCAAAGACCTGCCCACACACTTCTGCCTGAGCAGTCACAGCTCACCCCTGTGCTTTGGCTAACCTCCCTGCAGCAGAGCAAAGGCAGCGCTGTTCCAACAACTGCCACTCAGCTCCCTCCCAGCCACAGCTGAGGGACACAAATTACGGAGAGGAAATTTAACCATCTTCTCTGATTTCCTCCGTGTAGGGGTAAAAAATCGTGAGCCAGGAAACACAGATGAACACATAATTGGTTATTGATAGGCGCCAAGAGCAGCAGCAACTGTTTGCACTGAGAGCAACATCTCTGACAGTGCCTGATGTCAGCACTGATCTGCTTTACCAACAGAAGGAAACAACCTTCCGCCACAGCATCAGGCACTACGGACAATTACCCAGCAAACATGGAGCAGGGAAGTGGCTGACCTGCCCAACCAGGGGATGCCTGCTGCTTTCCTTGCTGGCGTCATTGGATTCCTATGGAGGTAATGCCCACAAAAATTCTACCTGCTCTCTGCCATGGGCGGTGGGGCTGCAGTGCAGGGCCAAAAGTTTTTTCATCAAAATCAAAGTCTGCTTATTCAAAAATGAAATACACTTCCCTGGAATTTACACTGGGATCCCAGGCAACTCATGGAGAGTGGTGAAGCCTTGCAAAATCAGGTGCCATCAGGTTCCCAAACCCTGTTCTTTGTGTCTCTGGTGAATTTTATTGGCATAGACCAGGGGCTCTTCAACTTGCTCTTTAACTCTTTCTTCCACTTTTTTGTCCTTTCCTCCCTCTTTCTAAGCCCAAATACCTTGTTTTCTCTCCTTTCTCTACCCTGGTTCAGTGCCTCTCTGCTTTTCTTCCTCTGCCAATGCATGGATCTCTTCCCTCTCTTCCCCTCTATGCGCCCTCACCTCCTGTTCTGTGCCCATTTTCTTTTGTTGGGTCCACATAGCCATCCCCTCCACTTTTCTGTTTCACTCCCTACATCCACATCTTCCTTCCTCCATGTTCTTTCATCCTCTTTCTTTGCCACCTGCCAATTCAAGCCTGTCTGTGCTTTCCAGTTCTTTTCTTCCCCGATGCCATTTCAATTATTGGCTGATTCTCTGCTCGCTTTCCTCTCTCTCTCTCTCTCTTTTTTTCCCCCTCTTTTCTCCCTTAGGGACTCAAGCTTGTCTCTCTCCATTTGTTTCAGGGATGCCATCGCTGTGGATTTTTAGACATTTGCAGGTTTGTTTGTTTTTGTCATCATACTCCTCTCTTGCTGTTTAGCTGCTTGTCACTTCACTTTCCTCTTTCTGCCTACCCCAGCCAGAGCATCATTATGTCCTTTCCCTGTCTCAGCCCATCATTTCCCACAGAGGCCATTATTATTAACCATGCCGGGAGATGTATGAGCAGCGGTCAGCAGGGTCAGCGGGGCTCTGTTTCAAATTGATGGGAATCAGAAATGGAAGTGGCACAGCAGGCGAGGGGACGTACCATGTGGAAAGGAAGCAATGGCACCTCGCAGGCTGAGTTTCAGAGGGAGAGCTGGCAGCTGAGCTGGAGGGGTCTCCAGCACCCACACCCTGACAGACGCACCTTAATTAATGCCCCCTCCTCCAAAAGCCGGCTGAAGCCAGCGAGTGTGAAGGATTCTCAGTGATCCACACGCTGCCTGTTGCACTGTAGATCAAGCCTCATTTTATAGAAACACGTCTCCGTCAGCCTCCTGACATCTTCAGGCCAGACAGAAATTCCTTTCAATTAAAGAGCTTGCAGGAGGATCCCATTACTGCAGCAGGTATCTCAAGTGCAGGAAGGGGGTGAGAGAACAGCTGCCAGCACTGAGCAGGGGAAAGGATGTAAGAGGCTATGAATATTGGTTTCTGATGTTGATAGGAGGAGAAAAGACAAGTCCCAGAGCAGTGCTTATTTAATGACCTAAGGAAGCAGAAGCAGAGGGAGCCTCATTCCTGGTGCCCTTGAGGATGCTGATTGTGAATCGCCATGTGCTGGGCTCCTGCTTGAGACAGGCATCCTGTAGAAAAGCCTTCTTTCCCCCACCAGCATCTGCTCCAAGCTTTTTGACAATTACCTCTCCTCCACTCTCATAGCCCCAAAACTTCCAGCTCCTGGCAAGAGAAGGGGTTCCAGCTACATTCCTGTCCCGGGCACCACATTTATAGGACAAATGCTTTGGAGACTGCCAGAGCCGTTTAGGGAACAGCATCTTGAGGCAGCAAATGTTCTTATCTTCCTGTGCAACACCTCAGTACAAGCTGCACTCTCTTTCAGATACTTAAGGGGGCTGCATGGTTTTAATAATCCTGCTTCTTCACACTCTTGCAAGTCCAGGAATTTAAAGTAAAGTTACCTTTTAAAACAGCCTTCAGAACACTGAAAAATGCACATGGGAAAGGATCGCTTAAAATTGCTCAACCAGCCCTGTCTCTGTTGCCTTTCCCCACAGGCATCATTTTGTTATTGCCTGCATATAAATGAGGCAGGCTTTGATGGAAGAGCTATCGACAAGGGTAGCTCACTCCATTTGCTTTTCCTGACATGGGGAGTTCTGGAGAGGACAGAGCCTACATTACAAATGGTCAGAAAGGGAACAGTCAAGTAACAGAGGGATATCTTTGATATTCCTCTGCTAGGTTGATGTCTACTAAACAGGAGCTAGTAGGGGGGTCTTTGAGTTTGAAGGCTAGCTAGCTAAATGAATAGCCTTTGCTGTCATTAGTGTTTTGATGGTACTTTTATATTTAAAGTCACTTTCAAAAAATCTCTTCTGGACAACTCTCCAGAACAAAGCTGTCTCCTTGTGAAGCTATTTCCAGCGTCATAAAGACAATGCACACCATTTGCCACAGCAATGTGAAGACAAATCCAAGTGGATTCTATTTACAACCTTACAATTGAATTTCCAAGCTAGGGTTTGACAGGTGGAAACAGGAATTTGCAACATTCCCTCACAGATTTATTGATATTGTATAACCACTAGATTAAAAAAGAATTGCAAATCAGAGTGAAGTGATAAAGATGAGCAAAACAACAGCAAATAATATGAGTAAGACCACAGTCACTGGGCAATGTTTGCCAATAGTATATTCATTTTAGGGCTGGAAACATGCAGCTTCCCTGATTAGGTACAATTCCCCGTACAATTCCCAGACACCAAAATCCTGGCCACAAAGGCCATAAACTTTGAGGAGGTCTTGAGGCCCTTCCAAACTATATGAAAATCTCTTTGGTTAAATAACTGAGCTTCCCACACACACACTTTTTGTCATCCAAGCCATCCTTGTCAAGAGCAACTGATTAACATGCAGTTGGGGCTTACAGGCCAAATTATAAGATGAAATATGCTGGGAAAAGGTTCCACACGTGAAACCCAGTTTTTGACTCATTCTCTCCTGCAAGCTCTCTGGTACACAACTTTGTAAAAAACTGTTCCCTGAACACAAATTAAGGCCTTTAAGGCATCTGGGCTATCTATGCTTTTTTTTTTTCTGCAAAGAAGTGTTTCCAGTGAGAAAGCTTAATCCTCAAGTGAGGCAGGTCCTGATACAAACACCCATAATGTCAAATCCACAGACAGTGACAGCCACTACCCTATTATTATTTAGCATAAGCTAGGTGAATGACATGGGAAATTTAGACAAGTTTATTCATAACTTCAGAGGAATTTAAATATAGACATTTTAAAAAATGCCTACAAGCTACCGTGTGGGCAAAGAACTTCATATTGGTCACTGTGTTTTCTGAAAGAGAGCTGCAATAATGAAATACTTCTGCATTCCCATAACCAGAATTCACAGAAACATTCATGCTTATAGAGAATAACCTTTTGCTGTACAGCTGGGAATTTAAGCCAGCAACTATGTGTAAATTGCAAGAAACTGTGAAAAAAATTAGAACAACTTTTAAAACATCTAAGGACTGAAATAAAATAATTTCCACAACCTGTCCTCTAATCAGCACCTCGAGAGTGGTCTGAAACTTTTCAGGATGCATCTCACTCTGTTTAAATTAACACAAGTACTTTTTCAGAGAGGTCAAATTTGGCTGAGTAGCGTTAGGTTTGGAGGCACAGGTAGGTGCCAAGAGGTGTGTTACAGCTTTATCTCTGTGAAGAATGCAGCCCCTTCAAAAGGCAGAGATAGCTGGCTTTCCATTTAAGACACAGCACATTTTATTTTGACTACAGCAGCCACAGGATTACTGAGGAAAACATAACTTTATATGGCAAATCAGCCAACTAGTGGCTCGCACAATCTCACATTGATATGCAGATGACATTACTTGTCTTCTGGGATATGAATAATGCCATAAATGACACACAGAGAGTATTTTCTTAAAAGCAACTACTGCTTTAAATGACACACTCTGATGCCAGGCAATGTCTGATCATTTTTTAAAGGCATTGGATCTACAAACAAATCAAGTTCCTGAAAGATACTAAACAGCAGCTGTCACACGAGGAAGGAAGGTGAGCAGAGACAGACAGACGAGGGAGATGAATGGTCAGCAGAGTTTTGGGTAGGATCTCCTAGTACATTACATACCTCATACAGGAATAATGGAATGTAAATACCAGCACATCCCTAGTGACCACTTAGTTTCGACAAGAGAAACAAGGACTTGGCTCAGTGGCTCAGCAACTGCACACCTAGTGAGAAGCAGCAGCCCAAGGAGAACAGAGGGCCCCAGGGGCTGTACATAACTCAGCACCACTATTACTCTTTCTAAGGAGGTTATAAAACTCCTTAGAAACTCCTCTGGAGCTGGGGTGGCACTAAAGAGGGAGAGAACTAAAAAGAAAGTAAAATGAATAAATAATCTATTCCTGCTGAAGGCCTGTGCAAACCAGGAACATCAGAACTTTAGGAAGATGGGGTAGACTGAGCTGTGCCAGAGAACCCCTGTGCTTATATTCTGCTCTGTGCCTGGTGCTACTCCAGCCTTTTAACTGGAGAACAACATTTGAGGGGTGCTCCGAAGCAACACCACTACAACACCCTATGTTCAACAACACCTAACAGCCCTGCAAATCTTAGTTCAACTCCCTTGCCCATCTGTAGAGAGTTCCATGGATACTCCGTGCCCCCTGCCCTCTTGTGCACAGTGACCAAAGCCTGACACTTGATTTTTGCAACAGGCCTTTGTTAAACTGCCTCCTAGAAAGCCTCTCTCCGTGGCATGGAGAAGAGCCCTCTGGGACAGCTGAGGATTTCCTAGGAGAAGAAAACATACCGGTGCCCATGCCTGCAGCACTGCCTGAGCTTGACACTTGGAGAATTTAAATCCCTCCGTCCCTCCCAGAAAAGGCAAGAGTGCCTGTTGTGCCAGGGTGAGCAAGGGAAGTTGTGCACTGGACCTCACCTTAGCAAAGAGAAGGGAGAGACTGGACAATGAAACACAAGCTCATGCACAGAGGGGGACTTGGGACATTCAGTCTCCAGGTTTTTTATCAGCCTAGAGACTGGAAGAACACCTTCACTTCCAAACACATTCATAATTTCCAGACTGTCAGGAGAACACCAGACAAGGGGCAACCCTTGGATGTTTTTAAAACATTTCTACATTGATTCCTTCTTGAGATACAAAGCAGCAAGTGAGCTGAAATCTCCTCTTACTCAAACCTTATTTTTCATAATTATGCATCTTTAGCGTTTCATAACGACCAATTTAATCACTTTTGCCGTTTAGAGGGCTACAACAGCCAATTGTGGTAATGGCCTTGGTATTTGGTAGAACCATTTAACGCCCAAGAGCCCTTGTTCTAGGCCACTTGATGCCACTTAAGTTTGACAGACAGACTCTCATTAGCACAAGTTGCAAAACCTCTCCGATGAAGCTCATTTCTTTTAAACAAACTCTGCTCAGTGATCCCCAAAGTCTCCGAGCGAGGAAATTTTTAGCTCACTTCAGATCTGTGCAGGTCTGTGGAAATTAATCAGCATATTTCACCATACTATGGGCTTTCTATGAAATTCTCTACCTTTCCTCCTCGCAGTTGTTCTCTCATACTTTGCACATAAGATCTGTTTCTCCTGTGGCCACCCGGCCTGTCTCCTGGAGGGCCACCTGGGCTTATGTGACCTTTCCTTTTCACACGTAACCCTCTTGATGAGCTTCTGCTCCACTCAGACCAGCCTGCACCTGCCTCTAAAGGGCAGCTCTCACAACTCAATTGTTTCTTGCTGAGGACAGACAAAACACATCTGGAAACCTTTAAAAATATCTACAGATCTTTGGCTGCTGTTAAAACTGCTGCCCCTGCCTTTGCCATTCCTGTTAACCCCACCTGTTCTTTAGAAAGTGAACCAAAATGCAAAAAATAAAGCTCAGAGCACCTGAACTGCTTTACATGCTCTCAAACTCCCATGCAAGTCTGCACCCCAGCTCACATGATGCCCAGCAGATCTGAAAAAACTCATAGTCCAACAACACTGAATATTTGCTCCAAACGCAGCCAAGGCAGGCCTCCCTACAGAGCTGCAAGGACGAGCAGTGGGATAGCAGTGGGATAGCAGGAGTGCTGCAGACAGTGTTTGCCAAATGCACGGAAGGTGGCTTCTGAGAAACCTCAGGCTGCTGCAGTGAGGGTATGAAAGGAAAGACAGAGGTTTTTACTCAAAGACTGAGCAGAAGGGATGGCTTCTCCTCAAAGAACTTTGTGTTCAATGGGCAGGCTAGCAACTCAGCATTACTGTTGAGGAAGGATGTCAGATCTATGATGTCTGGTTTAAAACCACTGAATCCATTCACTTCTGCAATACTCTCCAAGAACAGATTTGCCCTTTATATTTTATCTTTTTCCCATTATAGCACAACCATAGGATGTGCAATGAGACTCAGAGTTGTAAATGTAGGAATGTTAAATGGAAAACACGTTGATGAACAGTTACCTCCTGGCTGATAGATGGAAGGCATTATTTTGTGGCACAGTCTGATGGGACAGAGTACTATCTCACCCTGTGAACAGTCTGAATACTTCAGTAAGGCAAAAAACCACAATATGTTGAGCTAAAGGAGGAAAAATCAGTCCTTAGAAAGGAAAGCTCTATTTTCAACACAACTTGCCCCCAATGTCAACATCTTCCATGACTACTGCTTTCTGACATGTGAAATGTTGACCTGAGAGAATTGGACAGTCTAAATGTACCTCATGTTCTAAACCACTGTGCTTTGTTCCAGTACAACTAATGCAGTGTGCTCAGTGCCATAATTAAAACAGACTCTGTTTCATCAGGCACACACAGACAAACCCACAATATTACGAGACAGTGTGTGCACCTGTCCAAAGCCAAAGAGAGCATTAACCGATGTTGTGATATATTACTTGAGCAATAGCCCAATGCCCCTTAATTAGAGGCTGCCTGCTAAGGTACACTCAGTAGGAGAAGAGCTAAGGTTGCATCTGTAACCTTAAATCTCACCTTACCTGGCTTGTGAGTGCTTAACTGTGCAACTTTAATGTGTTCTTATCAGAGCATTTTTATTGAGCCATTATTAACACTGGGTAGATACAATCCAGTGTTTCCCAGATCCCCCTCATCCCCAGCCATTACCTGAGCCACACTGAACACGAGATTCAAAGGAAGCATTTAAGTCAACCTCTGCTGTCGCTCTCCAGACACCCAGTGCTGCTAATTCCTTAGCAGCTTCCTTAAATGGGACTTGAGTTTTAGTTGCTATCTCGCATGCCCTCGGCCAGCCTGCACATTGAAGGAAATCCTCTACTGATAATTAATAAGTTCCCCTGACACTGGCTGCTCATTAATCTATTATTTTAGTCTTCTAATTACTTTTGTCTGTTCAAGTTAACAGTCTCCTTCCCTCATCTTCCCTGGGTCTCATGCAGGAGATGCTGCATGGTAAATGTGACTTTTCTTTGTTCCCAAGTCCCTTACAGCCTCTGCTCTGTGCATGGAATCCAAGACCCATCCCAGCCTCTTGCAAGGAGTGACTTGCCTCTCCATGGCTCTGTATTTCACTCAAGTTATGGTAATTGCAGCTCCAGGCATCCACGATGAAGCTTGATGAAGGAATATCTAGAGAACATGGGCTTCCCTGTGCTGTCCCCTGGAAAGCTCCCAAGAGCCACAAGCAATCCTCCTCACAACCGTCAAATGGTTGCAGTGCTCCCCACAGGAAATGGGGTCACTTAGAATTTCACAGCACAAGGACCATCTACCTATATGTGCCCTGGGTTCCTTCTGCCACAGCAGCCTCTCCCCTGGAGTGGGTTTGGCTGAGATGGAGTTTATTTTCCCCACAGCAGACCTCAGAGTGCTGTGCTTTGCACTGGGAGCGAGAAAGGTGTTGATGACACACCAGTATTTTGTACTGCTGAGGGGTGCTGGCACAGCATCGAGGCTGTCTCAACATTTCCCCCTCACCAGTAGGCTGAAGATGAGTGAGATCTCAGAAAGGGACACAGCCGGAACAGCTGACCCAAACTGGCCAAAGGAATATTCCATACCATTAGGCATTTGCCCAGCAATAAAAGCCAAGAGAAAGGGGTAGGGGCATTCATTACGACGACATTTTTGTCTTCTGAAGAAACCACCGTGTACAAAAGCCCAGCTTCCTGAGAAGAGGCTGAAGATTGCCTGCTAGTGACAAGTAGAGAGCAAAAATAAATATTTTGTTTTCCTTTGCTTCTGCAAGTGGCCTTTGCTTTTGCTTTATCAAACTACCTTTATCTTGACCCACGAGTTTTTTCCATCTTATTTTCTCCCCCTGCCCCATCCTGCTGAGGAGGTAGAGCGAGAGAGCAGCTTGGTGGACATCTGGCATCCAGCCAAGGTCAACCCACCACATACCCAAAGCCCAACAGTCAGCACAAATTAAGTCCCTTGGGCAGAAGGGGAGACAGAAGAAGGATCCAATTATTTATTTGCTTGGAAGATGCCCAAGTACAGCAGAGATAAATGCAGTAGATAAAAGCAAGCATGTCAGAGAGAGGCTGGAGTTGAAGAGTTTGGAGCCTGACCTGAACTTCTGCAGTTTGGGGAACTTCTGAAATTTTGTTTCCTGTCATGATTGACTCTAAAAATACCATGTCTTTGTCCCTGTCATGCAGCTGTAGTTTAGCATGTACAGACGGGGTTTGGACAGGTGTACAGAACCATGGCAGGTACTCCACTCTTATTTTTCATGCTTACTGCTATGATTCACAATTCTCCCTTAAAGGAAATGCAAGTCTTTGAGGTTGGTGGATAAGGCTGGTAAACATCAAAAAGCTTACCTGTGCAGCAAACTGCATGGACAGACACCAGCATGGTGAACATACAAATAAACACACAGTCAAGTGCTCACAAATGCAGCATGCAGCAGTGTGCACCTGCATACTCACGCAGCTTTTACAAATCCACAGGCTGCACAGCAGGTAAGGAGGGTGTCAGTGACATATGGTGACCATCACAGAGCTCGTAATTAGGATGGATCCTGCCAGCAGTTCTCAGCCAGGCACGTGCAACAGGGCAGTGACCCACAAGCAGCCTTAGGAGGAGCCTAAGGAGCCCCTGGGGGACTGCATTGCTCTTCCCTTTGCCTTCCCCAGACCGCAGCAATCTCATCTCCCACTGGTGGCTTTCCTGGGATACAAGCCCGGGCAAGGTGTGGGCTCTTTGAGCCCGCTCTGCAGTGCCATAGATATGGTCCTGCCCTCATTCCACGACCCTTCCAATCTGCCACAGCCCTCAGTCAATACAAAAACTGAAATCTCCCATGATCAATGCCTTTTCCAGACCATCAATACCTGCATTCCACTTTCCTACCTTGCAGATTGTACTGATCCTTTGGCGGGGTATGCTTATCTTTCCAAGGGCTCGAGTCACTCCAAACGGGGCATGAAATTCAAAGGCTGCATCGGACGGCAGCTCTTGCTTCCCTGGATGGGCCTGCACTCCCCATCCCCTCCCAGCCCCTCTGCTTTGCTCCTCTGCTGCAGAAACACTGCAGTGGGCACTCGCTGGGAGTTTATAAGAAAGGATGATTTGTTCAGCCAGTGCATGAAAAAATAGAGTACATGAGAAGAGTCGTATTTTTCAGTCGTATTGTTCAGAAAGAAAGAGTTGCTGAAGAAGAAATAAGAACAATGCTTTTGTACATGCACCTCCTAAGAAAAAAATAACCCCCTGAATCATGTTTTTAGTCTCTCACGCTTTTCTTCAGACAGGAAAGGGAGGGATGTTCTGAAGACATATTTCTGAAATGCTCAGAAAGGAGGCTGACGAAGCAAACAGAGCACAAGTGTTCACAACACCAGGGTCTGTCGCAGCCTGGCATTACCTAAATAGCTCAGTGCCTTCAGCTGGGAGACTCCCACTTCCACTACAGCTGTATTCAGGCCTGGGAGAAAAGCTCCACACCACAGGAGGCTGAGTGATATCTGACCTTGCTGAGGTTGTCGTGGCAAGCAGGTTCAGGATGTCTTGCCCCTAAAGCTGGCTTTCTCTTTGCCCTAGGTCTATCTACACATACAGGAGACTTAAAAATAATCTGCTTCTCCCTACACCCCTCTCTTCTCTCTCTCAGTATATTCCAGCTATCTCTAGAGCTGGATATATAAGCTAAGCAACTTCATCAGTGGGATTGGTGTGGGAGTGGAGGCAGAGGCAAGAGACAGTAGGATAATTGTGCAAGAGATGCTTGAAGGGGTGAAGGCTTTGGGGCTGTACAGGAAACTGCCTCCAGACATCTCTGTCCAGGCAGAACCCATGTGCTGCAGCAGATGCTGTCATCCACGCTCACTGGGGTCCTGAGATGAGACAGTAGATCTGGCTCCAGGGCAGAATATACCAGGCACTGAAGTCAGTGCAGCCACTGAGATCAGCTGTAGTCACATAACAGCATAATAACAAAATGGTGAAGTCTCTCCCTTTAAATGAAAAAAAAAAAAAAATGCACAGACCAAGCATAAGCTACTACCTCAACTTTCCCTTTTTATTAGTGTGTCTCTCTCCTACTGTGAAGACAGAGTGAGAAATATGCTTGCCTAAAGTGAAACTACTTATAGATTACAGCTACAAGAGAAAAAAAAAATGCAGCCTCCCCATTTTCTTCTCAAGGCTAGCTTTCTTAAGGATGTTTGAATTGAAACTATTCAATTTAACATGCTATGAATTTTTTCTCTCTTTAATTCACAATCAACCTCTCTGTATCTTTACAAGCACATTTAAATTTTCAGGTGCGAACTACAGGTGCAAACACGGAGCTGCCAGTGAGGAATATGACCTCCAGATGGCAGGTGGAAATGGGACCCTGTCCTAAAATATCCACCCTTTACTCTGGTGAACCCAGAGAAGCTGTCACCAAACCAGCACAGCTCCAAGCACAAAGGACACAAATCAGGCTCGCGAGGTCAGATCACTAGAGGGAGACACAGCAACGCATACACACACACCTCACCAGTGTCTCGCACTCTGTGACCTGCTCTTCAGACACTCTGTTTTGCTGTAGTTGACTACCAGAGTGCTGAATGGTGTGTTTGGAGAACAAGGAAGGCTGGTAGGGAAGGCAAGCAGTATGGACTGCATCTACCATGCTCAGCAGAGCAGGCCTAGCAGACCTCTCCTCTTTCTGTCCTAGTCAGGGCAAAAGAGTCCCTTGATTTCAATGGGTCTGTGCAATGGGTGGGAATGATCGAGGATTGGAAAGTTCATTAAGCTGCTGTTGCGATCCTGCTCATGAAAGCACATGGCAATTCCTTTTCCTGTCATCATTAATTATGGGAGATTTCGAATACTCATCTTCTGGGGTGCTCAGTTTTACTCCCATATCTAGCTTTCTGGGATCCTTCAAGACTGGCTCATGGAGGTAGGGGAGGGAAAGCAGCTGGCTATTCCTGGATGTCCCAGCCAAATAGGAGTGTCCCCATCGAGCAGCACTAAGCTTGAGGGTAGACACACAGCACTGCAAAGACAGTAATATTACAGCATGCAGTGAACTAGAAAAATGCTGCTTTTCTGTAGGTGGAGGAAAGTTTTCATATGGAGACAATCCAGCTCAGCCTTTAAAATGCCATGGAAAAGACTTTAACAGCATGACCGACTAGAATTGGTACCCATCTGGGAGAAGATAAAAAGGAGGCAACTCTACCAGGCTCCAACTTGCTGTAAAGAGCAGCATTTTTATGTGGCAGCAAGGCAACTAACTTGGTACAGAACTGCCACATCTTGCCAGCACAGAAAATCTTGCCAGAGGTGGAGCAGCCAAGCACTGACCAGAAGACTCCACATGTTCCTCTCCAACCACTACTGAAGGCAACAGGCTAAATTTCCTCCTCACAGCAGCTTTATTTGTCTGTTTCCCCAGAAATGCCAAAATACTCATTTTGGCCTTGCTCTCCTTCTCTGCCCTGAGACAGGAGAGAGAAATCAAGGCTGTTAAAAAAATGAATGTTTCATGCATGAACAGTGTTTATACTGAAACAGCATTGCAGCCCACAGTAACTGAATGGGGCATTATTGCAAGATGATGACAAGAGGAAGGATCCCTGTGCAGTGCATGTGTAGCTGGGCATAGATGGAAGAAAACCAACTGTGCTGGGGAGACAGCACCTTCACAACTTCAGTTTGTTACAGGTGAGGAAGGAGGCAATCGGGAAAAGCAGACCTCTAAAAATGTAAGAAATGTGGAGCAAGTGCAAGTGGGAAGCAAAGAGAGGTTGAAACAACTTTGGATGCCTTCTGGAGAAGACCTGAAAAAGTTGAAAGTTTGGCTTGTTTCCCAGGCTCTTTATGAGCCAGCATCCTCTTCCTTTTTCTTTTTTTTTTTTTTCCCCTACATATAGGATAAGATGAAGACTAGATCAAGAGAAAAAGACATCTCAGAAAGTGTGCTAAAACAAACTGGGAGTGTGAAAGGTCTCTGCAGAAGATAAGACCCCATTTTTACTAGAAAGTATTTTGAAGATGAAAGAAGAAAAAAAAAAGAGGAAAAGGAGACCTGTTTAAAAAATCATCACTTGCCTTAGTTGTTTTGTTAAACAAATACCTTGTAAACCACAAGTTTCATGGGGAGAAGGTTGTGACATAAGAAGAGCTGGCACAGTAATGCCACAAAAGCCCCACCAAATACAAACAAAAAGCCCACTCCAAGCCTCCCAAAACAAGACTGCTTCACAACTGTTTTACTGAGGTTTTAGGAGAGCAGCAGAAAGGTGGGCTAAATTCAAATGCTTTAGAAAACCAGAAAATCTGCTTCCCACTCATCAGTACCTATTGACTACAGGGCTAACTTGTGGTGACTCTGGCTGAGGGATTTCTGTTTGATGCTTTCTTTGGGCATAAACTGAGTTTTCCTGCGCTACACAAAGTGAAGCAACAAGGCTTCGTACTTAGGCAGCAATGAGAAGCAAGCAAACACAGGACATAATGATCCAAGCTGCCCACTGTGACCAATATGGCCTTCTTAACTCATGCCTTCAGAAAGCTCTCTGTCTCTGCTTCCTTCAGTGCTCAGCTCTACAGGGAGGCTGGTGTGCACTGAAGGAAAATACACAAGTGAGCGGGGGCGTGAGATAATCTGTCTCTTTCACTTTAGGTCTTATCCTGATCTCTGAGCCCCAAAGCCTGAATTTTAACATCCTTTTCAATATTTTTATTGTGAGTAACAAGAATATCCAGATTTATTCACATTATCCTCAGGAATACACAAGCTGGCTGAGTCTTGCCAAGTTCTCGTCTTTAAATAACTTTCCATGGCAATGAGTTCCACAGCTGTTTATAAACATTTTATATGTATACCATCTCAATTACAAAGGGCATGCATTTCTGTATTCTCTATCCCTCCTAAACTTCCCAGGCTACGGTAAATTCCCTAAGACTCAATGCGAATTTCTAGCACCCTCTAGGGAGAATCAGACTGGCATATTTGACAAGCCTTCCCATCTCCTTTCATTTTATGCTGTGACATGAGACTTGGGTGTTGCAATCAATACTTATCTGCTTTGCTCTAGACTGGTTCTTCTTATGCTGTGATCACCACTGTAATAACTAAGCTCCTTTTCTGAGCCAAAGTGGGTATCTTTAGGCTGTCAGGTGGAATTCAGAAGAATCCAGAGTGTTTTTTTCTCCATCAAGTGGCCTTGCTGGGCTGAGGCCAAGGAAGTTGGATCAAGAATGGGATACCTAGTGGCTTTATACAGGTTTCATACTCTGTAGCTTCTCTAGGAAAAGGGAATTGCATGTTCCTCAGCTGGTTATGCATAATCAGTAAAAGACTCAATTCCTCCACTTTGGTCAAAATAGCTTTGTGTCCTTGTCACCAGCTCTCAGGCTGTCATCAACACGGGCACTAAAGGCACTTGCCAGAGCACCCACAAGCAAGGTCCTTGGGAAGGTTTCAACCACTGATGCTTTGTGGCAAAGAAGCAGAAACATGAATGGTGCTGCTCTTGTGAGCTCGAGTACAAGCTTCTCAGGACAGGAGATGGCTTTTTCTTCTGCATTTGTCTGTCCATGCACAGCAAAAGGATTGGCAGTGAGATCTCTGGTAATCCAAAGACCTCACAACAGCTGTTCGTGTTCATATTGCTGCTAACCTGATTCACAAGAGGCCACTCTTTAGGTCTTCCCTGAGAGTTTATTGGTAAGAATATGAACGTACATTAACTTTTCTTCTTCCCAGGAAGCTCTTTTTCAGTCAACCAGGCATCTAGCTTGGCTCTGAATAAGACATAGAGATGAGAAATGATAAATTATACAGCCTCTGGACTGTGAGCTCAGCATCTTACAGGTAGGGAGAAGACACATTAGCCTAAGTAAACATAAGTCAGTAGAGATGTGAAGTAAAACTAAGATGGGCTTGAAAGCAGGCACTGGCTACCATCTCTGAACTATTTCACTGGATTCTTTTCTTGGCTGTGTTAGTTGTTATCCTGGTGGAAGGCACAGGGAAATCAGAGCTCCTCCTAACATAACTACCCATAGATGGGTAGGCTGCCTGTGGTAGCCCTCACAGACTGCATCAGTGTGATAAGTGATGCATGGTCCTGTGCCAGGACCTCGTCCAGGATGTGGTGCAGCTACGGCATATCTGAAGTCATTGCCTTCAGTGACAAAAAAATAATCTGTACCTTTGTGGGCCATGGATCAGGCAGGTTATAAGATAATACTAAGGAGAATAAAACAACAGGGTGCCAGCCACTCTTTGTACAAAGAGTCTGGGTTTTGTCCCTTTCAAGAGATGAGACACTTCAGAGTTGTCCCTAGTGAAGTATTTCTAAATGCTGACAGCTGCTAATTCATGCAGTCTGCATAGGACATCATCAGTACTCACCCCCACTCTAACTGAACACATCACAATTTCCTGACAAATCCAGTTCAGATCATCAGTTTTACAGTCTTTGCCATGGCTTACCATCACAAACCAGGATGGCAAAAGTCATAGGGTATGGCAGGCTTAACAAGCCTGCAGCTGTGTCCTGAATCACAGAAAAGGGATCAGCCTATGTGCAGGGAGGCATGTGCTAGTCTGCTGCTGGAAGCTGCAGGTCAGGGATCCCAGAAAAGAGCTCTGCTGGCTGGAGAAGAAGAGCTAATGAAGCTGTTTGTGCTGCCAGGCAATGCCTGTTAAATTATCCACAACTACTTAGACCAGGATGCCAATGTCCTGCAGAACAATCGCCTGTCAGGTAAGAAAGAAAAGGGTCTGGGTGACTCTCTCCACCTGCTCTGTCAAAATACAATCTGTCAATCATCTGAAGAGGAATGCAAGAGGAGAGCAAGGACTTGCATCGTTCCAAGGAATGTCATTCCTGCTTTCATCAAATTAAAGATGATCTATATTGTCATTTGCCATTGAATTATTAAAGTATTTTTCCCCTTACCTGCCTTCCTCCCAGGTGTCACTGCTACAGTCATCAACCTTAGTCACACTTTAGCTATCTCACAGGATTAGGAGAGGTATTTTTTCTGTGAGCTGCTTCAGGGCATCAGGACTTACAGCTGAAGTGAGAAAAATGCCTGGTTCAACTGCTCACTGAAGAACCAGAACAGGAAGCAACATAGCAGTTTATAAATCAATTTTTTTAACTTCCCAGATAGGCAGACGAGTAAGCTATGATAGCAGCCTTTAAACAAACTATCACATGCATCCCTACCTTCCCTGCGTAAGTACCAACACTGCCTTCCCTTTGCATTTGTATCTTCCACTTCCCAGCCAAGAAGAAAGAAATCATTTCTGTGGCCCTAACTTGGGTAATTAGCCAACAAACACTATTGACAAAGTCAACGAATGAAAGAAGCAGCAGACAAAGTTGCTGATGAACTCCTTGAGGAGAGTGCACAAAGAAAAAGTAATTTGGCCCGCTCACCCCCCAGTACGGGTTTAATTTCACTACCTGTCCATTCAAAACCTCCCACACAAGCTCAGTAACACTCTTTCTTCCAGTTCTGCAGTCACAAGTTTAACCATGAAAAAAACTGAAGGAGAGAGATGTATTTTAGAAACCTTTACAATGATCTAAAATAGCTCTTTGATGCATAGCAGATGTCTTCAAAACTCGCATAAATGGAGCCAAAATGCCTTGCAGTTCTGGAAAAGGGAGATTCCAAGATAAGACACGTTTCCAACTGCAGCAGCCCTGGAAGAGATTTGGAATTTATATTAATTGTCAACCTCAAGGAAAACATTTAAAAGAAGCCCTTCTGTCTCCCATTTTGAGACAAGTGTCTTACTGGGCTTTATGCTGCTCAAAGACCTGATGTCTGCCTGAAAGCACTTCCTCTGTATCTGTAAAAGACAGCAGATGGGTTCAGATGGGGAAAAAGAGAGAACCACAATCAGTGACACATGGAGGTGACAGACTGAGGACTGCCTGCCCTTCATCATAACCTCTAGTTTGTTACGAAGGAGGTGCTTGGCAGGCTTCACTGCAGGGAGGAGGACTGAGGAGGGATGGGAAAGGAGTCAGTGAGATGGTGCTGAGGGATGCTAACAAGGCAACACCTCTGAGACACACAGCATGGGAGAAAAAATGTGAAGGGACATGCTGGAAAACTGAACAACAGAGCCAAGAAAACTGTCCCCACAGTCAAAGCAGGGATGGGATTCTTCAGTTCTGTTGCTCACCAGAGCAACAGAACCAGAGTTGAAGATTTGTGGAAACTTCTATAAAAAGGAGAAAAGAAATCTGTGTCTGATACAATGAAGTAGGCGGTACAACTGAAAAAAACCCCACAAAGCACCAACAGCCAAAGTGATGAGTCAGAACAAGAATCTTCTTACTGCTCTGAAGAATGCCTCTCATGTGTACCAGGTCTTAGGTTTCATGAAGATTTAACGCCCTTAACTCAATGTTAGGCTGTGCTCACAGAATAGCTAGGGAATATCTTTTACTTGAATACAAGAAAGAGAGAACTGGAAGACTAGTGCAGCAGTAAGATGGAAGGTTTGATATGAAGTAAACTTTAAGAACAGAAATACCAGAGCTAGAAGATTCTATATACATAATTAAAGATAAAAAAAACAGGTTCTATTTTCCTATAAATGCAAAAGGCCCAGTCATGCTTAATTCTGAAAAAAACAGAAAAGTCAGGTAGTGATGATGATACCACAGAGGAGCAGTATTCCCCTCGTCAGCCCTGCTCCCACCTCTTCCTGGCAAGCTTTCTCCATCTTTCTTCTCTTGGCATTGCAAGAAATGGGCCAGAAATACAAACTGCATATCTGGCTTTCATACACATGAAAGCTCAGGAGAACTTTGGTTTGGCTGAAGAGACAAGACAGGAAATCTAAGTAACCCCAACCTCAACCATAGGCTCCAAATCCAGGGCGTTCTGAATGTAGCCCTTAGATTAAGCTCTGTTCCAATGTGTCATTCTATCTTTCTCTCTCTGACTTTCCTTCTGCAACACTCTCCTCTTTTCTGGTGGCTCAACTGCAGTAGAAAGCTGGACTGTGCGTAGCACATGCAGAATGTTTGTTCTCTGCCTACCTCAAGTCCTTTTTAACCCTTTACACATATGGGAGTATCACAGAAGACCATTCATGTGGGGCTAATCAATGCTTTCCCCATGCATTTTAGATTAAAGAGTATCTGATAGGAAAATAAATCAGCTAAAGAGTTTTTCTCTCCTCCAAGGACATGATGTGGAGGGATAGAAACCTACCTCTTTTTCTCATCCTACTGTTAAATGTTCATGGGTTGAAGGTTTCCTTGCAACCCAAGCTGCTAACCCCACAGAGTCTGGCTACTGAAAGGATATTCTCCTTCCAACCTTGCCAAGTCCTTGAGCATGGAGGGCACAGTCAGATAGCAGAACAAAGATGGTGAGTTCTCCTTCATTCTGTCACCATCCTGCTCTTCACTCACCTTGAAGATCAAATGCCTTCTTTACTCATCTCAGAAGACACAAAACTTCTGGCTGTCTGCCAAAGTGGAGGGTAATATGAAATAAACTGGGCCACTGTTTGCCTCTCCTGTTTAAGGCAAATCAGTAGGAAGTGAACCCCATGGTTTTCAGAGAGAACCTCTTTTATGTAGTGTCTCAACAGAAATCCTTTTCCCTCAGTCTGGCACCAGCGGCATTTTATCTCTACCACTGTGCTGTGCATTACCAGCAGTAGAGACTGGGACAACTAGATGAAGACCTAAGCCAAATAGAATTACAGGTCCAATTCTGTAGAGCATCTATTGAAGTAATTTCATTTGTTCACTTGGAAAACCTGGTTATTGTGCCTGGGAATTCATACCACAAAACAAGCTTGAAGTACATTTAACATTCTTGCCACTTTTCTATAGCTGCCTATATTGCTACTAAAATTTTCTTTGATGCTGGAAGAGAATGAAACTACTGCACAGTCCAGAAATCGAATCCAGTTGGATTTCTTACCTGTAGGAGTGAGGTGCCTCCAGGTGATGACAGGCTCAGGACGCCCATTTGCCATGCAAACCAGGGTCACGTTGCTGCCCTCATTCACGGTGATGTCCGAGGAGATATTGGAGATCTTTGGTGGAACTGTGAAAAGAAAGTTTGACCTTGTTAGAAGCAGAATTATGGAGGGCAGCTTGCCTGGTTTATTAATCTCCCTACCTATTAACCAGAGCCAGCCACAAACTCATCTCACAGGCTGCACTCCCCTCACTAATACCTGGGTTTCTGAAATTACATCAGAGTAGTATGTACTGTTGTGTCATTTGTTTTTCAAGGGTCTGCAGGTAGAAACAGCCTTTGCTGCAATGGTGTGTGTTTGGTCAAGTTTGGGGATCTTCCCAAAATGACCTCTAAGAACTTGCCTGCCTGCCCCACGGCTGCATGGAAGAGGTCAGCAGCTTCCAAGTATCATCCCAGCTAATTTTTACACTCCAAAGAGTCCCAGATGGAGATCTACATCCTCCTGCAGGATGCCAGGCTTCAAGGCACTGACTTGGAGAGTGTATTAGTTATTGGTTTCTGTGACATCTTTCAGCCAAGAGGGATCCCCAATGGGCTACCTGCAGCAGGCAGCTTCTGGATGACTGCACCCCATATGGCACAGCACCAAAGGCACAGTAGAGTCTTTAAGATTCACAAGACCAGCCATGACTTGGGCATTCGAGACCCCTAAAGACCTTCCAAGCTGAGTTTGTGTCATGGGATCAGAGTGACCATGAACTGGGACCTGAACAGGCAGCTCCAGGTGTGGAGTGTGCCAGCTGTTGCAGTCTTTCCTCTCTCAAATCCATGTCTTCATTCCATGCTTCACACCCCATGTCAGGTGGTGAGGGAGTTTGACTAAAAAGGAATCCTCTAATTTTTTTTTTTTTAATATATTTTCAGCTTCCAAATTTGTGTGTAGCGAGGAATGAAACAACATCATTTTCTGGTTTGCTTACCACAGAGTAAACAGGCAGCAGCTTCCCCTTCCCCCTCCCTGCCAGGAGTGGCTGATGGTCCTTTTGAGGCAAAGCTGCCTATAAGCTAGGTGGGGAAAAGGAAATGAAGCCTGAAGAGAGCAACTCAACTACTTCCAGCTGTGTTGCTGGATTCACAGGAATATTGTTGACAACCCACAGCTCATTAGCCCCTCTCTGTAGGCCCCAAACTCATGGACAGCGGTTGAGTATCGATGACCATGGGAACCCCTTGAAGGAAGAGGACCTGTCATGCAAAGTGAGGCAAGACATCTATTTTCCAACAGGCTCACTCACCCAGGCAAGGAGAGATTTAAGGATTGCCGTGATCTGTGGAGAACTGACAATGCAGAGGGCAGAGAGGGAGCAGCTGGGGGACAGCACAATAGGGAAGGCTTTTGCATGCCTTGTGAAAGCAGGACAGCTGGGGGGCCATCTCAAATGCCTGTGCATCAGCACAAGCATCATGGTGAAAGAACAGGAAGAATCAGATGTTCACAGAGACTCACAGTGGGATGTGTGTGAAAAACCATTGAGATGACAGAGCTGGGGTGGGACACCTCTTAGGACTGGCATGTAACTCTGATACAAGCTTTCTAAGAAAGACAGGCTGGAAAGGAGAGGAAAAGAAATGCAAAGGAGTGGCTGGCATGTACCAGCTCTGGATGGTGAACTAGCCGAGAGCTCAGATGTAAGGATCAGAGGATATCACAGAGTCACCCTTGTTCCTTGGTGCTTGTTACCAACCACTTGATTAAGAAGAGGCAATAGACAAAGACTGCTTTAGACAGGTAGAAGAAGCCTCACAATCGCAGTCCCTCATTAGGGACTAACCACCCTGACATTTTCTGGATGGGAAAAAGTGCTAGGCTCAAGCAGTCCAGGACACATGGGGGTCCTTCAGGTTCAGCATGAGTTAGCAGCATGCCTTTGCAGCAAAGACCAAGCGTCCTGGGCTGTATTAGCAAGAGTGTGACCCCATAAGTGGAGGGAAATGTCTAAAACCCTTTACGTGGTGCTTATTAGACAGCATCTCAGGCACTAGATCAGTTTTGGGCTCCCCAGTACAAGAAGGGCATTGACACACTGGAGCAAGTCCACCCAAGATGGTCAGAGGACTATAGCACATGACTTCCCAGGAGAACCTAAGAGAGATGGGTCTGTTCAGTCTGAAGAAGAGAATGCTGAGGCAGATCTTTTAGCTCTCTGTAAAAAGTGAGTGGGAACATGCAGAAAATACAGAGGCAGGCTTTTCTCAGAGGTGCACAGTGAACAGCGAAAAGCAGCAAACATGAGCTGCGATGTAGGGAAAATTCTGACTCAAAATGAAGAAAAAGCTTCTACTTTGAGAAAGTCAAAGACAGGAACAGGTTCCTCACAGACGGGATGGAAGCTCACCCCTGGAGATACTGAAAACTCACCTCCTTTCTTTCCCAGTGGATGAGGGGAACACTGTCCCATGGCTCAGGACAGACCTGTGCATTGTTCCAGCCAGGAGACCTGCAGGCTGGCAGAGCCCTGGAAGTTCTGGTGCAGAAATCCAAACTGCTACTCTTACTTACTGGGAACAAAGCAACTCAGAGAGCCACCTCTGACCTGACAGAAGACCAACATGCACAGGAGAGGACAGAGGGGCTTAGTCTGGGGAAAAAACATCAGAGGCTGTTATTTTTGCAAGAGCTGTGGCCCAGATGTTCCATCAGGGGTCACAAGGACAGTGACTTTGGAGCATCCTCAGCACAACTTGTCCATGGCACATTGGCAAACCTGGGTAAGCAGAGCCCAGGAGTAAAACCAGTGGCTAGGCCACATAACCTCAAGGGGTTAATATTATCAGGAGGAAAAGAAGCCATGCAGCAAACCAAGAAGGACTAAACTCAAGCAGGACTAGCAGGTGGAGCTGTGGGCCAGTGTGAAGTCCTGATAGAATGGAGCAATGCCGGCCAAAATGGCTGAGGGGAGAGCAGCAAAAGCCAGTACAGGGCAGCAGCAGAGCTACAGCTGGGACATTTATAAACTGCCACTTTCCAAAGCCATCAAGACATTTTACTTCACAGAGGATCAAGTAAATTCAGCCAGTACAAGCAGATCTGACCATGCCCACTGAATGCCCAAGAGGAAGAGCATGTGTCCAGATGGTCATATCTGGCTAGCTGCTTTTTCAGATGAGGGTGAAAAGGACATCCAAGGCTGAAATCCTGTTAGGAATATAATGGCTGGTTCCTTTCAGCTGCCACCTTGGTCAGAAGGCAAGGAAAGGTTAGACGAGGGGGAATAGGGCAGGAAATGATTTCCCTCTAAATTTAAAACCTGGCTGGGCTTCATCTGCTTAGAATCCAAAGCCAGTGGACAATAATTTCACTCAGATAAAAAGTCAGAGACTTTTAATTTTCAGGGCGTCAAGCCAGCATGTTAAAATGCCAAAACTGTCAGTACCAGCAACAGTTAGCATTGCCTTCTTGGCACTTGTCATTACTTTGCACACACCTTTTTAGGACAGCCTTAAAATGAGAAGCTTTGACCTTATTATTTTTCCCCATGTGTGGGTTGTGTTATATTTTCACAGGTCCCAGACTGCTGGAAGGATTGCTGAGAATAAAACCTCCTGGGACCAGAATCTTCTGGGTGTCACAGCCTCCATTTGCCCAGTCATCTCCTGTTGACCCTCAAGTGGAAAACTCTTTTGTGTCTGGCCTCTCTGAACCATTAGCAGAGGCAAACCCACAGGCTGCAGCCCCACAGCAGGGCAAGTCCTACAGCTAAACAGCGCCTCCAGGCATTTTCATATTCCAACTAATGATTTTTTCCTTCAGGGGAAACCAGGCTGCTGCTGGACCCCTCTGGCTCCAAGGACCATGGGAAAGCACTGCCAGGGTCTCTGGCACTGCCAAAAAAGATAAGATTTCCAGATTTTTTCCACTCTTTCAGTGCAAATCATATTGGGTATCCATTACACTGTGCTTAGGATCCCCCTGGTTGGGGTGGGGAGCAGAGACAGACAGGAAAGGAAGCACACTGTAGTACCCCACTGCTCCATCCCCAGAGAGGATGGAGCACAGCAGGGACTGATTCTGGAGAGATGGAAATGAACACTGAGAAGAAGGACTTGGAACTCACGTATTTGTTTCTTCTACGTTTCACATCCACACAACAAGGCTGATGCCAGCCCAGCATCTCATCTTCCATGTCACTGACAGTAAACAACAAACCCCAAAGTAATCAGTGGCCATCCTCTGCAAGAGAAGCTCGCACTGGAAGAGAAGGGGAGCTGCTAGTCAGGAGTGAGGCAAGGGCAGAGGGTACTGAAGGGTGCCCTGGACTGGGAGGGCTGCAGGGCAGGCGGGGCACAAGATCAGAGCCAGTGTGGGAGATTTCAAGTCCCAGGCAAGACACAGTGACAGAGCTAGGTAGAACAGGCTTATGCAGAAACAGCTTGCACCGAGCCTGTTCTAGTTAATTGCCGTCAATCCTTCACTTCATGACAACTGCAACTCACATTAATTTAAATAATAAGAAAGACTGAGACATGAAAAATAGATCATGCTCCCCCAGCACAATCACTGTTGCTCTCCAGATGAAAGCAGGTGATTTGTTTTCACAAAAACACCCGCTATAGCAGTTATTACAGACCAGGGGCTGCATATGGGAGGCAGCAACGAAACCACAAACAAGCAAACACACAAACATCTGCTGTTGTTATCCTTGCCTTTTATGACCAAAGCCCTTCAGAGCTCAAAACTCCTCCTGAGATATTACCTGGGATGGTGTGGGCGGGCTGGATCAGCGTTCTAATTCAAGGCTACGGAAGGAGGCGAGGAGCAGTGCTACACCCCTGATGTCCCAGTAAACGAGTGAGCCCAAAGGTTAAGAGACACAAGCTCACAAGCAGGAGGCCAGCTCCCGAGTACCTTGCCAGGACTGCAGTGGGAGATGGAACAAGAAAGCATCAAGGCTACCCTTGCTAAAGCAATGCTTCTAGAGATCTTTTCCTAATGGAATTTATGCTGAACCTGACCCATGCCACAGCTCCCAAATCGTTCAGATCCCTGCCTTTTGACCAGAGCACCTAGTCACAGCACAGGCACAAAGTGGCAGGAACGGGAACCACCGCTTAGCAGAAGTGGTACAAGGGGTACCTACAGGCCGAGGGCAGCAGTTCCTGGCTCCTGCACTGATGGCACTCTGCTTTCATGATGCTTCACATGACACCTCAATGCAGCAGGAGGATAGGTTTGTGAGAAAAGGGCAGGAAGCACAGAGCCAGGGACTCAACTCGGGTATGACAGAATAAAAAACGCAAACAGAGGGACAGTGGACACTTAGCTGGAAGACAGCTCTGAGCCCTGTAAATGCACTCACATGAATTTCAGTCAGATGGCTGGACTGTTCCCTTTGAATAAACAGTGCCCTGCACCTAAAACCCTCAGATGGAGCTTTCCACTGTGGGGCAGCTACTCCCCAATCTCAAATTACAAGACTGCTCAACAGTACAGACAATAAGTCACAAAATACATTAAAAAAATACAGCTTATTCCCAGCCTACAGACCGATAATACAGCAAAAGCTATTTAATACCTCCAAGACACAGATGCAAACAGTATTGAAACCACCTAAGAAAGCCCATAAGCTTCATTTAAGTGGTCTAACTGCTTGTCCGAAAAAGGGCACCTTGGATACAAATGGAAAGAGTCACAATCCCTTCCATACATCCTCATTAGTTGCTTCCTCCAGCCTATTTCCTTCCTCTCTATTGGCAAGTAGGACCCCCATCTGTTGGATAAAATTAAGAGTCCCACCCACTAATACACAGGAGTCACCAGCTCTCAGGGCAAAAAAAAGAAAACATCAGGACTTCTCTCCAAAGTCAAAGGAACTTTGCAGCCACTAAAACCCTCCCTAGGTGCCTATCAATTAGCCTTGAGAGTTCTTATTTCCTTGTCCCCAGATCCCAATTAACAGCACTTTATAACAAATGCTAATAAGCCCCAAGGCAGAGGTAGGGGGGATGCTGACCATCATACGGTCCTTCAATGCTTTAGAACAGCCACCTTGCTCACCACAATTAGGGGTCCTTTCCTGGGGCAATTAATTGACAGCAAATTGGCCTCATTAGTCATTGTTTAGTTAAAGTGTTTAGTGGTGAAGAGAGAACCAGAAGAAGGGGCTGAGCTGCTAAACACAACTAAATGGTTTAATTTCCCTCTTATGTGTGCAGCAGGCTAATCACAGCTCTTTACAGCCGTAACAAGAAACAGCTTGTTGATGCTAAAGTCCGCAAAGGGAGCAAGCTGAGGCTGGAAAGTAAAATCCAGACACCCTTTGGGATGCAGCATGGTAATGTTTCTGAAGCATTTTAGAGAAGAAATGCAACATCAGACCCAAGATGTGTTTTTCACGGTCTGATTCACGCTGCAGCCTCAGCCAGAGGGAGACGAAGCTGTCAGCAGAGCGAGAGGGCAGAGAGGGAAGTTGTTGAACTTCATTAAAGAGAGCGGACTCTGAAAGAGCCTTCTGACCTTCCACTCTGCTAGGCTTGTTTCACTCTGCCAATGCCTCACTCTGCATTAAAGCTTCTGTGAAGTAGAGGCAAATGCTGAAGGCTTGGTTTTGTTTTTTAATCCCCTGGGAACCAAAAACCTCTCAAAATACACCACAGTGTTTTTACAAGGTGTAAAAATTCCCTTCTTCTGTTGTCTGAAAGGGAGTGCCTCATCACATGGCCTTTAGGGAAGAGTCTATCACAGCCAGAGCATGGAAACCACTTTAAAAGATCTGCCGTTCCCAACCCACAGTGTGCCCCCCCACCGCTCTGCACTGCTGGGGCTGATCTCCATCAAGCATCACTGCTGATGCCAGGAGAGGCCAGGCAGAAGGAGGCACAGGGGCTGCGAGCTTGGGCCTTGCATCTTGGTGAGCTTTCCCCATCACACTGCTGAGCCTCACCCGCTGAGACGCCAGGCAGGAAATTATTTAAAATCCAGATGATGGGGACTGTGCATATCACACTGCCTGGGAGCAGAGAAGCAGACAGGATCCTGTAAATCAAAGCCATGTGCAAAGCTACCCACGAGCTGGGTAGCGTGTCAGAGCTCACCACACTGGAGAGTAAGAGCTTACAAGCAAAAACATTTTGTCTAAAAGAATGCTCTGCCTTGTCCAACATATAGTTAAGTGTCTGGACTATTTTTCTGCATAACATTGCATGGGAAGTGCTTCCAGTACATTCTTTTCTCACAGAGAGCAGCACAGAGTGCAAACGTGTTGCATTGTCCCATTCCTGAGCTGTTGGAAAAGTCAGCACAGAACTGAGCTCAATTGCTTATACTCATTCCTGCTGATTTTATTTTTTATAAATTTGTCTCCCTGAGATTTTCAGGAGAGAAATTATTTAGCTATGTCACTGAAAGAAACACAGAAAAGAACAGCTTAAATCTCAAGCCAGCCTTGTTTTTTAGTGCCCTGAGGTGACTGTGTGGGACAGGGTTAAAAGCAGCCTCACTCCTGTTCATAGTCCAGCACCTCCACTTCAAACCCGGACGCCAGCCTTGCACTCTAAAGCAGCTCCAGCTCCGAGCCTGAGCTCCAGCTTTTACCTAGTGCTGATTGTATTTCACCCACACCTGGCTTTTTGGTGTGTCCTCACCAAGCACAGATTTACAGAACCCACATTTTTGGATCCTGATGCAGCCCAGGAGAGCAGGTTCTCAGTTATGTGCTCAGCACGTAAATGAAAGCACAAAACACAAGCCAGGCATATGCCCGATATCTGCTTATCACCAGATTTGCACCTCTGGATATGAAGTTCTTTGCTACAAACCTTCCCTTCCTTTTCTATTAACATACTAAATTTATGCCGCTCATCTGCGGTTGCTGTCTTTAAAGTACTGCTCTGTGCATTTGCTGTTTGTGTTGCCACGGTTCTTTCTGCTTGTAAAACTGACTTCAAGAGCTTTATGGCTAACCCTCCTAGAGGAGCCTGCTGTGACAACACAGCCTTCCTCACAGGACATGTGTAAACAACAACAGAAGTGCTTGCCATGCTAATCCCCAGGGATTAACTCTTGGAATGCCACCTAATCCCAAACATTTTAAGGACTGCAGATGTACACAGCTTTTGGTCTTTGTTTCAAGTGTGTTTATATATTCCCTCGGACTGTTCTTTTTAAACCTGGTAAGTATTTACTTATGAGACTGAAACAATACAAAATCTTTCTTTTTGCAGACATAATCAGCCATCTTGGAAGAGAAATTCTGGGAGAAAAGTTGTCCTTAGTGTCGAGGTCTTCCAAAGGCATTTCTGAGAGTTTTCTTAAGAAGAACTTTTTCACAGAAACATTAAGCATGTTGGATGTATGTGGCATGCAGCTGAGTCCTAATATGCCACCTTTCTGGGGCTTGATTCAGAGCCAAGGCAGCTTCTCCTTTGATGTTAATGACCTTTGGACAAGTCCTTATACAGCAATAATGGCTGATGGCTTCAAGGAAATGCTGGAGCCAGAACAGGGATACTTTATTAGCCAGGTTGAGAAAAAAAGCAAAATTATGGGGTTTTAACTGAGTCCCAGGAGCTCTCAGTTCCTGCCTGTTAACTCCTTCTTTGGGAAGTAGACTAGGAAGAACAGGCCATGGATGAGAAAAAAATAACAGAGAAAAGCCTATGTCATTCCAGGGCAAGAGGTACAGGTTCAGAGAAGGTCCTGATTAAGCAAGCAGGGGAGGAAGTTAATTTCAGCTAACACCCCACTCTGGATGGAGATGAGGTTGTCTGTGATATCTTTATGTGCTGGAGTAACAGAGCCAAATCTTTTGTTTATTTGTTTTCAGATCTTATGCTGTTGCTTGTATTCAGCTCATTAGGGACAGAGTACAACCAGCAGAATAAGCATCATGAACCACTGATGAACATCCACACACAGGCTGAGTGAAAAAAGCATCTCTCTCCAAAGGCTGTTCTCAGGTTCCTTTGACTGCCCATGGTTTATCCCACATCCTCTTCGATCAGCCACAGGGTGATGGATATGACTCTCCAAAGTGTCTCGTGCATACCACATACCCAAGGATCTGGCTCAGTTTCAACCAAGACAGCTCCTCAGTGACAAGCCTCTCACTCAAACCAAATGCACATGGTACATGTAGAATATCTTTTATTAGCAGGCTTTCCTTTCTTACACATTGAAGTGAGCAAAATGGAGCAGGACAGGTTGCTGTAACCACCTTTCAAGATTGCTTTCAGGCTTCTAGGGGAGCAGAAAGCTACAGCAGCACTTTGGAAATGCTGGGTTTGCTTTCAGTCAAAAGTATAAAGAACAAAGATAATAATCCCATACTGGGACCTTTACACAGAATCACAGAATGTCTTGGTTTGGAAGGGATATTAAATATCATCTAGTTCCAACTCCCCTGCTGTGGGCAGGGACATCTTTCACTAGATCAGGTTGCTCAGAGCTTCATCTAACCTGGCCTTGAACACTTCCAGATATGTGGCATCTACATCACTGGGCAATCTGTTCCAGTGCCTCACCACTCTCGTAGTGAAGAATTTCTTCCTAACACCTTATCTAAACGTGCCCTCTTTCAGTTTGAAGCCATTCCCCCTTGACNTGGCCTTGAACACTTCCAGATATGTGGCATCTACATCACTGGGCAATCTGTTCCAGTGCCTCACCACTCTCGTAGTGAAGAATTTCTTCCTAACGCCTTATCTAAACGTGCCCTCTTTCAGTTTGAAGCCATTCCCCCTTGACCTGTCACTACATGCTCTGGTAAATATTCTCCTCCATCTTTCTTGAAAGATTCCTTCAGGTACTGGAAGGCATTGGAAATTAGGTCACCTTGAAGCCTTCTGTTCTCCAGGCTGAACAATCCCAGTTCTCTCAGCCTTTCCTTGTAGAAGAGATGCTCCACCCCTCTAATCACCTTGGTGGCCTCCTCTGGACTCACTCCAACAGCTCCATGTCCTTCCTGTGCTGGGGATCCCAGAGGTGGATACAGCACTCCAGGTGAGGGTCTCACAGAGCAAAGTAGAGGGGCAGAACTCCCTCTCTCGCCCTGCTGGCCACGCTGCTTTGGATGCAGCCCACGATACAACTGGCTTTCTGGGCTGCAAGAGCACATTGCTGGATTGCATTGTCACTATTTCTGAATCCAGAGATGTTGGCCTTTCCCATCATACACAGTTATGAAATGCCAGCTGTGAGACCTTCACTTGTCAGCCATTGTTGAGGTTGGTGATAGCTGCAGCAGCCTTGTTTTTAAAGGCCAGGGTGTTATCATCACCCATCTGAGAAGGGAAAGCCAAAGAGGTCAAGGCAAAGAATCCGTCCTGTCAGAAATGCTCATCCACACAAGTCTGATCCAGCAGAAAAGAGGAAAAAACAAACACAGTACTCCTGAAGTAAAGGCATCTTTGAACAAAGTGAGCATCTGGCTAGACCTGTGATTGTGGTGATCTCTTTCCCACAAACCAAGAGCCAAGGTTTCCTGAGAAGGAGAGTTTCTGCTGTTGGAGGTTCCCTGCCAAAAGAAAGTGCTCTGTTTTGGTTCAGCCACGTGCAAGAGCACCTTGATGTCTTGGAATTTTCCTACCGTTTCCCTTTCCAAGCTTTGCTGTGCAGTAAAGATGTGCTGCATACATGCAGACAACCTCAAAGGCGGGAAAAGGATGAATTCCAAGAGCTTTGCTCTGTAAACACATTACATTGAATTGGTGCCATTTCAATTAAAGGAGAATCTCTCCCAGACTGCCAGGCATGAGGGTTATTCCTTGTAGTGTGCAGCTTTACCAGGACTCATAAAAACACTGTCTTCTTCCCCCAGCGGGGTTCAAGGCTGCCATCTTCAATGATTTGTTTGCTGGTCTCTTAGTGCTACAAACTGAGGGAATCTCAGAATGGATAAGGTTGGAAGGGATCACAATGGGTCACATCTGGTCCAACCTTCCTGCTCAAGTATCATCCTAGATTACACTGTCCATTCAGAAGGATGAGGTGACATCCAGAAGGGTTGTCAGCACCTCTGGGTTGAGTGGGACAACAGCTTTACAGACAACTTTCATCTAAGGTTCTGCAAGCAAATACTCACCACCCTAGAAATCCAGGGCTACTGGCTGCATAGCAGGAATGAGATATCTCCTCTGATTTTCAACAAAGAACACTAACAAAAAACTGCAAATACTTCCAGTGCAGTAGGGAATCAAAAACAAAGTCCCATGAAAAACACAAGCCATATCTCTCTGCTGTAACAGCACATCCACATCTGAGCCTCTGTAAAAGCACAGCTATCAGGGTAAGCAACACTACTAAAAAACTGAAGGAATCACTCAGTTGGTCTGGTATTCCACGTTCAGTGATTGTTCTACACACTTGTGCTCCACCTTTCTAAGGCTCAGTTCTCATTCTCACTCTTAGGGAACTACGATGTGCAAGATATATGGCATCCCCACAAGTCACATCTCGTGACTGGTACGATGCTTTACCATCAACAGCTCCAACAGGTGAGTAGGAGAGCAAGAGAAAAATATCTGCAAAGCCTCAGACTGCTCCTCATAAAGAATTAACATGCTGCAAAATTCCTTGGCAGAACAAAAAGGGCAAATCCCAGGCAGAGGAAACAGGCTTGATCCTTCACTGCTAGTATCATTTAAAGAACATCTACTCTTTTACACAAAAGGAAATGCAAAAAAGGAGAGAATCAGCCCTGTGGTTCATAAACCCAAGGTAAAAAGTTGGCCCCACAAAATACTGTTCAATCTGAACAGCAATAGAAATGTAATCAATATAGTTAGGCATACTGATGAATGATAAGGATACACTCATACACTTTCCTTTCTGATGGTCATGATATACTGGAGTCTGCAAAAATTATTTCTCCAAAGTACAAAGAGTGATAAAAAATACAAAGAAACTTTGCATCAGAACTCATTTCTGAAAACTCTGCCAAAGCCTGAAGAAAAGCAGAGATATAGCTGAGATGGCATCACACTATGGATCAACCTGCCACTGGATTGGGCGCAGACACTCGTGACAAATAGGCACAAGGGATGCGGCACAAATACAGTGTGACACTATATCCTGGGCATACACTTGATGTATGGAGGATTAAATGCCACACACACACTGTCCTGGGTAGATTGTATCTAGTGCTGACAGATACCTGAGGGATCTGTCTCTTCCTTTATACACTTTGGCAATTGCCATGCCAACAAAGGATTATGGGACTGGGGGGGTGAGAAGGAGAGATCATTTGCTACTCTGTTTAAAAGAGACCTTATCCTCTGGGGGGATTTTGTCAAGATGTTGGATTTCTTCTTAAATTATATTTCTACCTGCCTATACACATTTGAAGTTGATGGGCTTTTCTCCTTTCCTCTGTCCCTCTAGCACAACACTTCACTCTTCTGGCGCCCCAAACCAACCTTAAAGCAAATGTGGCTTCTGCAAGTCGGTTTGAATACTGCAGCCCTCAGCCCTTGCCTCCATGCAAGCTGCAAAGGCAAGAAAACAGCCAACACACTGTAAAGACCAATTCCTTTCCCTCTGTGGTGAGCCCTCTGATTGACGTCTCTGTTCGTCAAGAGAGACAGACTGTCTTGAGTGTGAGATAGCTAACTATCACCTGGGGAGGTGATTAGAGGGGGAAGGAGGGAGAGAGGGAGACACAGACAGACAGACAGAAAGGCAGAGAAAGACAGACAGACAGAAGGGAGAGCTGAGGAGGGGGAAAGAGGAAAAGGAGTGACAGCAGAGTGCGGATGAGAGAAAGACAGTAGCGCTTGATGAATTAAGTTGTCAACTCTGGCATCACCTGTGTACCTTGTCACACCACTAAATTCATTGAAGCTGAACCTGCACCGTGAGTCAAGAGTGAGAGACTGCTGATGGAAGGAAGAAATAACAGCCCATTTAAAGACTCAGAGCAATTTATGAGTTGCCTCAGGAGGGAAGTAGTGACAATGGGGAAGGAGAGGTGCTTCCCCACCACGCTGGGCAGAGAAGTTTGTTCTGGATTCAAGCTGTCCACCCAGTAGCACTGCAGAAAGTAAAGAGACAGAGACAGAGATCTGGTTCAAGAAAAAGAAAGGCAGTGGAGAGGCTCTCTAGGGTCCAAGAGGGACAGGGCAAGCACATGCCTTTGCATAGTACTACGTGCCTCAGGAAATCCCTTGAGGTGTTGAGGGAAGATGTTGAGAACAAGAAGCCAAATACCCCGTTGTGAAAGGAGACAAAGGGTGTAGAGCACGGTCAGCACCACAGCACCGAGGGAACATGAAGGAAAGCAAAGGACAGCAGAGATGGGAAGCACAGCTCTGACACGGAGGGGTGGCTGTGCTGGAAAGCCAGGAGGGACACAAAGTTGTCTGCTGACTCTGAAGTTGGAAGCATGGCACTGAGATGCAAACAGCTTTGATGGGCTGTACCAGGGAAGTACTGCACCAAGGTGCTTTCCTGCACAGCTAAGGAGATTCTCACTAACTTTTTAAAGGATTCCATGTATGTCTTAAAAGATTCCATCCCCCAGAACTCCAGTGAAGTCTGCTGGATGTGACTGAGGAATGGAAACCCAGTAGTACAATGCCCTCACGCAATATATTTTTTCTCCTCCTGCTACTACAGCTTCACAAAGTGAACAGTATCTGACCCAATTGTTTGAGAAATGCATCGGCCTCTTTACGCCTTTCTTTTCTTTCATCCAACTCACCATTTCCCACACAGGAGCTTCTGCAACCCTTATGCTCACAATCAGTGATCAGCTCCTGACAAAAACACTCCTATCAGCCACAGGGACTAAGAGTGGCAGAGGCTGATTTCCAAAGCAACCCGAGACGCCCTGTGACCTCATTTGTAGCCATCCAAAGATGTTTACATTCATGTGACAAGATGTGTTCACTGACCCTTCCTCGCCATGAGCCGATCTCAACCAAGTGCCAAGCACAGCACCAAGAAAGAGAAAGACACCACCTGCTCTGAGATTCATTCCTCCCATGGCCTCTTGATGCTGCGTACTCCACCGATGCCCCAAGCTTGCACGGAGGGGAGGGAAGGAAGGAGAAAGGAAAAAACCTAGATTTGTCCCTCAGGAAGAAATATTGGTGGTATTTCCTTCCATCAGAGAGAAATTCTGACTCAGCCACACAAGTAGAAAAGCCAGTCTTTTCAGCCTGAGTGAAACACTGAAGATTTACAACTGTTCAGGGTATTTGGAGAGTTTGGATAGAAGTGTGCGTGCACATGCATAACATTTGGCAAGTCCATGCAGAGAAATAAAACATAGGGCATAAAACTATTTTACATGGATACCTGTGTGTATACATATAAAAACATAAACACACTTAGAATGTCTATATGTGTATAGTTAGATACATACTGATATATGCACACATACAAATACTGCCATTTGCTCCTGAAACCCCCAGCCTCTCTGAGAGCTCTTGTTTGGCTGCTGTTTTGCAAGCAGCCAGGCAGCCACAACACAGCTGTCCGGACTGGGGTCCCCTGAGCTGTGTGGTGCAGCTCTGCTGGCTGCGTTCAATTTGACATCAAATGAGAGCAGGGATCTCGCTGAGCCAAGCTCTGTTCTGATCTGACTGGTGCCCAGATCAGCTCAGCTGTAGTGCCCTCGGGCTGTGGCACTGTATTAAAGTTGAGGGCAGCTTTAATCTGCTTCACCGTTTGCACAGTGGAAGCTGTGCTTGGCCTACCGGGAAATTACGAGCGTGTCCCTCATTCAGGTAAAGTGGACATTTCTTTTCTAGGAGTTGTGATCTTTGTGTTCGTGTAACTTAGTTTAAATGATCTAAGCTGGTGGCTTCCAATCATTCTCATTCTGAGGGCACCTTGCAATTTCCTGGGGAAGGTACATGTACCGTATGGGGAATGTAACTCTCCTAACAATAGGTTTGGTTTTCATCAAGTCCACAGACTTCCTGAGAGGTACAGACTGTGATGGTCTGATGGATTTTCACTTACTATGGGGAAGAAGGAAAAAAGTCTCACAGTTCATAGTCTTCTTCTGTCAGGGGTATTGAGTTGGTTATTGGCCCTTTAGCAACAGGAACAGAAACACAGAGCTGCAGACACGGGGACCTTTCGCTACGTGTAGGGGCCTTTGGTACACTTAAGCATCCCTGTCTCCTTGAAAGGTTACAGGCACGTCCTGCCCCACAAGAAATCACTTCTAACCACACACATGCCCTCATGGACATCATTGCTCCTGAAGGCGCCCTGCTGACTCTGCATTGCCTCTGCATTGCCATCCCTCCCACAACAGAAGGGCAATGGGACGCTCATGTCCATCCCTGAATGCCAGGATGTCAGAGTACAACAGCACCTACACCATCAATAGTGTCCTGGCACCTGGACACCAGCCCTGGTGGCAGCGATCACAGATATAGGAGGGCTGTGTTGCTTTTTAGAAAATCTAATTTGCGTACATGAGACCATGCAGAAGAAACAGCATTAGCCAGGAAAATTCCCTTCCTCAAAAAGCCATATAAAACCAACCATGACCAGCTTGTACTCCTGGAACTGCTAAGGATCCCAGGACACCTCAAAGGTGGTTTGCCTTTATCTATGTCTAGCCAAGCAACAGATAAAAGTATAGCAAGGAAATGTTCAGATCATGCTAGAGGCTACAGAAAGGAAGAATGACTTTTATTTGGAAAGACTGTTCAATAGAAGAGATACCAATTAATAAATAAATGAAAATAGGTGACATTCATTATGACATTTAAATGACTAGATGCCAACTGTTTGTTAAAATACCACGTGGTCTGGAAAAAAGCAATCAAAGAAAAAGGGCTTGGAGAAGCAGTGAGTAATGGTGACCCAATCCATTTAACTATTGATAAAACACAGGTGAGGAAATGTGCAGGAGAAAAAAAATCTCTACAAATCATCAGCTAATGGATTAAATGCATCTGAGTGTGAGATGGAAATTAACTGATCAATTCACTCAACAGCTGCTAATTATATGTGACAAGGCAGGCAGACTCCAGAAGTCTATGGAGCTCAAAGGAAAACTGTGCTGGTAGACAAATTTGAAGGCTGCCTCCCGCTTCTATGGGGTGTGACATTTGCCCCGGTGAGAGAATGTCACTGTCACTGAGTAACATTTAACTCTACAAATGTTTGCAGTCTGTATTTAAAAAGCATGGAAAGGGGGGTTCACTCCCACTGCTTTAGAACAATTTGCAACATTAGGTATAAATATATGGTATCAAAAATTAACATGCCAATCTAAACAAAATGAAATGTAATGCTACAATCAAAATGAAACCTTTTTGCCTCATTGCAGTTAAACATTTTGACATTAGTGAAATGAAACTAGAAAGTTAAAATGATTTGTTGTGACACGCATCTATCCAAAAACTTTTTTGCATCCCCATGCTCCTGCAAAATGCTTTTATGCCAGAAGAACTGATCTTCCAATAGGAAGCAATCTAACATTTTCTGATCACTACTTTCACAATTTTATTTTGAATTTTCATTAACAGTAATATTTTCCTGACCACTTCTGTTTTGGCTTACACCATTTAGGAAATGATCACAGAGATATTGACTACTTTTTCTCTCCCCTTAAGCTTACACTTTGCATATACTGATCCTTTGGGACTCCTTTAAAGTCATGTCTTTGGAGAGTCAGCAGATTGTAGGATATATAGAAAATAAATAAATACTAATGATGAATTAACTGATCACCAGGGAAAGATTAGTACCAAAGTGTGATTTTTCCGTGAATGAGATCAGAATGGGAACCTCACTGGTGCAATTCTCACCCTGCACTGTAGCGCTGAGTTTTGAATCCGCTTTTGGAGTAAGGGTAAGTGCTAAGCACATATACCAGCAATTAAATTATTAATTCAAAGGGGGAAACCAGTGTGGCTTATAAACCAGGTGAAACTTCCAAATTAGGTACCTCAGGCCCGACATCATGATACAAGCCATGTCATTTCTGGAGATGAGACCGGAGGCAAGGCAGTCCTCCAGATTCATCATGCTAACAGTATTTATTATCTATCGTCAAACCTCAACTCTGTAACTTGTGAGGGTCCAGCATGTTCTATGCGTGGCCTATGATACTATTTTTAGACTGTTTTTAAAATTCATGGTTGAAGGGAATTCAGAGGATGCATTGTTTAATAAAGTGCTTCATGAACGCCTGCTAGCAAACTTAATTCAATCTGTCTTGGGTTAGGAGCGCTGTCACGGATTGGCAATTGCCTGAAGAACCATTAACAAGGGATAATGACAAGGGGCATGTAAGAGCAAAGGTGTAAGAGGTGTAAGCAAGGTGCTCTAGGAACCATGTGAGGTTTGTTTTCATTAAACATCTTCATTAATGAGCCTGAAGAGTAGCTTGCTAATGAAAGTGGTGGATGATACTCAACTGGGAGGTGCTGCAAACATCCATAAGGGCAGATAAACATAAAAGGGGTACACAGGGATTAGTCATAGGAGCAGAAAGGAAAGAATGGAACAAATTCACTATCTCTACAGAAGAAAAAAGAAATCAGCTCAGAGTGATCATGGGGGTTGAGGAGACCTGCACATCTTTTTCAGACAGAATGGGTGTACAACTTTGGATGAAATTTCTCAAAGCACTGAAGAATGTAAAATCTTGCATTTTCTAAACTCAAGACAAGAATAAATGATGAAGCACCCCATGGAAAAGCACTAGATGGAAATGTCATCTATGGCCCAATCTGGAATACATCTGTACTGGGGATGGCACATCAGCCCATATCTATCTTCACAGATGGGTTAAAATACATCAATTAATTATGCTTCACGTATAATGTTTCCCTCATTTAAGGCACAATAAACCATACTGAAGAAGAGGGAAGGAGAACACTGAAATTCCTGCATTTCAGTATGCTTAACAGTAATGCTGAAGATGTAAAAGGTGTCAGCAAACTCCCTAGGACCAAGAAAAATGACATGGTAGAAGAATAAAGTTACAGAAGAAAAAAAGATACCATGTGGTGGAAGAATGATCCTCCTCTAGCACTGCCAAGAATACATATTCAACAGCACAAGTCATTCTGCTGCAGCACCCAAAAGATGTAGAAAAAAGCAGGAGAGGCGTTCCCTAGCTTGCTAAATCTGAATGGAAAAGAGGACAATACAGCAGCTCTTGCACAACATCTCACTGCAACATGAAAACCTGACTTGATCAAGGTTCATTCCGCACTATTCCACAATTTGGCTAAGCCTTCACCTGAGGCTGATCTATTCCACTCGCTGTTAGTCAGGGAAGAGTTTGGTATTTAACTCCCCAAGTAACCCGGAGCTGGAGCGTTCCCCCTGCGCTCCTGAAAACCTGGCCAGAATTTGCTGTCTTTGCTGTAAATGCAGAAGGTCACAGGACTGCTTTTGGAGACATTAACTGTTCCATAGCTGTGAACCCTTGCAATTTTGCATTCCCATTACATGACCATGATACTTGAAAGACTACCTTATCCCCTATGGTAACTGTGCTCCCTTATATTTAGTACTCGTATTTTCAAAAAAAAAAATTAAGGGAAGACAAACCAGAATGAGCAACCCAAAGAGAATAACTCATCAGGAATAAAAAGAAGTAACTAATTTCATCTGTCCCTTCTTCCCATCACCTGTGGTCCATCTGTGCCTACTCCAGCTCCTTAATTTAAGGCCTTTAAAACTTAACTGGGCAAAAAAGAAGCAGAAAACGTATGTACATTTAAAAATGTATGCTTATGTATGCTAAAAAATTCTGAATGAACGGGGGTGTCAAGGGACAGAGAAGACAAGGAAGTTATCAAAAATAGAATATTCTACTGATTACAGCAGTTCAGAACCAGGCCCTGCCACTCATTTGCTCTTATTCTGGGCAAGCTTCACTGTGCCTCAGCTCACTGGGAGTTGCAATATTTTTTTTGTACCATTCCCTTTTTTTCAGGTCCATTTTAACTGTAGACTCTATAAAGCAGAGACTTTCAAGGCTTTGTTTGCAACCTTATACAGACTTGTTAGAACCTGTGGTCAGTGTACACTAATTGTAATTGGAATAAGCAAAATGAAATTATGTTCCTTAGTCTGTACCATAAAAATGCCAAATGTAAAGTTAGAAAAGAATTTTTTTTAATTGTATTTAATTTTTTTTAGTAAGAGCTAAATAAGCAATCTGAACTATTAGCTCACTCGCAAAAGTGTTGCTTTAATGCTGCATGGTGTTCATTGCAAAATGGCAAAATTAAATATTAAACCCTCACTAAAAAAAAAAAAAAAAGAAAAATTGCAACGGGCTTCAATAAAACATGGCAATTCAGCCTGAAATACATTTTTTCCCTCAGAAAATTATATTCAGGATGCAGAAAATAACATTATTTGAGGTAGGTTAGGATAAGTTGCCTTCTTTAAAGTTGATGAGATGAAGAAAGGAGAAGCAACGGAGCCCAGAGAATTTTAGAGACTTGCTGAAAACCACAAAGGACATAAGTGCTTTTGTCAGGAGGCCTCATACTTTCAATTTTGGGCTTAGATCCCAGGGTCACAGAGCCTGAGAAGAAGCACTTTTTGCACATTAAAAGTGTGATGCTATGAACCGAGTGCTTTAGCACTCACAGAGAATATCCAGTAACAAATTCAGAGCCTAACCCAAGGGGCCAGATTTCAGGCACACAAGCACTCCACAGGGCACCCGGCTGCAGTAAGTGGACTGCTAGTTTTGATACCTAAAATTTTCTTCTTCTCAAGCTAGATTTCCAATTTGGCAGAACAGCTCTCCTTGTCCTGACGGGCAAACATGCATTGTCCCCTTTTCTGTCGACAGCAGAGGATAGGAGGAGGCGAGGAAGGCTCAGGTGACTGCCTGGACAAAGGAGGTTTGTAGCTGCAGCCTGATGAACATCGGAGATAAGAGCAGCAACAGCAAATTGGCCCCAGTGGGAATGGCAGCAGCAATCTCTTCACCTAAAGGCAAGCCAGCAATTACGCTTGCAGTGCCCAGCGTCTGTCTGTCTGCTCCCACCACTGCCCTCCCATCGCTGCCCCCGTGCCCCCCACTCACAGACCAGGTGTGCTCAAGGCTACTGCTATGTTATGCACAGCTCGAAAAAAAATTCCAGTCCTTTCTTTCTCCGGCTCTGTCTGAAGCCAGAGCTCTGAGCCTCATTGCACTGGATAACAAAATGGAGAAGAGGGTTTGGTTAGAGAGGCAGGATAAGGAGTACAGCACATCAGCCATAGAGAACTGGGAGAAAGAAAGCTCAGATTCCCCATCCACAACTGACTTGGTAGACAAGCAATGGGCATTCCTGACATGCCAAGGAGCAGCGCAACCACCCAAGATTTCTGACAGCATAAATCTAGCAGCAGTAGTTGGGGAGCACTTTCCCCTCAAGGCACCAGGGCTGCAGAGTTTGTTGACAAAGGGCTCTGTCCCAGCTTCCAGCAGAGCTCCAAGACTGGCTGAATGCCTCTAGTGTCTCCAGGCACACAACAAGTTAATAACGAGATTCTCAAAATTCTCTGCATGCTGTGAACCGCCTCCCTGAGCTCCTTCTTTTGTCCCAGCTCCCTTCCTTATTTTCCTGAGTCAGCATGGCTCATAGCACTCAGCTACAGGAAAAGGGCTTAATAGGATGGCTGGACAAAATTAAAGGGGCGTTATTAATTTGACAGGTGCTGCTGCCTAGTGTCATGTCCCAAGTTTGTCCTATAGCTGTGCTGATTATTTTCTCTCCTTGGATCAGGGACATTTCATTTATTAGCACTGAACTTCCCCCTCACTGCCTGCAGCCACTGCTGCTCTGATCTCCCCAATTCACTTCGCAATTAAATTTTGTCCTCTTGTGAAACAACTGTGCGGGAAAAGGTCTTGTGTTTTGTTTTCTTTCTTTCCCCTTTGACCAAGTTCTTCTTGGTCAAAACAGCCTCTGGAAATCCTAGCAGAATCCCAAACAGAGAAAAACTGGCTGGAAACAGTATAATATGAAAAGGAGTCTAGAAGCTGTAGTTTTATATACCTAAAATACTCATCTCAAAAGGGAAGAGGGAACGGGGTTATTAGAGGCCACCAAGTCTTAGCTGTAGAGGTATAAATCTGATGGAACCATGGAGTTCCTGGAGATTTACATGAGGTGGCTTGAAAGGAGACCCAAGAGGTTTCGTGTTGGAAAATCTTGAGATGAGGAGCATCAAAATCATCACATCGTTCTCTTTACAAACAGTGGCAGTCAAACCAACTGATGGGCAGGAAGACTGGGGAGCATGATTGCTCCCATTTAAGTGATTTACTTTATTGCCACTGCTGCTAACACGCTGCGCTTTTTTTTTCCCCCAGGAATCACATTAACAGCTATAAAACTGCAAATTTAAATGAACTCTGCTCAGGATCTGTTTTTGCTCCATAAAGCTCCACATGGCTTTTTGTTTGTTTCCTCTCATCCCACTCCTCCTCTAACATACAATTCCCCAGAAACCTTCATGTCAGAAATGACTCCTTTGCTGTTTCCCCTTGTGAAGCCAAATCTTCATGCCTCCCTTCTTTTTGCCTTCTTCTCCCCAGGAATAAATACCATCTTTCTCTGGACTACTCATGCCAACCCTTCCATTCATTCCTAGGACTACCTGTTACCACATATCAGTCTGACATTTCTGGTTTTGTGGAATTGGACAACCTTTCGTAAGTCCTTGCTGTCTCACGATCTTTAATTAAATGCAAACACTTCTCAAGGCTTCCTTGCCATTCCCTAAGTTCCCATTCCCTTTCCTATCACTGAATATGTCAAAGGCTGAAGACAGTAGAAGTGGATATTACTCCTTCCTAGGAATGAATGCTTTTTTCCAGGACTGAGCTGGCCTGCACTGATGCCAATTACACCAGCTTTTTATGGCTTCATTACTGCTAGAGCCACTATAGAGCATAGCATTGAAAGGCTGGAGCAGCCTTTTTAATTGCACAGAGGTACCGATCATTGTGCCTTTATGGACTTGAGATGTTCTTTCTGATCCTCCACTTCCCCAAGCCAGGGATAGCTTCCCAGGCTAGGCAGAACAGAATGAGGAAAAACTTGGGTAAAGCAGCTGGCGTAAGTTGCCTCTCTCTGGAGATCTCCATGTGAGAAGCACAGAGCACTTTGGGCTGTTTTAAGCATGACAGCTGGCCAAGCAGCAAAGGTCAAGACAGCAAGGAAAAGAAGGAGAAGAGAGCTCAGCACGAAGGATTTGTGGAGCATCACAGGATTTCTCTCCAGCACAGTGATCTGGCTATTCCCAAAAGGCAGGGGGTCAAACTCTGCTCTTAAACATAGCAGCACAAACAGTGTTAAGCTCCCTGACTGCTGCATATCACAGTACCAAATAAGTGCTCGGGTGCTGCATTTGGAGACAAACCAAAGGAACAGAAAGGAAATGCTTTATGAACCAGTTGACCATTGCTGATCCTTTAACAAGGAAAGGCAAGAGAAAAAATTCAGGGTGCCTGACACCAGGTGCCTGTGAGAATATGAGGACACTAAAGGGCTGAGAAGTTTCTTAAACTGGGGGATACCCTTAAGACACAAGAATATGTATCCTCCTGAGTTGGGAGGGTGCATGGGAAGCAGCTGTCTCCTAGAAGCCATAGGAAATTATGCTGCTTATTCAGACCACTGGGGCTGCTGTAGTTGAGTTTGGCCAAGCATAGCAGAGGTCTGTGACACGAGATGTTGGGACAGAAAGCAGTGCTGGGTGAACTCTCACTGGCATGGGAAATTCTCAGTATTGCCATGAAGTGCAGCTCTCTCTCCCCCTGCCCTCTCTTCCCTCTCCCCGAGCCTGCCAGGGCACTGATGGCTGCATGCTATCTGCCATGGGTGGCCAGATAATGCCGTAACTCCCAGTCTGACAGCAGCATGGTACGTACCTGTGGGAATGCATGAGATCGTGTTAAGCCTTTTCCTGGACAGCATATGATGCTGGGTACTTTCTCTATTACAAACCCAATGGAGGTTCAGTTTGGATTTGGGCAAGGGAACTGAGGTGGAGCATTTGGAAAGAGCCTGTTGTGACTGTTGTGCTAGGGTGATGAACAGTAGGATACAGGGTACAGCACGCATGAACCCACACAGAAAAAGAGGAGAATTTCAGCACTTTTGTGAATAGACATGTAAGTGGGGAATAGCAAAGGGTTGTAGGAGCTCTGAATAAAAAGACCATCTGACAAAGGGGTGAATGGCATGGAGGCATCTCTTTGCTCTTGCACCTTCTCTAACTAACCTTACAGCTTCCCTTCTCATCTCCATCTTGAGTTCACCTCCAATTTTTGCCCCTCAGCCTTTGAAGCAAGAGGAGCACCAGGTTTTCCCCAGCTTTGAAGCAGAGCCCATAGGATAGGCAGAAGCCTTGGCACCAGAGGAGCACTCTACCAGCCCTGACACCAGGCCTGGGGGAAACAACTGGGGCACTTGGCAAAGATGCTGCTTCTGTTCTGTGTCCCCTCTGCCAACAATTTCACTTGCCTTATTAACTATTCCCAACAGCTCCACTTTCTGCGTGCGTGCTTGTTTGGGTAATTCTTGTTTCCTCCCATTTAGCACATAGGAAAAAAAGCATTAGCGACAGTCTTGGTTTCAAATGAACCCTATTAATATTCGACTCTGCCAGGAACTGTGGGATAATTTTGATAAATGTGACTGGGAAGCCTGGCTGACAGAACCAAGAGCAATGCTAGTGTGTGCTCACAGCCCATCACTGCACACACAGAAGGGGGCAAGAGGTAGGCGCAGCATGGGGTTGGGGGTGTGCCAGGCAGGAGGGAGAGCAGAGGCAGGGGGTCTGTTCAACAGGACAGCTACAGTGCTGTAGGATAGGCTCCTTGAAAGATCAAAACAGGCTTAGTGAGATGTGAATGGGGAGAAGAAAAGAAAAGCGAGATGCAGTTTGGAAAAAAAACAGACTAGGAAAACTAGAGAAACATAATTCGAAACACAGACACTTAACTGTGGAGAGGGGAGAAGAAAGCCAGGAAACTCTGATAGCGAAATGGAGTTAAAGGTCACACAAGGCAGGAAATCAGACACAAGCTTGCAGAGAAATGAAAAAAGCTTGAGCGAGACCAAATGTACCTAGGCCACAGTTCAGCAGAGCACACAAATTATTTGAAGGCACTTCCTTTGGTCGATGTACTTACTCACTTAAAGTGAATGCTTCTGTGGTTCACTGATTGGCAACCTCATGCAGCAACATCTTACAAGAAATGTATTGAAAAACGAGAGGTAGGAGCAAGCAGAAATGCACTCGTGAGGTATCAGCAGCTGAGATGAAGAATTACCTGTGTCAAAACTTTTGCTGTAGACTCTTAAGAACTATTTGGTCTCAAAAAGGAAGGCGCAGCTAAAGGAAACGTGGTTGAAACTAGAAACGAGTTCGGAAAGACCCTGTGCAGATGTTAGGTTTATGATTATCCTTGATGGTATGTGCTTTTGGACAGACCATCTCTGAAAAGGAATAGAGTCCACTGTTTATTTCTGTAGATGAGTGCAAGCCATGTATTTCCACTTCATGCATGAGGTAAGTTCAGCCTGGAAAGAGACTGCTCGGCATCCTCAAAAATGCAGTTTAGCCTTCCGAAGCATACAGCTTCCTGGAATATTCCACAGTCTTTGGAGAAGTGCAAGAATATACACACTGCTATTGAGATGCCTTCAAATTAATACAAGCAGGACTTTTTTTGGTTGGTTGGGGGGTTTTGTTTGTTTGTTTTTAACTCTGTAAAATTACAACTTCATGCCCAGAAGACTTAAGTTTTATGAAAATTGGACTTCCCTGGCTAGGAATATGCATTACAGCTAGATCTGGTCTTCAAAACTATGGCCGGCACCCAGGTTGGACCGATTCATCGGTAGCTACTAGGAAGATAGTCCAGACAGGACAGTGAATGCTGGGAAAGACCAACATATATTCTTACATGCCCCTAAACAAATCTCCATGGCATCTCAGTATTTTACTGGAAAACAACACTGCTTATTTTGGGCATGTGACTCTGAATTTCTTTGACAAGCACCATGAGAAACCTGTTTAAAACCAAAGGTAAAATTTCTATGGGGCATCTGTAACAACCTGTCATGAGCTTTACTGCAAAGTCCTTGAAAAGACAGACATCTGTCACAGCACACAATAGTGCCACAAAGAAGTGTGCATCAGCAGCAGAACTTCTACTGTCCAAGAAGTATGGGAACCACATTTAAGGGTTCGTGTCCTCTGCTTCCCAGCCTCTCCAGGGACCTTTCCTACATAGGGTGAATCCCAGCCGTTTCAAGCACTTCTGAGCCAACACGCCTATGTGTGCCATAGCCTGTTTTGAGCTGCAAAATGCTGCTCCACAAGTGGTTGATCCTGTAAAACTAATTTGCTTTTCCTGCAAAGCAGGCAAACACATGAAGAACGCCAGGATCGTTTAGCTGCCTCTGACGAGCCGGCTGTAGCCATGCTGCGAGGTTCTGGAGAAGCATGTACCTCTCCTTTCGGAGAGCAGCTGCTCTTCGCCTGCAGCTGGTGGAGCCAGCTCCATCTGGAGACCAGATCAGAACCCATTAAGCACAGAGGGAGGAGACTGCTTGGAAGTGGAGTTTACAAGGCAGGGAGGCAAGAGCTTGGCTGCAGAATTTCACCTCTTGTAAAGAAAGGAAAAGAAAAGAGGAAAAAAAAAGCAACCCACACAGCCTATTGAGCAATTGTTCCTGCATAGCCTCTCCAGTCTAATTGATTTGGACACCACAGCTAATTTTCGCTCAGACATCTGTTAGCACACATTAGCGCATGTCATTAGACAGGGAAGCACAGATCAGATGGAGGGGCAGAGCTCAAAGGCCCTGCTTTGGGATGCTAGAACAAGCAAGAGGAAGGACGAGAGGGAGAAGATGTTTGTGCAGGGCTGGAATAGTTGGAAGGAGCTTGGAATGAAAGGGAAGGACTTGGCTCGCTCAGAACATTCCCACCAAAGAGTCGCATATGTTCCGCTCCCTTATCCATGCCACAAGCACGCCCATTTCATTTACAGGCTTGCCACAAAGGGCCTGGTCCTCACCAGCACACAGGCAATAAAGCCAGAGCTCCCACGAGGAGCCCTAAAGTGTTCTTCTCCACATTTTTGCTGTTTGCAGGTTCTTTGGTTATGACTGGAGGTCTCAGAGACAAAAGAAAGAGACAAGAGAAAATTACCTTTCTCACCTCACTCCTGCATGGCATCAGGTTGTTCTGGACATGTTCTATATTTAAAGCTTTACAGATATGATGAGTCTGTCCACTGGAGAAGCAGAACTATATATGAAAGATACTGGCTAGAAGCACGGGACAGAAGGGAGACAGTAAGGACATTGGAAAACCCAATAACCTTCACAACCTTCCTCAGGGCTGTTTTGCAGCATACAAGTGGCTGCAGTTCATTTTAACTACCTGTAACACTAACAGGTCAGGGAGATGATACTTTCAGCCCAGCTACAACTGGGTGCACACCAAACCCACCACTTGATACACTTGTCCACAGGTGAGAAAACATCCTTCTACCCTACTATTTTTTTTTTTTTTTTTCAGTAACAATGTAAACCCTGTGCCTACTGTCACTGTAGCAATACGGAGGCATGTGCTCAAATCCAAGTCCAGCCTGCATAAGCAGCTCCCCAGCTGAAGTCCTACAGCGCAATGTTCCCATCAGGAGTGGCTGCAGCCACAGCCACCCTGGGTTCTGCAGCGTACGAGGTGCCGCGACTCTGCTGGCAGCGCGCCCTGGCAACGCCGGGGATCTGCATAACTGGGAAAGGAGTTATTTGGAGTTATATTTGTTCACGTACATGGAAGCAAAGGTAAAGATGAAGAGCATAATGGAGTTTCTCTGGGCATATTTCTGGTTTCCCACAGCTTTCCTGTGAAAGGTGGAGTTTTTGTATTGATTTGCTGATGTCTGAAAAAGACCTGAGCTCATTCTTTCATGTTTTTGCTCCACGAAGGTAATAAAAGAGGCTTTCTTTCCTTTTGGGTCATACTTTGCACAAAACACATGGGAGCCCTGGTAGCCTTGAGGCTTTAATTCTTCCACCAGTTGTGGTGGAAATTAGCCAACAGGCTTCTGGGTTCAGAGGACTGACTGTCACCATGGCCATGCAATATTAATTTCCTTTGAAACAACAAGCCCAAAGTTGATGAAACGGCCTTGTTTTTCTCAAACGCGCTGCCTGGGAAGGAGGGAGAGGCAGGATTTGTAAACTGAAACTCCACTGATGGAGTGAAGAGGTCAACATCCATTATAGGGATGATACAGATGAAGGTAAGCCTGTCAGTCATAGGATGAAAAATGAAGCCCTCATCTCCCATCTAGTGAATAGTACCTCTGCTTGCTCTCAGTGCATCTCATCCTCTGTTCTCTTGCACTGTTTTTGCTTTGGCATAGCTGAGCTGACATAAGCAGAGTTGCTCCCACACCTTCCCAGGGATCGTGCTCTGCCTGACTTTGACAGGCACGTCACTTCCAATTTGGAGGAGGACTGACACATTAACATCTGCACAGCCCTCTGCAAAACTGCCCCTCTCATGCAAGCATCTGCCAGATGAGAAACTCCATCCCACTAAACAAAGCACTGATCAGGGTGGTGGCAAGAGGGGAAAATAAAAGCTGATGTTCCCAACCCAAAACAGTGACTGCCTGGAAAATACAAAGCAAACAGTTCTCAGTCCAGCAAACTGCTGCAAAAGCACCTTGGTTTTGATTCTCTGGTGAGACAGAAAGCACACAGGAAGAGCTGCAAGAAGAATCACAAAACTGAGCAATTAGCCAGTGACCCACTCGGATCTGCTTTGTTTGCTCAGCAGCTGCACAGCACACACAGATATCTGTCTGCACCATTGGGGTAAACAGTGCTGGGCTGGCATCCTGTCCTTCTTTTTGCTGAAAAAACCTTTTTTGGCCTTAACAGTCAGGTTTTGGTTTTGGGGGAAGGCACCAGGTGCACTGGGTGAAACAGGTCACCCCACAGTGGTCCTGGTTGGTCCCATCAGCTCTACAACAGCCAGCACTGATCCACTGCACCCCAAATCCATGGCCAGTCAGGGTAGTCCCAGCCCTACTGCCCCAGCAGGGGTAGAGAGGGGCAGCACCACTAGGGCAGGGGGCTCCAGAGGGCACATTATTTGAAGTGCAACAAGAGAAACAAGAGAAAACAAGGGAGAAGGCATGAGGATGCACACAAGGCAACATGGGAGGGCACAGAGGAGCAGATACAGAAGGATGCATGGGAAAGAGGACATTGCTGTGGAAAGGGCTGGGAACAGCTCTTAGATGAAGGCATGGTGTGCTGAGGGGTAATTTGGAAATACTGTGCTTATGGGGGATCCACAGTGGAGCATTGGCACTCCTGAAGAGACTGCAGCCCGTGAAGGGCACAGACTGGAGCAGGAAAAGGGTAAGAAAGAAGGAGCAAGGGCACAAAAGGGTAAGAAACCAGAAGCAGCGACAAGAAACCTTCACATACTAACTCCACCTCCTGTACTGGGTGTTGTGTCACCCAAGGGACTTGCAGGGACTGAATGTAATGTGGTCCAAGGAGGGGGAGAGTGGTCTCAGGTGGAGGGAGAGGTGTTGGTGTGAAGATGAGTCTGGGGAAGCAGTTGGGAAGCAGTTTCCATCAGTGTTTGTTGCACTGTTTCTTTTCTTTTGTTTCTCAATAGCCAAACATGAAATTAAAAGTTTGTGTTAACGACAGTAAATTAAATTGAGTTAATTTGGCCACACCAACCCCCAGGCTGACTTCTGAGAGCCAGTCGGTACTGACAAGAGGAAGCTTTATGTGGCTGCTCAAAGAAGAGTAAGGTGAGGAAAAGTCTGGGTTTGTTCCTCCCCCTTACATTATCTATTTGGACACCATGGCTACCAAAGTCTATGAAGTCCATCATGAAAGGGAACTGAAAATGGGGTTTGTTTTAGCCTGTGCCAGGGGCAGCCTTTATTCTACTGTGTGTCTTCCCACAGCCTGACTGCATGGGCTTCATTATCAGTGTTTATCAAGGACCTCAAAGCATGCTCTGCAAGCCCTGTAATTCCTACACTGGTGAAACACCTAATTATCATCTTAAATATACCCATGGAGAAATTGAGGCATTAATGAGATAGGGTGGGAAAAGTGACTTACTGTGGCTATTATGAATGACTGGCACACTAGGAAGGGTACCCAGAATCAAACTCCTCAGGCTTGTATCTCAGCAGAAGGTGAAAAACTAAAAATGGACAACAGGAAGTGAGAGAAGGAAAAGGAAGAAATATATGCAAGATGAGAAGAAGAAAACACACAGAGCGAGGAAAGCTGTCAATGGGAAAAAAGGCTGCTTCAGTGCATGCCAAGCAAAAAATGGAAGTGACAGCCTGAGCTGCAGAGCGAGAATGCCCCGGACAAAATGGGAAATAGCCAGAGTGGCCTACCATGACTTCCACAGTAGAAAACACTTTGTATTTGGGAAGCCTGTAAGAGGAGGCAGGAATCCCTCTGACATTTGCATGCCTCAGGGCTTCCCTGAAGGGCACGTTTCCATTGGCAAGGAGAGCAGTTGGGACAGTTGGATAAGATGCTGTGAACAAGGCTTGCAGCATTTAACCTGCATTAGGAAGTAACAATTTACTCACTTGCTACCAGTTACCAGGCGCCAGGGCTCAATTACAAGGGAGCCTTTAAAAGGAAGGAGCATCCATACATTATCACAGCAAACAAGTCAGTGTGACTTCGTTCAAGGGTATCATCCACCCTGGAACCTATTTCACATCTCGTTGGCCAGCTGAGTGAGAACTGATTGCACACGCTCCCTTGTTTCTCTGTCTGTGTGTACGGTGGAGGAAGACCCCAATTCATTAAAGGAAACAGAGCGAGGTAAAAGAGCCGAGCCTCTCCCTGTTAACCTCCTCTGGAAAAACAGATTCCTGCGTAGCCAAGAGTTTGTATCAGCGAGAGAGGGAAAAACACTTTGTTTTTCCTCAGTCTTTCCTCAGTCTTATGGCATAGCAGTGACATCACAGGATCCTTGGTGTAATCCCCCCCGCTGTTTAATTAAGATGTAATACACAGAGATTTTCTTCACTGCCCCGCTGCACTCAAGGTGATTCTTTTTTTTCTTACCCCTGCACTCGACCCATGACAGGGACTCTGGCTGGGTTTTCCAGGTGCAAAAATCAGACTAGCTCCTCACCCCTTCCTTAGCCACACCACAGAATCATAGAACTGTTTAGGTTGGAAAAGGCCTCCAAGATCATCAAGTCCAACCATTAACCCAGCACTGCCAAGCCCACCACTAAACCATGTCCCTCAGCACCATATCTACAAATTTTTTAAATACCTCCAGGGATGGTGACTCAACCATTTCCCTGGGCAGCCTGTTCCAGGCCTTGACAACTCTCAGGCATGAAATAATATCCTAATATCCAATCCAAACCTACCCTGGCGCAAATTGAGGCCATTTCTTCTTGTTGTACCACTTGTTACCTGGGAGAAGAGATTGACCCCAACCTCACAACAACCTCCCTACAGATAGCTGTAAATAAGGTACTGCCTGAGCATCCTTTTGTCTAGGCTAAACAACCTCAGCTCCCTCAGCTGCTCCTTATCAGACTTGTGCCCCAGACCCTTCAACAGCTCCATTGTGCTTCTCTGGACACAATCCAGTACCTCAATGTCTTTCTGGTACTGGGGGGTTCAAAACTGAACACAGAATTCAAGGTGCAGCCTCACCAGTGCCAAATACAGGAGAACAATCACTGCCCTACTCAAATCATCATACAGCCTCTGCTTCCCTTTCCCCACCATCCAAATAACAGCCTTAGTACCACTAGCACTTCTTCCCTGGGATATTCCTCCAATTTTAATCATTCTGGAGATAAAGGATGGGATGGTCAGGAACAAGAGGGTGGTATTTGAGCTGAAATCGGGAGGAGGTTGTCCATCAAAACCCTTTGTTTCTGCTGCAGCTTTCCAGTTAAGGCAGAAAACACCACGAGTTTGTGCAGTGGAGCTTTGTATGCTCATCACCTGTGATAACACGAGATCACTTCTGAGAACCTGCCAGGTGCATGCCCCAAGTCTACAAGGTCTGCGAGCCTTCTGCAAGCAGCCGTACAAGTAAAGACGTGGGGGTCAGAGAAATTACCCCCAAAGCTATTTGGAAGCCTGATGCACAGCACAGGATTGGATCTAGATATCCCCAGAATGTACCAAACACAGGAGTGACCTTCCTCCCTACTCTAAAGCAGAGCAAAGTCTCCTTTCACTCCTGCCTCCTTCAATCCTCTTAGTCAAGCTGGCCTTGGCTTTCCCACTGCCTTGTACCAGGAGCAGCCACTGCAGTTCCCCACTGAGTATGTAGCAGGAGGAGCGCTGCCTGTTTGCCCATCACAACATTTTGTTTTCTCTGCTCCCGTACTCCTCTAGAGAGGAGGCAAAGCTCACCCACAGATGGCATGGTGGGATGAGCCAGGGACAGCCCGGCTGGCAGAGGAGCCCTGCCTCACCTTCATGAGGTGATGAGACGGCAGTGCCAAGTAATAGGATGACAATGGCAGCTGGAAGCCAGCTGTGTGTGCTGCTCTCCTGGCTAGCCTAGGTACCTCTTCTCCAAATCCCACAGCTCACAGCAGGAGGTGTGCAGCCATTATGAGACATCTTATACTTTGATGCCTTCAGGCAGAGAAACTCTGCCAACAACCAGCTACTTGCTCTGGAGGAACAGGGAGAATGCAACTTTTTTTTTCTTTTCTTCCCTTTTATGCCCTGTGGATGAGGTGCAACCTATTTTTTTAACCTATTTAAAGACTTTGATTCTGCTGTCTGTCACAGTATTTGACTATCTTCCACAACAGCCAACAGTAACATGGAAGTCCCCAGCAGTTTTCTTGGGGCCCTAGACAGATCACGGCAAGCCTAACATAAGGAGATATTTACTTCCTTCTCTTCTTTCCATTGGTTGTCGATCTTCAACAGCTTTGGGAGCAAACACAACAGTTTTGAGTATGTGCTCTTTGGACCCCTAACAAGGAAGAAGTCAAACCTCTCAGGCAGTCCAGCTCTAAAGGATAGGAAAAGAAGACTGAGAGCCTTGCATTGCTAAACATCAGATGATCAGGCGTTAGCAATCCCAAATCTCCTAGGGAAATGGAAACATGCTACCAGAGTTGCTCAGGGAGCTATGGCCCTGATCATTCCTGAGGCTTACTGCTGACACTACAGTACTGTACGTAGAGAGCTCCAGTTAAGGGGTCAGAGATGTCTCTCTTCTTTTGGCCAGGAGCTGCTGAGAGCTCTGCTGGCTCAAGAAAGGGGATGCTTCTTCATATCTAAACAGTTAAAACCGTTTTAAACTCGAGACAGAATTTACAATCCTAATTTCCACCCTGACCTTCAACAGCATAACGGTCAAACACTGAATAAAATCCTGACAGCATGCTAGACTCCCTTTCCTGTAGTGAATGTTCTGTGGGGAAACCCTTCAGGATGGACAGCATGACAGAAAAAAATGCTCCTAATAATTTGTTATAATACATGAAGCAAGCTGCACCAATATGCAAGGTTCCCTCTGATGCATAAAACTGAACTGGAGTTTTTAATGCTCAGCCAAAGAAAGACTGGGAGGCCACAAGCACCTTATTAGTGATAGACAGTAATGAGAAAGAAGCTATTTTGTCTCAGGTTACTCAACACCTTTAATGCTGATCCAGCTCTCCTCCTGCTTACACAAACATAACCCTATTTGCTCTTCCAGAGATAATCAGAATCAGGCTGTCGGTAGAGGTACAAACACAATTTTCTTAAGAAAACAAACTACAGTAGAATTTACACATCAATTTTAAGCTGGTAAGGGTGGTGGCTCAGTTAATTTACTCACCTAAAATAAGACATTTAATGTAAGCATTCCTGGAAATGTTTGAGGCCAGGCTGGATGGGGTTTTGAGCAACCTGGTCTAGTGGAAGATTCCCTGCCCATGGCAGGGGGTTTGGAACTGGATGATCTTTAAGGTTCCTTCCGACCCAAAACATTCGGATTCTATGACTCTATTATTTTTAACCTATCCCTGCAGTCAATGAATAGAGAGTGATTTTGAGAGGCTGATTCATTCCAAGCATTTCAAGACTTCCTCAGGTTAGACACCTATTAGAAGGATACAGCTCAGTGAAGTAAGTGCCACCCAAAATTTGTGGAGTCACATAGATTATACTGGAAGTGTGCTGGGCATGACCATGGCGGTGTCCCTCACCAGTTCAGCATAATCCCCTAGGACCTGAAGAGCACGGGCAAAGCCAGTTGCTGGTGTCACAGTTCATCAACAGCCCCAGATATGGTGAACCAGATCCAGGGTCCATGCAGGAAAACAAGGCCAGAGATGAAGTTAGATATGCTACCTCGCACCCAGGTCCAAGGTCCATCCAAGAGGTGGCACCAGAGACCCAGCTAAGACAGGTACACCTAATATGCAGATCCAGACCTGAGCTTACATGGAGACCCTGGACACAGGGTAAATGGATACCCCTGCAGAGACTGGTCAAGGCCCAGTTAGTGCACTCAGAGCCCTGGCAGACAATGCATTTCCTGAAGAAGTAAAAATGGCTCTCAGTAGGAAGGATGATGTTGCACCTGTCCAGAAAACCAAACAAGGCACATGACATCTCCATCGCTAGGCCAACATCAACATTTGTGTGAATAAAAATATCCAGTGGGGATGTGTTTAGTTATACTAATGTCTTTCCTCTCTAGAAGTATAGACACTGCAAGCATTTTATATGCAAAATGACTAATTGGAATGAGCTGTGCAATTTTCAGCTTAAACCAGCTCCTTTATGCTCAACATCCGCCCAACATCTAATGACACAGTTTATATTTTCATTGAGGATTCAGCATCTGGGTGAAACAGAGAAAGCTTTACGAGTCTTCACTCTAAGTCAATTAGAATTTAAATGTAGGTCGAATGCTAGGGAGAAGAATGGGACCTGCAGCAATTCAGATCTCAGATGTTCATGTACTCTAGAGACAGAAGAATCATTTGCACACTTATTCTATCTTCCAGGGCTGGGGGCATTCGGAAAGGCAGGTTTGTTCTCTGCTGCATATCTAATAGTGTTTTGGCCAACTAGTCTTTAAACTTTCTGGGAAATGACTCTTCTACCTTTGCCCTTGGGAGGCTATTTCACAGCTGAATACATCCCATTTCTGATTTGCTCTTGCTAGTCCTAGCTATGACCTCCACAGAGGAGTACACACCTTCTTTAAATACTTGGTTAGTCTCATAGATGTTTGAAGGTGTTTTTGCACCTAGATCCAATCCAACACATCCCAGCACTGGCCTGGAAAACATCAGGAGCAACTTCTGTGAAGTCAGTGAAACTGCACTGATATAAACCAGCTCTCAACTACTACATGGACATATATACATGCACACATATATATGTCTGCCACCCACTACCAAAAGTATCACTTCCAGTCTCAACTACTTTCTTCTTTTTACCCTCTCCACTCCCTCTGCTGCTCATTAAAACTTCTCTCTCCCACCTACACTGGTGAAGAGCCAGCAGGCTGCCCAGGTAGCATTAGCTAATGGGAACTGACAGCCTGCCACCATTTTCTGAAGGCTTATGTTTTTGATACCTGTCTGTCTTCCAGCCTGACTAATTCTATGGAAGACTTTTATCACAGGAAGATTGACCTCAGGCAGGAGACACTTTGTGTCACTGTGAACAACTGAAATGAAGACACGATGGGGATGGCAAGAACTTGCTAGGAGCAAAAGGCAAGAAGAAGAAAACTGATGTATGACAAGAATACCTGCTTTGCTGCAGCAGACAACTCAGTGATTGGTCCTCTAATGAAAGAATTCACTGGAGAACCTGAACTGTGGCATATTTTGAGACCCTGTAAGGGGCAACATTAACTGATGATAAACTAAAATAGCAGTCAAGTTATGAGAAGTATTTTCCCACTGATTTACAACAGTCTGGGATCCAATTATAGAGTTCTTCTGCCAGCTAGTGCCTCGTGAGGTTCAAATGCTGCCTCACAATGGTTTATGGGGACAGTTTGGAATGCCACCAGTACTTGGGTTTTGGCACAGTAATTTTTACTACATTTTACTGCAGAGATATGGAAGCAAAAAAAAGTTAAAATGTTCACAGCATGGATACCTGTTCATACCTAAAGAAAGTAAACAATGCTGGTATTGTACTTCCCTGCTGAGGTGCCGTGTCCCACATGAGCCTCAGTCTGGAGGACTTGCTATTCTCTTTGTTTCCCAAGCTCAACATTCCTGGCTGAACTACCTTCTTTAAGATACACTTCAATCTCCACTCCAACTGAAAGGCACATCCTTCTCAAGAATCACAATTTCTTTCCATTCAAGGTTTCTGAGGCTGCCACGAAAAGAAAAAGCTATTCATCCAAAAAAAAAAAAAAAATACATTCCTTCCCTCCCTGCATGGTGTCAAGTGTGCCCCAGATATGCCTTTCAAAAAAATCAGGTCACTCTGCTGTTAGCTGTATAGTACTGGGTTGGAAAGCTCCTGAGAAGGCATGACTGTACACCTTCTAAGAGCTCAGGACACCTTCTTCTGTCAGTGGTCTGAGCTTCCCCTTCCAGAACAGGCCAATGGCTGAGTGTACCAGATCAAGGAGGAACAGAAACTACAAAAAACTGGGAGGTACAGCATCCAAGACAGTTTTCTGTTTCATGTGTTCCCTTCATGTTAGACACTGTCCATGCTTTTTGCCTGAGTGCCCTCTAGATCCTTAAGAAGTCTTCCTGCACAGAAAGCTTACGTGTAGTCAAGCAACTGCCCCTTGTGGGGAGCTCCAGATCAAAACTTTCAATGAGAACTGATATAAAGCTTTTATCTCCCCAGACTTCTCTCCAGATGGAGGAATGCTACTGCTGCTTCCCTCCAACCTGAATGTGCCTGCATTGTACTTAACCCTTCTATTCGGAGATGCTGCTCTACATCAATTATTCTGCTTTGGCTTATCTGCCGGATTTACTGCATTCCCAAGGAGCCACAATGCCTCTTAGATGGTTTTCTGGCAGATACATACAAGAAATTTACCGTTTCAGATTTTCTTCCTCAAACTGGGTGGCACAATATCAGTAGTCTCAGTTTGCCCTCAGTAGCTTCTAATGAGTTTGCAGCTTCTGACCAAGATTATGTGCTCACTGTGTCATTAGTGGGAGGGCAGACACTTAGCAACATACGTGGTGCATCAAGCGTTGGGATTTGCTTCCTTAAAGATGGGTATCACTCAGGATGGGCTGTAACAATCCCTGAAGAGGCCAACTGCCCTGTAGCAGCAATGAATAAGGAATAACCAAGTAGCTGGATAGAGCTGCAAAACCACAATTCAAATTCATACAATGCTGAGGGCGGGCCTCTCTCTGGGATGGTGGTTTAAGCTCATCTTGAGATATGGGAATTAGGGCTAGCACAGAAGAGAAATTGTAATTTTTGTATATTACCCAACACTGCTCACTCATCCCTACAATCATCCAACATGCCCTAATTGCTTCAGTATGTCTCTGCAAAGCAGAAACCGAGAGTGACTTGGTCAGAGACAAAGACACAGATCTAAGATGTACACAGAAGCAGTTGTCCGATAATGATGACCAGCTGTCACAGGCAGCAAAACCCTCCTGGCACTTGGCACCGGCGAATTTTCAAATACCCACTGGTTGCTGCTACCCCATTAATTGCGGGCATTTTGCCCAGTCTACATTCCTGAACAGCTTTTTTCTTCTCTTTCCCTTCTCTCTTCCTCACAGACTTCTAACACAGTTAATAAAAAATTTATCGGGGCAATGAAATAAACACCGATTTGATTTGATCCGAGAGCCAAAGAGAGGAGTTTCTGCTGTTCAGGTGCAGACTCGAGAGCTTCTGCAATTGCTGTCAGAAAACGTGCCCACAAACCCAATATGATTAGATAAATGGAGATGGAGAGGTGGTTTTTTTGGGTTTTGTTTTTTTTTTTTTTTTGGAAGGTGGAAAGTTTGTTTGTTGGGTTTTTTTAAGGGAGTGGAAAGGGCTGGAAAAGAGACCAGTCCACAGTGTGCTCTTGAACACCAGGAAGAAGAGGATTACACTGTGAAATCCATAGGAAGTAACGGACTTTGAAGCACTGGAGATGGACACAGGCATGGCAGCACCCAGCACTGATACGCAACAGGCACTGCAGCTCCTGAGAACTGTGTGCGCAAGTCAATAAATACCTGGAATTTCTTTCTTAAATCTTATATAGTTTTACCTTCAGGGAGAAAAAAGAAGACAGCAAGAAGCACTTGGGTCTAACACTAGTGATGTCTCAAACGAGTTCAAGAACTAGAGAGATGGGGCAGCAGGAAATCTAGGAGAAAAATTAAGTACCCTGGAACACTTTGGGCTAGAACAGCAATACTCATCTTGTGAAAAATTTACTCTGTGCCTCAGGCTGTGCTGGGCTGGTGGCAGGAAGTGCAGAAATCTTTTCAGGGGAGTCCCTTACCCTCTGGCTCAGTTGGAAAGAGCAGGCAAGAGTATCCAATCAAGGAGACTCTAACCTTTCACTGGGAGAACTTGTATGAATTCATGTCAGGCTTAAAGTAAGAGATTTGGAGGGGAATTCAGCTGCCCTTTGCAAGGACAGGTAAATATGTCAGGGATTAAAACTGAAAGCATTGTCCAGTAAAGAACAGATTATAGACTAAAACAAAATGTATTGTTATACTATTTAATGTCACACTGTCCAGGTTATGACAAGAGGAATAGTCAAGACCTGTCAATGCAGCTGAGAACACAGATTGTGGGTAATGACAGAGTCTCTAGAATTAGTCTTTACGTGGTCTCGTCTTTCCTGCATAGACATACAAAGTGGATTCATGTAATCAAATTTTAGACATTGAAAAGTTTGCTGTGTAAATCTAAATTAGTCATTTACCTTCTTCTTGTAGTCCAAAGTGAAAGGGACTTCTGGGGGATGATCTATCACATTATCTCAAGGCAGACAGCAGAAAGAGTAAGATGCCACCTTCTCACAACAGACTACAGATGAGGGCCAGATGACTGGTTTAGATTTGTGTTACTAACACTCAGACATCTGAGATTAAGTGTGATGAATCTCAGCTGCAGTGCACCACTTCTGTTTGCAAGAGTAAGTGTCCATATGGACAAGAGACGCAACACCTTCAGAGAGTCACACTTAAAATACTAAGTGACAGATGTTTATCTCTGGACCTGGGTTTTAGTCCTGTCTCTGATAGGGTCCCTGTGCAATTTATTTAGCAGAACCACACAACCCTCTGGATTTGTTAAAAAGAGGTAAACCTTTGATGACCTTGAATGGCAAAGCCTATACTGCCAGTGCGGTTTGTTCTCTTTTGCTCCAGAGAGCAAGCCACAGTCTAGAAGTTTTGCTCCAGTCCTTTGGACAACCAAGGACACAACCATGAGATCACTCTCAGGGTCTTTCCCAAAACAAACAAGTGCTCAGAGCAGGAGCAAGCACAGCTGATGTGGACAGCACGCTCCAGACATGCAGATGAGGCCAAGTTTGGCTTCCTCAACCAGCAAAAGTCCTCCAACACCAACCCCACAGACCCTGGGCTTTTAAATTCCTCCATACGTTCTTGTGCCATGGAACACACACTCTGGCATCAGGTTATAAAAGCACCAGTCTGCCAGACTGTGTCCCAGCCCTCGCTTTGTTTTAGGCACTTCTAACCAGAAAACAACAACCTAAGCAACCAAAAAAGCAGCATGTTTCAGGGCCACAGGGTCATCACAGGGAACATGGAGGAGACCAGCCCTCCACACCAGTGCCCAGTGTAGTGTGGACACGTTCTATCCATTCCAAAAGGTAGTGCCATCAAGGAGCACAAACGTGAGCCAGTCTGTGCCACCTAGCTTGGAGCCCAGGGCTTTCCCTGATGCTCTCCTCAGAGGATGTATAGGCAAAACCAAGGTGTCTACTTGAACTATGAAGGTGGTCCATAGGCTCTACACAGCTATAAATATTCTCCTGGAATACAAACATGACATGAATTATGTGAAACATATTCACAATAGTTAAAAACACAGTAGGGGAAACAGTCACTGCCACCCTGTTAACACTCCCTTCAAACAGGATCATGAGGGGTGAGCTCCCTATGAACTTTGGTTCTTAACTTCGTTTTGTAGGTCAACAAGTGGATTAATCTTTCAGGTAAAATTGGGAATTGGGAGCTCTATGCAGTCATAATCCCTAAAATCATAGCTGGATTTGTATAGTCAAGGTCATAAGGCTTCTACCTTGCACAGTCTGTTCTGTAGCTATTTGGGGAGATTTATCGTATTTATTCCCAAAGACTTTTTTCTTTCTTTTTTTTTTTTTTTGCATTCAAAAGAGGAACATACCCAAAAGTCACATTCCCATCAGTCTAACAAGGGGACAATCATTTTGAAGAGACTCTCCAGAACACAGCTGCTGCTGCAGCACCTGCGTGAGGGCCATGTGGAATTGAGACTTAGGATCTTGCTTCTTGGCTTCTCTCCCTGCAAAAGGCTCCTTAGTCTTTTAGTTTGCCTGTTGACACTTAACACATTAAAGACATACTTGCTGTATACCAAAGCTGAGAGCTGATCCTCCCAGTTAACAAAACCTGAGGGGATGTCCCAGTCACCTACTGGCTCAGAGTACAGCTCGCAGTACTCCAGCCCTAACACAGAACATCTTCTGGTGACACAGCTCCGGTCTCCTTGCAGGGAATTTTCTCAAAGCACCAGGAAGTGCTACCAACCTCTCTTACAACCAAGCCAGCCATGGCCAGATGCACCAGGCCCACCACACCACCTGCACCCTCAGCAGAGCTGAGTATCCACATGCCCAGACAGACTGAAAACAAACTCACGGGTCCCGCAGCCTGAGCGTCTCGCAAGCTGAGGGCACCTAAAGGTGAGGTGCCACTATGCTCAAATCCTTGCACCACGACAGTCCTTTCTCCACATGTTCCAAGGGAGTGTCTCCTTACCTTATTAAAGGCAAAAGGCTTTTCTTATGCTGCCGACAAAGAAGGCACAGAAAGGAATAAAGATGATAAAAGGCTGCCAGAGGCCCTATTTACTCACCCCAAAATTAATGAATCACTCCAATTAAATTATTTGCCCTAAATTAAAACTTGTCACCAAAATCCAATTCTTGTTTCATTAAAGAGGACCTCCCTAGTTATCAAATTTTTTTTTTTCTCCACAGATTTTTTTTTTTAAAGGTAACCTTCATGGAATGGGGAAGAAATGCAGTTGTAGTCTACTTTCCTGTTTGAGGAGCCCCAAAAATTTTATTTTTGAAGAACTGTTCCTCATTCTTATATGTGCCCATATAATAAATTAAGACATTCCTAAAAGATTTTGTGAAAGACTGGTGAAGCACAAGATCACACCATTGAATAGGCCATGTTAGGGAAATCTGACACATGAATAAGGAGGGAAATTTAAAAGCAGCATCGCTCAAGCATCAGTAGCCTCTGACTTTTGATAACAGAACTGAGAAAGCTCACAACCCCCATCTGGGGATTTCCAAAGGCCTTTTCAGGAAAAGGGAGGCAAGATAAATGATGGCACTCCCAATGCATTTTTGAGAAACAATCGGATGTTTTGATTGTATCCTCAGCCTTTCACACACCACTATGACTTCTCAAGCAGGGCTTGGTCCCTGCTGCCACAGCTCTGCCCACTGACAGCCTGAGCTGTGACAGGTAGAGACCCACAACCGCCAGCAAGAGCGGCCACGTGCTTGTGCTCCCTCAGACTGCTCACACCAATCTTTGTTCCCTTCCCAGGGACAACCTTTTCCCTATTTTCTGCTGGAGAGCAACACTTTTTAACCTAATACTTGTTTTTCAAAAAAGACACTTTCAAAAGCTGTAGTTGGGTTTTGAGAAAGTGCTCTCTGTCTGAATACTCTGTAAATAGAAGCCATATGTCTAAGTATCTGTTTTCTTTATGTCTATTTTGTTGTATGCACATTTGGCAAGTTTTTTTTTCCCCTTAACTATCACATCTTGGGCTTTGTTAAATGAAACCACTATTCTGTTACTTTGCTGGTGGCTTTTTTTTTTCCCAAGCAGCCAATTACTGACATTTTAGCAGCTATACAGGAAATGTGATATTAAGTAATTATTTTCTCAGAGTATTCCTTCACTTTCTGGTGAAAGGACCGGGTACTGGGGTAGCAATTTCAATGTTTCTAAAGATAAAAACAAGAGCTGGAGCTCTGGAAAAAACATCAAAATCCAAACCCTGAAAACCTATTACCTAATACGATTTACCATTGGTTGTTTTTGTGAAAAGCAACGGGAGGCTTATCCTACAAGGCATAGCATGCCTAGGCACCAAAAGGGCAGACTACAGATCCCTTCAGGAGTGATGAGGGCCAGCACTGGACAGAGATAAATGGTAGGAAAACACAGTTACCGTGGGCCAGCTGGGGTCAAGCTGCACCATGAGGACACAAGTATGTGGAAGAAGGCACAGCACAGGGACCATGCCCACTTGCTTTTCCCCACTCTTATTTTAGAAACACCATCTCCTTATTCCCTTGCCTGAACTGACGATTTCTTTATTTCCGTAATTAATTCATATTAAAGAATAAAATTGAAAACTTTTAAGGTAGGAAAGAAATGTGCTTCTTTCTATAAGTCTGGATGTTTTTGAACTGGTGGCTCAATTTAGGTTTACTTTATAATCTGTTTCTAGCCAATTCCAATTTCAGATGAAATCTTGGCTCCAATGGAGCAAAATTCCCCTTAATTTCAGTGGAATGAAGATTTTGATCCAGGTTCTCATCCACTAACAAACAGCTATGATGACTGTAGATGGTAACACAGCAGCCAAAACCAAAGAACATGAGCCGGTGGACCCCAGGAATCTGGAATTTCATCCCATGTGGAGTTTTGAGCATGGCAGATTTGCAGTATTGACTCAACTGGCACTGATGAAATAAGAAAAACAGGCAAAAGGAACACACTGTTCCAAGAAAGCTGGAATTGCAAGGCCTGGGTTACCACAGCTGCATGTCCTAAGTACTGTTTCCTCCCACCTTCAGACCTCTTGTCTGGCTTTAGTCAAGGGGGCACCCGTGGACAGTAAAGCTACTGAAAAGGTTGATCTGAGACAGAGAAATGTGGAATATGATTAACCTTAGCTTTCACCCACACTGCAAGTAAAGAGACAAATTGACCCTAAAGTTTCTAATGGAGACTACCTATATATCTTTTCTCATTATTTTGTGTTAGAAATCCAAAGCTTCAGATCAGATCTTTTTGAATTTTTTTTTTTTTGGTTCATTTTCAAGCTACTAAACAGTTACAGGCCTGCCACGTAGAATGAATAAGATATTTATTCCTGATCATACCAACATGTCTTTTCTGCAAAGAAATCTCAAGAGGATGTGGCAAAAAACCCCCCATTATTCACTCACTACTGACAAGACACTGGCCATTGTGGAGGGAACAGGCAAGGGGAATCTATGACTTAGGACATCCAAGGGGACATATCCTGTTGTGGGTCAACTGGATCAAATTTCAAGGCTGGCAACAAGCCAAGGCAACTGTTGCGCTACCACAGCTTTTTTTTTTTTTCAGACGTGGGAGCAGGAACATACTTGGCTTTAAAATGGATTGATATGTGCAGTCTCGCAGCTAATGGTTATCTGTGTTCTCTCAAGGCTTAGCAGACTCAGTGGCGGGACTAAGTTTGGAGCTGAGAGAAAAATATTGTCCCTACTCCACTGTCCTACAGTCCAAGCTAAGACTTGGGACTGCGCACTGAGACCACCAGACTGAGAAATAACAAGGCAAAAATCTTTCAAAGCACTGCTCTGAATCTAGAATCAGCTGACCAGACAAAATCACACAATATCAGCTGATACCACTCTGAAGAGTCCACTCAAGCTAAGCTGATTCATATCACTAAGGACTTGGATTATCGTATCAAGATCCTTCCTCCCAGGCATAGGAAAGCATTCCATGTATTTTGTGCTATACTTCTTTCTCCAAAATGAGTAAGCATTTTTTGAAGTATTCTGTTTTTGTCTCCTGCCTGCACCTGCAAAGCAAGCACCAAAATATTTCCAGAAAAACCTCCTGATTTATGCACTAAGAAGTACTAAGCTCCAACCAATATAACAGAGCCAAAGCCTATGCTGCTTAGTATCATTCCAACCATGCCTAGAGATAGGAAAACAGGAGTTAAGAGGCACCAGGACACCATGGAGAGGCAATAAAAATACTAGGTGGGTAGTGAAAGGAAATTCCTTGGTAACCTATGAAACACCAGGTGCCTTTTCCTGCACACCATGAGTTTGCCACAACAAACCAGCACAGAAAACCTAGAAAAACTTCCACCAATACTACTGTGTGCCTGACATTCTGCAATTATTTTTCTGGGAGGAAATTATGGTCCATGGTAACAGCAAAAGTCGTGCAGCAAGACCTAACATGATTCAGATGCCCAAGACTATCCCTTGCTCTCTCAGCTTATTTTCCCTTCCAAACTGCTGTCACTCCCTTCCAAGTGTACTGGACTTCTCTCTTTCAGTCCCCGTAGTAACCTGAATTTATCTCCCCCCTTCAACCTTTTTTTTCTCCTCCCCCACCATTCCCAGTAAAATAACCTTTCTTCCTTCCTCCCAGAAAATTCATATTCCCATGTTATCTCATTATTCTTTGCAACAGCATGCCAAATACACTGTCATTTTCCCATTGGCTCTATGTCCCGACAAAGACAAAGTGGTCTGTGCTTGCTCTTACCTACTGCATGCTCCCTGGAATGAAAAACGCTACAGTGTTAGTGCTCAGAAAGATCCCTCTGATTTCTGGGCTCTGCGCCCACAAAGCAGGGAAGCCAACATTTCTCAGAGAACAGCATCTGACTCCAACATCCTTGCTGTCTAGCTAGCGAAGGAAAAATAGCTTCAGCTCTCTTCAAACCACTCAGCTTCCAGCACTGGCCAAAGAGGCCAGGAATGCCACGGGAAGGTGGGCTCCCACCACAGATCTGCTGAGCTCAAGACCAGCCTGGCTCCAGTCTCTCAGCAATCCACCACAAGCAATGACAGCCACCAGTGCTGTATCGTGGCGGGAATAAACGCCAGTGAGGATTAACAGAAAGCGGAGTGGAAAGGCTAAAAAGGATGCACGGCTCCAAAAGGACTGCTAAATCTGGGCTCCCCCCTACAGCCAGGGGAGGGATGATGAAATTTCCACTGGTCAATTTGTCTGATGTATTTTGGATGGCTACTTAAGGATGAATTGGACTTGGCCTGAGAAAAGCCTTGTCTCCTCACTAATGACAAAGGGAGTCCGAGACGACCCACAGCAACAGTAACACCTACATTTGGTCAGAAGAACCTCAGTATGTCTCAGGTCTCAAGATGGTGACCAGCAGGAGTTACCTCCACCTGATATCTGACTTCAGGCTCCTAGAAAACACACTCTAGTGCCTTGCATCAGTTCTGCTCAGAAATATTTCTCACAATCCCCAAGTCCAAAGCATCACCTTTCCTTATTGCTGTCCTCAGAAATGAGGGCAAGGGCTGGGCAGATCACAGAATCACAGCATCACTCAGGTTTGAAAAGCCCTCTAAGATCACCAAGTTAAGCCAGCACTGCCAACTCCACCACTAAACCATGTCCCTAAGTGGCACATCTACACATCTTTCAAATACCTCCAGGGGTGGTGGACAACACCCTCCCTCCTCAGCCCTAGACCCAGCTCCTACCCAGGGCCTTGCTGGCAGAGCAGTTTGTGTTGGGGAAGCCAGACTGGCTTCAGTTTCTTGTCTGGGTAAAGGATCTCTCTGTGCTGTACCAGTCACCAGCACAAAGTCTAATTTCAGGAGAGTGGACTGAGAGGGTGCACAGCTAATCTACTCATAGAGCTAATAACAAACTCTCTATGGTTCAATCCTAGCAACAACAAATACATCTTTATATCACGTTGAGACAATGACCAGTGAGTCTGACTCTTTGCAAGCAAGGAGCACTACAAAGGCAATTCATAATGGAGAAAGGCTACACTCTGTACTTCTTTTCACACACTGATGCCTATCAGTTAGAAAGAAAACCATAGGATTTGGCCTTAGCTGCTATGCACTTGACTTTGGGTTTGTGATTAGGGCTGGCCAGTAAACAAGCATTCCTCTTTGTGAATATTTGCTGCTGACATTTCCAAATTTGTTTTCGTTTTGCCAAAATGACGAAGCCCTTAATATTTCTTTTTCATGAAATAAACATTAAACCAATGGAGAGTCCACATTTTTACAACCAGTAACTGGGAATCACAAGAAATGTTAGTGAGTCTGCAGGAGTCCCAGGCTGTGAGTAAAAATGTGCATGTGCAGCTCTTCATATCTCAGCTGAGTATGGTTAGGTTTTAGATAGGCTGTGGTAATGCTATACCTTTTTGTCTTCACAATTTTGACCAGAAAAAGCACCTCAAACCTGTAAAACCTTCCTGATTAAATTTCAATCAAATTCAAAACCAATGGAATGTTTTTGCTTCACTGAAAAGTTCCCAACTACCTCCATTCACAATGACACCTATCTGTAAAGGCTCTAGACAGCAACCATCTGCTTCCTCCTAATAGGGTTACTCCTCCAGATTGACTTGGATAGGCCTAGGCCTTCACTGCAGAAATTTTCAAACCCCATGCATGCTAAGATCTCTGTGCCCTTGTGCCTGTCATCCTGATGAGACAAACACGGACTATAGGAATTTCTCCACTGTTATCTAAGCCTGAGAAGGGCTTGAGGACATAGCCCTAGAAGAACAGGAACCCAAGGTAATGCTGGGAAAGGGACAGCCACCGTGTCCCTGTTACCACTCAATTCTCGTGGAACAAGTCACTCAGCATACTGGAACAAATGATTAAACATCTCATTTATAAGCACCGAGAGAACAATAATGGAGTAAAGGGGGGGGGAAAAAAAA
>VXBT01005206.1:2326675-2376295 GCA_013400235.1 Oriolus oriolus | reverse complement strand
AAAAAAAAAAAAGCAGCATATTTTTGGCAAACACATATCATGCCACTCCAGCCTCATTTCCCTTTTTTTGTAGGATAGCTGGCATAGCAGATAATGCAGAAGCAGTATGTGTGATTATGTGATATATCTTGACTTCAGAAGGACCTGACAGTCTTCAACAAGCTAAGAGAATATGGTGGATGTTAAATCACCATCAGGATGCTTCAAAGAGCTGCAATCAACAGATCACTCTCCACCAGGGACAGAGGGTTTAGTGTGCTGCTGCCACAGTCTGCTTTTGTGTCCTGATCTCTTCAATACTTTAATTAACACCTTCACAATGGAACAGAAAGAAAGCACCTGACTTTTGTCATGACACTAAGTTGGGGGCAGTTGCAAGTGCTTTGGAGCCCAAGATCATAAGGAACCTGAAGTGGTCTCCATGGAGAAACCAACCAGATGGCATCCAACAGCAACAAGCACAAAGCAGTATTCTCAGGAAGGGGGGGAGGGGGAAACAATTAATGTTCAAATACAAAGGTGCAGAATGAGCTGCAGACCAGTAAGAGAGGATTAGAAAGGCAGAAAGACTGAATAAATGAAAGCAGTGAGGCACTCATATAAAGCAGGTAAATCTCATTTCATTCTGGGGTTAGGTTAGTGAAGTGTGATATGCAAAACATGGCTGGTACTTGTATCTGCATGACTAAATCCTAAACTGGAACTCTTGTTTTGGTTTTGGACAGTACACTTCAGGAAAACATGTAGACAAATCAAAGAATAGTGAAACATATATGCCACAGGGGTTGGAAAATATGACCTGTGGAAAGCACTGAGCCTGTTAAGCTGGACTGGAGATCTCTGAGACACAGGAATTAAGGGGTTTCAGGCAGATAAAAGGTAGTTTTGAGGAAGAGGAGGAGAAATAACCACTGTGTGTCTTGGAAGGACCAGAAATAATTGGCAGCAAAATCAATTTGGATCATATGTTAATAAAAGCTCTCCAAATGCAAGGAGAGTGAAACAATGGACGTGCACTAGCTATGCAGCCACAGGGCATCCTCAAAAAATACATGGTAGGGGCAGCCACTGTAGAGCTGATCTTGTCTCACTGCATGGGGAAGGACCAGACCATCTCTTGCAATGTTGCAGTGTTCACTGTTTTGATCAGACACCAGCAGAAATATCTGGTGTAGTAAACCAGAAAGCTTCGTGCGTGGCCATCACACCCAAATTGAAGCAGCACAAAATGCTTTGAGTGAGGTGGTGGCTCAGAGCAGTCTCTTGGTGCATTCACCCCAGTGCAGAGAGCACACTACCAGCACCTGGTAGCAACTGAGCTGGGCAGAGACAGCCACCTCCAGTCTAATGGACTGCAAGCAGTGTTGCCCACCTGGGTCAGAAAGACAGAAGAGATGGCCACAGCTGTACTAATGAATCTTTTGGCAGTGAATTCCTACTTCTACCAGAGTTTGCTTCACGTTTGAAAAGCAGGAAAGACTTATGAGGACAACTTTTTCTACTTGTACTAGTTTGAAAACAAACCAGTGGGAGATTGCAAGTCAGAATTATAATTTAATACAAAAAATTAAAAAAAAAATAAACGCAATAGCACAAGAGCACTGACAGAGTCAGAATACAACCTGACACCCTGTTAGTCAGGGTGGCAGCAGCAGTCCAGATGAAACGATCCTGTTGAAGCAGTGATCCTGTAGAAGGAAAGATCTGGTCTGACCCTCACCCAGAGGTCCAAAATAGTAGCTCTTGTCCTCGGGGGTTCCAGTAGGTAAGGACTGCTTATGCTGTTCCAAAAGCCCAGATTATACCCAGGTGGGACTGCTTGTCTCCTCCCCCCTGGGCGGCGCATCTCACAATGGGATGAGGTAATTCTGTGAGTCATGCAGTGGGTTGTTGATGGCCCATTAAACAGAGATGGCTCCCAGAGGGAGTTGTCAGGGATGAGTCATGGTGGGAGATAACGAACATTGCCCCACCTGCTCTAACAGCTTGTGAAGATGATAATAGAATACATGCTTTTGGTTACATCTCACATTGTAACCTAGGACACTACATTAAGCTGTCCATGAAGTTCTGATTTTTTTTCTTAAGTGTCATTTCATTACACCCCTTTTAGACCTCTGCAATATGCCCAGTTGAGAGCGATCCTATCTGTGGACATAGACACTTAAGAGAGGAAAGCAGCAGACTGAGTAGGCTGTTTTTGCAGAGACTGGTGCTGGCTGACAAAGTAGAACTGGCCCTTCCCTTGGAAACACTAAAGGACTTGGGCACATACATTAGAGAGGTGATGTCCCTCTCTCTGTGATATACTTCTGCAGGTCTGGCCAGCAGAGTTCACCAAGCAGAGCTCACCCCAGGGAAAGCTGATTTTCTCCAGGCTGGAAAGGACCTGGTCCTAGAATACAACTCCATTAGACTGCAGTGATCTAAACACAGCAAACCCTCAGGATACACCAAAGCCTGCCTACTTCAGCTGGCACTGTGGACCTGGAGTGGTCTCCAGTTTTAAGGGCTCCAACAGCACTCTAGGATCTGCCTACTCACTTAATAGTCTCTGATACAGCTATCCAGTTTGTGTTTAGGGGTAACAGAAGTTGTGTTCTCACAGGGTCTAGACAGATGACAGAGTTGAACTGGGAGAGATTAAGGACTTGGCTTTGGTAGTGGGGAGCAGAAATACCTGTGACAACACTGACTGAGCAGAGGAGGAATCCTGGGCATGGCCCTAAAACAGCCCATTGTCTCCAGGGCAGGAGGAGCTGTCATTGCAGTATCCTTCACTGGCAAATCCAGGCATCAACCATGTGCACAAAGCTAGCAATGAGTCTCTGATCCTCGTTCGTTTTTGTTTCCCTGAGCTTGTTCAAAGGCGATCACCAACCATCATTCCAAAAATTCTCCTCCCAGATTACCAGGCAGACCAGTTGACCACTCTGTCATTTAATGTTTCAGGAGCTGTATTATTTTCTTTTAGCTATTTATTTTTACATTTGCAATGCTCAGAGCTTCAAATAGTCTATGTTTTGAAATGTATGAACACAGAAACAAGAGAAGTAAATAAACTACATTAAATAAATAAAACTAAATAGTTTAGCGTGACTCAGTATCCAAACTCCTTTAATTTGTACTAGCAGCAGACTATATTTTGGGAAGACAGCCTGCAAATCTTAGCAAAATAGCAATCAATGTAAGAAAATAATACTCTGAGACTACGGGGATTATATTCTAACATACATTATTTTGTGCCAAATTAGTTTTATTACCTAAAATTATTTTTAAAACATGTTTAAAATGAGACTAACTCTTCCAAATTGTAAAGGATTTTGTATTTATATTTTCCTTCACTTTTTTTTTCCAGATTAAATTTAGTTTTAGGAAAATTAAAGCTCTGAGTTTCACCTAATTACAGGATTACAGTAAGCACAATATCACAATGGGTCTTTTATGAAATCTGTGGCAGGTGTTAGAACAAAGATTACCCACAGATACCTTATTTACAGGCATCTAGAGTTCCGGAGTGTCAAAACCTAAATTTTCTCATTCTCAGAAAGGTGGCAGTAGTTCAGAGCCAGATACCCACGTATTTAAGTGAAAGCTCAGCTAGAGAACTCAATTTTGCTGCTTAGGCCCATATCTAATAGGCACAAATAAAATTAATAATACATATGCACAGCTCTGGAATTCATTTGTCCCTATATTTTTCTTGACAGGTAAATGGAAATTGTACGCTGCAAGATTTCACCAGCAATAAACCACCTACAGAGGGCTGGCTCTGCTGTGCTGTAGCGAGCAGCGAGGCAGGGTACACCTCCAGGGCTGGGGAACGCATTTCACACAGCAAGCGCTCAGCCAAGCCGGGAGAGCTTCTCTGTGTGCGGGCATGGACCGCTCTTTGTGCTGCTGGGGGAGGATTCTGTGCAAGAAAACCAACCAGGAGCCTTCTGGCTCACTACACCTGTGTGTATAGCATCACCTCTGACCACACGTCCAGACTTCTTCACCTTGCAGGTAAACACTTGGGATGCTACTCAGCCCCCCCAGTTTGCAAAATAGTACCAGCAAGAGGAAAAGTCCCTTCCTGCGTGCATTTATAATCAGAGCAATTCAAAAACTTGCAGGGGGAAATAAAATCTGTAGCCTTACGGGTTACTAGACAAATCAGGAGAAAGAAAAAATTCCTGCCTGAAGGATGATGTAGAAGTTGAACATATCTGTAATACGTATCAAACACATTCATACATATCTATCACCTAAGATGCTCTGTAAATATTTTAGATAAATAGGTAGATAGACAAAATGGCATGAAGATTAAAAGCAAAACTAAACAAAACTGGGCAAACTCACTTGTTTGGTATTCTGGTCTGGGCAAGATGGAACAAGTAAACTCACTAATGCCCTTACCAGTAACTGGTGAGCTCTTTAAAGTGTTTACCCTCTGTTATGCCATAAATGCAGGCAGACATATAGGACAGTGCTGGTTCACCAAGTTTCCTGTTCCCTGTAGCACACACAGGAGGAGGGTAGCTAAAAAAGGAGAGAGCAACATAAGGTATGTGGCAGGGCCCTCAGGTACCAGGTTTCCCACATGCCTAGCAACAGTGCTCCCTGCGAACCAGTGAACTAGCATGGAAGAACTCCCAGGAAAAATAATTCCCCAGCCTCGCAAAGAGTTGACTGTGGAAGGCCAAAAAACACAGCACAGTAGGCTGTTGACATAAGAAAAAAGAAAGGAAACCTGAGGAAGGAGGAGGTGAAGAAACCAGAGGGCTCTCTGGGAAGAGAAAAGGCACTATGTTCTGAAAAGTGTCATTATAAACAAATGCTTTCCCATCAGTGCCAAAACAACCAGAGCCAGGAGCCAGGTTTGCATTTTACTAGAATATGGCTTGGCATCACTGGTGTCCCCTGCTCTGCCACCATTTTTAAAAGGACAAACTGGCAGCAGAGTAAAACCATGCTACGCCACAGTGGAAGAGAAGAGTCCTGCTGGCTCCTGTGTAAACATAAGGGGCACACAGGCTACTGACTCTTGAGTTTCTCTCAGAAAAATACAGACCTCTCCACTCACTGCGTCCTTTGCTCTTTGCTCTCCTATCAGGCACGTTGCTTACCTTGCACGATCAAGTAAACCTGGGAAGTCTTGGGATGATGCTGTGTCTGCACTGAACACGTATAGGAGCCCTCATCGTAGACATCCACTTTCTGGATCCGCAGGCTGTATTCCAGGGGGTTTCTCTTCTCCAGCTCTACTCGAGGGTCCAGGGACCACTTGTCCTCTCCAGCAAAAATGATGCCAGAACGGTTTAACCAGGCCACCTTGGAGCTTCTGTCTTCTACATAACACCTGCAGAGGATGAGACAGGTAAGGGGAGATTAACAACCCTCTCCATCATCTCTCTTTTGTTCCTTCTCTTTACTACTTTTCTTAGAAACTTCACAGCATGCTCCTGCCTTGCCAGTGAGCCATAGTATCTTCTCATCATTGTTGTCCCATGGACATGTATTTAACAATGATTTTTTGAAGAGTTTCAGGAACCTTCAGTTCATAAACCCATGGGATTAAAGGCAGACACGTCTTTTGTTCTCTCTTCCTTTTGCCTGTTGCCTACATATGCACCAAAAACTAATTTGTAAGGCCACAAGAGATCTCGATCACCAAATCCCTTCCAACCCTGCCAGTGAGAAAGGCCAGGAGTTCTTCCCATGCTTCTCCCTCACCTTCAAAAGTTGAGTATACAAGAGTGAAATTCCCAGACCCCTTCCAGCCCGGAGGGCAAAGGTTCAGGGCTCCAGCTTTGTCAGCTCAGGGCACAGCTCCTCAATCCCTCAGTTTCAGCAGCACAAGGGGAGGAAACTATAGCGTATCTCCCATCTACGCCTCTGACCAAAGATAATTTTGTGTAAAGAGGGATTCACTGCTCAAACATCACCCTCCTGACACATACACACACACTTGCCGATGCACATCTGCCTGTTTGTGCAGGCAAGTGCAGATCTCAGGCTGAAAATGAGAGGCTGTGGGAGTGTCACTGTCATCTCTGTGACACACGCAGCATGCCCTGTGAACATCTCAGGTGGACAGGAGAGGAGGAATGACAGCCAGGGGTGGCAAGCAGAGGAGCAGCAGGAGGACCAGCAACTGCCATGGCCCCGAGTGCCAACTTTCACAAGTCAGAGGACAGACTAACCCTGTTGCAGCTGCAGCTTGACAAGTATTTTGTTTCTTGACGGAGAGCAGAGTAGGTGCTGTGAAGACAAATGCATTTTTGGCAAAGGCACCTGCTCTGTACCGCTTCCCATGGCCAGAAGGAGACTTGCACAGAAAAGACGAGGAGATGCTACTGAGGAGAGACATCCTGCTCACTCTCAGCTGTGTCTCATTCAAGAGGACCAGGGCTGAAGAAGATGGGGAGACATAACTCCTCTTTCACCCTGGTAGCTGTACCCGCCAGGGCTGGGCTCAGACAGGCTGAGAGCAGGTTTGTCCTGCTGCAGCTCACACCACAGTTGCTCTGCAGATAAACAGTGAAGCTCAGTCTCCAGAGCTGTTGCTCCTTCACCTCTCAGAGCTCTGCCCACAGTGTCCCAGCATCCAAATAACCCAGCAACTCTTGCCACCACTATTACAGAATCACGGAACGGGTAAGGTTGGAAAGGTGAGGTCATATGGTCAAACTTCCCTGCTCGAGCCGGGTCTTCCTAGATCACATTGCACAGGACTGTGTCCTATTCACTATTCATGCATGTGTTGTATTTGAAGGAAAAAAGAGAGAGGATAAAGATTATTCCTTCAAGATAAGACAAATATTTGACAGTAGGCTTTCATACAGCCTTTTAGCATGGGTCAGACATTTTCCAAGTTACTCTGTTTGAATGCATTTCATTCATGCTGTGCTGCAGCTGCCTTCCCTTGTATTGTGACCCCACCATTATGGCCAGCACCTCACACCCACTCCCTTTTGGCATGCCCATGGATGCTGTCCAAGTTGTTCTGGGGTTACTTGTGGGCAGGAAGAAAGCCAAGCTGCGTGGGCATCCATGGGAGGCATGCCATGCTGCTGGCCAAGCTGTAAGCAGCTCTGTCTGATCTGACAAACATTAGCTTTAGAGAGCAGCCCAGCAGATCCTGTCCTTCACTGACGCTGTCCAGCCAAGGAAGGGGAGTGAGAATTTGGCCCTCAGGCCAGAGCCCACCCTCCTGGCCAGGCAGGCACTTGTCCCTGAGGTGAACTCTCATGTGTGATCTGAGTTGTTTTCAAAAAGCTACTCTTTGTCAAAAAGAAAGATGCAGGGGAATCTGTGAGCAGCCATGTACATGTGGAAACCAGCGTCACTATGATGAGGCATTGCTCCAGTGCCACTGGCCATCCTAGCCTGTAGTCACCAGTGACAGGAGGTGAAAGCCAGGACCCAGGGAGGGCAGTGTGCTCCAGGGCTGGGAGCAGTGGCCCTGTAGGAGCACCCAGATTGCCTCCAGAGCTGGCTGCCTTAGGGTCAAGAGCCCTCTTGCAAACGCAAGAGTTGTAACAGCACCGAGAACCAGGGGTCAGGTATTTTGGTGGTGAAAAGCTAAGCAGATGAACAGCAGAACCTGAAGTCAGTGAGAGCTGTAGTTTCTCAGTCACTTCTGAAAATCCCCCTGAACAGCTATCAGTGCTGCTGGACTCCAGCAGATCCAGGGCACCACACCACCCCCACCCAGCCTGCTTTCCAATCCTCACCAGGCTACAGCGAGCACTCCGCAGCTCTGCTCTACACCTGATCATTATAACTCTTTTAGGGCAGCAAATATGCCCCTGTGTGGTGTCTTGTCAGTAACAGCTCAGTGGTATGGTCAGAATGAAGCCTTGTCCTCTTGCCCCTGAGGGTAGGCTCAACCAGGGACCCTCCCTCCTCTCTCTGGAAGAGAAAATGTGTCACAACCTGTCTTACACACATCCAGGTCAGCCCTGGGACAGTGGTCAATAGCTACAGTCAGACAACCTTGCAACTGCCTCTGAAATAAGTTAGCAGGTGCTACCAAAATAAAGGAGAGACAACAAAGAAAAGAGGAAAATGGGAAGAGAAAGGGAAATGGATTTGAGCCTTCTGTTCACCATACCTGTTCCTCGCAAGCTGTCAGGGAAAATCAATGTACAAATGTGGAAATTCCAAGTCCTGGTGTGCTCTGAACATGCATCCACGTGGATGATGCATCTCAGTGTGTCTGTCTGCACACACACACTCTCTTAGTCTGCCAGAGATGCCACCCAGCTGAATGGATCACGCTTTAATAAGGATTTATGGTGATGATTTTCACAGTGTAATAAGTGCTAATTCAATACTAATAGAATATTAAATGGCATGTTAACTGACATTTTAACTGCAAAGCAATAGGAGCATGGCTTCAGCAAGATATCAATGGACGCTTATCGTTCACTAATAATCAATAGTCAAGTTCACAGAGACAGTCAAATGCTTTTCATTAGGCTTACTGGAAGCATTACCATCAGCCTCAGCGAAAGCTAATAAACGATTTGTGATCCATCCATTATTCTTTTCCTTATGGTTGCAGGTTTAATTTCTTGACATCTCTGATGTGGCTAACGAGAGGACCAGTGAATGGTGATGGGCATGCCTTGCCTGATCACAGCAGGAACTTGGGAACTGTTGATCTTGCACTATTTCAAACCACAGACGCACAAGGACAAAAGGTTTTGCTGCCATGGCCCATTAGCCCTCCTTGCCCCCTTGTAAACAAACACAGCCACGTTTGGCACCTGAATTTTTTTAGCAACAGTTGGATGTGGAGAAAGAAACCCAGATCATCCTCGCACTCCTACCCCAGTCTCATTTTCCTCACATGCAATTACAGGCAATAGGTCTGAGCAGTGCTCCAGGAGGGAGGGGAGGGGGTGATGCTTTTCTGCAGGAGAATGCTTTTGGACCTTCAGCAGGACCCACTGCCTTGGACAGGATAGAGGGCTGCCCACCCTCATTCCTGGCCCCTGGATTTCATGACACCCTGAGACATCAGGCAGCATGCAGGAAGGGGAAGGGCAGGAGCCCAGAAAAAGTCCTGCTGCTTGTCCTCTCTCCTCCACTGCCTGCCAGTTTAACGCGCAGCACTGGGCCAAAGCAGCGCTCCTGCAAACCTGCCTTTGTAGGCTCTGAGGAAAACTCCATCTGGACAGAGATGTATTTTTTTTTCCCCCTGCTTGAAAGTATTTGGGCTTGTTCCTATTGATGGGTAGGAAAGTGAGTGAAAAGGAGAGTGAGGCTCAGGCATCCACATCTTCTATCCTGGTGAAGCGAGTGTGGAGATTTCACCACCTGTTCTGCCTCACTCAGGCCTCAGCGCTCTGATTCCCAGTGCCCGTGACTCCTGCTCCTCCTCCCGTCGAGGCAGCGCCACTCAGTGCATTGATTTCCCAGCATGTTGCTGTAACACTCATCGCAGTTTATGTTGTGCCTGTCACTCCAGCAGCTCTCGGCCCTAAGCTTTCCGCCCTCTCTCCTCCGGCGAACAGACGGGCCCCGCTGCTGAGAGGCGGCATTTGCCTGGAAAGCCCCAGCGTGGCTTCCCCAGGCTGTCTGCAACCACTGCCAGGGTGGCGGCGGCACGGAGCGAGGAGGAGGATGCACCAGAGCCGGGGCCTCAACAATGTGCTTCCCATTCTGCCTCAGAGAAAGCAGCACAGCAGCTATGGCCTAGGCTGTGGAGATGGAGTGGGGCTATTTCATCCCTTTGGGAAGGGATGGATGATATTTAGAGCCTGGAGTGATGAAAAGGCAAGAAGGAAGCCCTTTAGGCCTGGTGAAGCTGCTGTTTAAAAGATTACTATAACATGGAGATTTTACAGCATTATCAATGATGTATTGGGTTGCACTGAAGCTGGGATAATTATTTGGGGTTTTTTAATTGTTGTCGTAATTCAAAATATTATTTTTTTCTTTAACAGCAGACCCAAGCCCACAATTCTCTGCCAGAGCCCCACTAGAGAGAAGAAGCAGGGTTAATGAAATATGGTGTGCTGCTTTGCCAGCAAGCCACAGCTATTACCTCATTTTGGGGAAAAATAAATAAGTAGTGAGTTTATGGACTGCATTTTCTGCCCTCTTTCTCCAAAGCATGTTGTGGTGACAGCTCTTTGCCATAATTCCCACACTCCTCTTTAATCATCTTTTCTCCGTTAACCCTTTGATCATCTCTTCTGTGAGACAATCTCTGTGCATCAGGCCAAAACTCAGCAGCCCGCTGCACACACCATTAAGCACCCAAACCCCACCCCACCGCACTCACTGAGGGACGTGACGCCCTTTTGCCAGAGGACGCCACAACCTGCCCAGCATCAGATCTCCTGCCTTCCCCTCAGCTCTGTGATGAGCCTGCTCTAATCTTCTCACTTCACACACACTCTTACAAGACCCAGCTAACAACTTCCCCCACCGCCCTCTACCCCCAGCAGCAAAGTGGCAAGAGGGAAAAGAGAGACGGATCAAACACGGCTCATTCGGCACAAAGCAACATCAGCTCCTGGCTTCCAGCTCCGAACATGCAAGGCAAATCCTCCGTTGTGTTGCAAAGTAGGATCCTGGAAAGCTAACGAAGTGGTTAAACACAGCCTCTCTCCCAGCCTGGGTGGGGAAGGTTCAAGAGCAAATTGTGCTTGTGCTGTTTCATCTTGAGCTCCTCAGTCCTTCCCTGCCTGGCAAGCAAGGGACACAGCCATGGTCAGCCAGGGGGGGCAGCAAGAGTCCAGGCCCCCTGCCATGCCCTGGCAGGGATGTGGGCAGCAAGGGCTAAGGACAGAACACAGACGTGCCAGCCCTGACCTCCCAGGCAGGGTTTTCAGGGAAGAGTCCAGCCAGGCCCCACGGTGCCACTGCAGTGCTGGACACTGGCAGCATCTCAAGAGCAACGCAGCGCTGCCACTGCAGTCCCCACCAGAGGAGTACAGTGGCAGAGCACACAGGAGCACGGAGTCTGGAGGAACAGTGTGGGAGCTGTTGGCCCTGGGTGGTTCCCACTGCTCTGGATCAGGCTCCCCTCAGCAGGAGATGCTATGGAAGACACCCACAGCTGAACATACCTGCACCTCTGCGAAGGCAAGGGCCCCTCTAAGTGGATGGCAGTGGGAGATCATATCAGCCGAGCATCTGAAACCTCCTTTCAGCCAAGCACCAAAGCATCATTTTGCTGAATTTGAATGCACATGGGCATCAGTTGTTGCTCAAAATTCTCCTCCCCGCTGCCGCTGCTCCTCTCTTTCCCCAGCCTGGCACAGCTGCTGCTTCTCCTCTTATGTGCCACGACACACAGCAGGGTCACTGTTTGAGAGTGAAAGCTGTGCCACAGCAGGATGGATTTCCAAAATGTGGCATAAATAGCTCCTGAGTCACCACTGCCAGCATGATAACACAGGGCCCCGGAGGGATTTAGAAAACTACTGCTTAAACCCAGTCCTGTGCTGGAAAACTGGCAGGAGGGGGAAACTGCTGCATCTGTTCAGCCCATGCTTTCTCTCAGCTGTATTATGCTGTGACCTTGGTGGTCACACCTGTCTGCAGCTCCCTGGGTATTTCAGCACTCGGGTGACAATTTTGGGCCATCCACCTATTGGGAGGCTGCATGGCTGAGAGGATGCTGGCACTCCTGTTCATCCTCTTTAGTAAATTGCCACTTTGGGAGTGTGAGGCTAGGACGGGCTTACCAGGTCACGAAGCCCCAACCTCTGCCAGCACAGCCAGCTGTACCTTATCATCTTTTTCAGAGATGTACCTCATTCCTACTTTAGCCTAGTGTGTTCAATGGGGGATACCCTCCCCCTGCCTCGTAGGTCAGACTGCTCAAAGTCTTTCAGCTCTGCCGATTAAAACCTTTTTTCCTAACTCTAAATCTAGATTTATTCATACCTGGCTTATATCCATTTCCTCTCATGCCAACACCATCTTTTAGCTTAAAGAGCTCTTCTCTCTCCCGGGTGTTTATCTTTCAGCGTGTTCACAGAGAGCAATCATATTCCCTCTCAGCCTTCATTTGGCTGGGTTCAACAAGCCAAACTCTCCTGGTTTCTTCTTGTATGATAGACTCTCCATTGCCCTAAACATCCCAGTAGCCCCTCTCAGCATCTGCTCCAGCCTGAATTCCTCTTTTGTAACCAGAATTTGTACCCAGTTTTCTAGAAGAGAAGTCCCCAGTGCCTTGTACAGAAACATTTCTGTCTCACTGTCTCTCCCATCAACTCTTTCTAATGAAAGCAAAAAGAATAGCAACCGAAAATATGAGTATCAGTGCAGAACTGCTCATGTGCTGTAAACATCCTTGTCTCTCAGTCCATGTGATATGCATGGAAAATGAAACCCACGGGAATTTACAAAAAATACACTGGCCTAAAAAGACAGCTAGCTGCACGGGCTCTCACTAGCAGACACACAGCTGGTCTCACATGGGCTTTCTTTCTGTTAAAATTACTGTTTAAGAGTATAGGTTCCTGTTTCTGTAGGAAAAAAACCCAAACTCACAACAGAAATCAAGCCCAAATTTACAGCAATTTTTATGCCAGAACTCTCAAAGGGTAGATGTAACTATATCAGAATAAGAGGACTTATACTGGCATGATTTATTGCTCTTCCCATCTGTCGGGGATCAGTATACCTGCATAAACAACTTCAGTCCACATCCACTCATGCAGAGGAACCTTCTTCAAAATATCAATATGAGCTGCTATGAGCTTAACTCCATCCCAGCCATATCCCAGCATAGTTTAAAATTTCAAAATACAGAGAAACCTCAGAGTGAGACCCACCACCACAGTGCAATCTTTTCTTACATCCCACCATACCCAGGAAATGCCCTGCATTTCTTTACAGCGTAGTCAGGGAATCCTTGGACAGGTCTTTTCCCATTCCAAGGCATGTTTCTAGAATGACTGGCTCCAGTCACAGGCCTCCTGCAGGAGGAGACTTGCTCCCCACATGTGTGCAGGGGGATGAACCGCTCTCTGGATGACGCTTGCGGAAATGCCAAATGCTCTGACAGCTTGCATCAGGGTCTTGCACTACAATCAGTGGGGAGGTTCAGGACGCTGAGGAAACAGACCCTAAGCTCCCTCTTTCCCTTTTGGGTCAGCTGAAGACTTGTCAGAGTCCTTTTCAGTCCAGCCAGAAACATGGCTCTGCTCTTGATCCAGCATCATTAGGCGACGCCCATCAGCTGTTGATCAGCCTTAGTGAAATATCCACCAGGAATGTACGCCCTGCTCTGCTGTCCATAGCTTCCCGTAGCATCCCAGGGCTCCTGCACTATCCAAAGGGGGAGCCAGGGAACAGCAGAGGTGATGCAGAATGACAGTGGGGAGCATTGCCCGATGATGTGCCTTTTTGTTGCACAGCATTTACACTAATGATCCTGTGCTTCTGTCATCACCAAGACACAGGCTGATATTTAAAAAGTATCTGGGGTCTCTTAGGAACAGAAGTTAATCGAAAGACAATGATCATCAGTCACTTATGTTAACTGAGTATTGGCTGTTATGCCAAATTTGTAAAAGAACTGGAAACCAAACAGCTACTGGCGAGTCTCTGCACCATTATGACTTTTTTCTGTTTGGGGGATACACTGAAAATGAGAATAGGAGCACTAATAAGGCATCCATACAGACTATAAGTCCCTTTATTTTCCTTCACAAACTTCAGCACTGGAAATCACCTATTTCTTCTACCTGAACCCCCAGTGCCTTGTAGGTAACTTCTATGTGGTCACCATAGGTAACTCCAGAAAAGCTAATCCAAATTTTTCCCTTGAATTTCTTCTAGTAAAAAATAACAATAACGAAAACACCACAAAAAAATGGAAAAATGTGTTTCAGAGATGTGATCTCCTTCTCTGACAGGAGGGGAGGGAGGGTTTCGCTGGGAAGTCCACGTGACTCTGTATCTGGTAATTATCCAGCCACAGAGGGAAACTGAAACGTTCTGTGCTGTCGCAGAGAATGACAGCACCTGGAGCTCCAGCACCCAGATAAAAAGCAGAGAGACAATCAGGCAGATGGAGAAAGGCAAAGCTACATCATGGGCTGGCAAGCGGAGGGAAGAGAAAAAATGGGGAGAGGCAAAAGCTGGCAAGAAACATTAAGGCAGCCGGCACAGCTACTGGAGAATGAGATAATGACACAGATTAGCAATGCACAGAGCATGGAAAAAGAAAGAGAGTAAGGGCAGGTCAGGAGAGAGAGGGTGCAGAAAAGGGACAGTGCAAACACAAGAGGGAATAGGAGAGTGATGCTAGTGGGAGCTTCAAAGCACTTTGTGTGGTCCAGGGTTGCTTCCTCCCACCCCAGTCACAGGCTAAAGATGCAGGAGGTATCACCACAGGCTGTCACAAAACAAGGGGGAGATTCGAAAACCAGCATCTCACAGCTGAAGAGAGATGTGGCACTAAAAATAGCACCTTCCAGCTTGTGGATTCCAGTAGTTTTCTCAGGGAAGGGGACTACAAAGCTTAAGATACAAATAATTAAAACTGGAGCTCTGGAGCATCACCTCATGCATTTTGTATGGCAGAGAGGCGAGAGGGAGGTTCCCTCCCCGACTCTCCTTTTCACAGTTGCACACACCAAGGCGCATGTAAGCCTGCAAAACAGCCCACATGACTGCTGCCATGGTACCACGGCCTAGTTCCAAAAGCAAAGCACCACAGGTGCCCTCCCACACAGCAACGTGACAGCGCCAGCTCTCGGGGCTCTCAGAAACAAGGGGTGTGCCCACAGGACTGGCAGCAGCCTCCAGCGGGTCAGGAAGAGCTGGCTGCCAGGTGGCACGGAGCCGTGCACCACCTCTAGGAATGTTTCTGACATGGGAAAATACAGCCAAACAGACCATCAGATCAGTGCCAACAGCTTGTCAGGGCTAATGTTGGCCACCAGTCTCCACAGCTCCTGGGGCAGTGACCGAGGTGAATCCGTAATGGCTGCATATCTCCAAGGAGGCAGGAAGAGCTAAGTGCTCAGATGTGCCCACCTGAACATTTGGGGAAGGGAATGGAAACAGAATCAAGGTCTGAGCATTGGGCCACATGGTTCAGTGACCAACCCAGCCATGCTTGGTGACAGACGTTTCAAAGAAAGGTGGAACGCCTCCTAAAGTGACAATGTAAATCACCTTCTATGTAATTTCATGATGTTTTCTAGCCATAAAAACCTATAAATTTAGAACCTAGCAAATCACAGAACGGCTTGGGTTGGAAGGGATGTTAAAGATCATCTAGTTCCACCCTCCTGCCAAGGGCAGGGACAGCTGCCGTAGATAAGGCTGTTCAAAGCCACATCCAGCCTGGTTTTGAATGCTGCCAGTCAGGGATGGGGCAACCACAGCTTCTCTAGGCAACCTGTTCCAGTGTCTTGCTACCCTCAAAGTAAAGAATTTCTTCCTAATATCTAATCTAAATCTAGCCTCTCTGTAAATTGGCTTCCACTCTGAGTGACAGCTTGCAATCCACCTTGTAAGTTTGTACGCTGGCTTTCTTATCCCCAGGCATTTCTCAACCTCCTGCCCCCTTTTTCTTTTTTTAAACTCATTAACATCTTCATCTTGGTGATACTTTCTGGCTGAGAATTTCATCAGTTAACCATTAATTGGTACAAGGCTGTGAAAGAATATCAGATTTAAATGTTATGTGAAACTAGCAGGTGTCTCCTGTGTTTTGTACTATATGAAATACCTTCTTCCAGTACCTGAGGAGCATGCTACCTGAGACATAGTAATGCACTTTCTATTATGTGGATCCTAATGCTCATCTCATCTAATCTCATCCTGCTTCTTCTTCGAAAGGGAAAAGGGAATATCACATCTGAAGCATTAGCTCTTGACCTGGGCAGGTGGGACAGGAGAATCCACACCAAGGAGAAGTCAGTCTCGAAGTTCTTTGGAGGCAGATCAGAGACGGAATGGGAGTGACAGCAGGGAAAATAAGTCTTAACTTTTCCTTCTTTTCTGAGGTCATGAGAGTATCAGAGGTGTTCCAACCAAGTAATCATGCCCACTTCCATGCCCACTGCCCTCAGGTAGCCAGCAGCAGAGGGGGAAGGGTGGTATTTCGAGATGAATGAGAGACTGGGTGCATCCTGCCTGCTCACTTCCAGCTACTGCATTTCAATGAAGGACACCTTCTTGATGTGCAAACACTCTAGTTATTATTTACAGCTGACCTTTTCCTTCTCCAGCTCCCGCTGCCGTAGCACCGCTGGTGGAGTCAGGGCTTGTAGAGATTGTAGAGACGATGTGTAGCGGAACATGTTCGCTTCCCTGCCTGTGCCAGAGCTGTCATTAGTGCCACTGTGGATTGAGCTACACCCATGCAAGCAACACTGGGAAATAGGAAGAAAAAAGCCTAATGTAGACAAAGCCTTTGAGGAGCTTAACCCCTCTTCCCCTCTTCCATCTCTCTCCCACTTGAAAGCAGAGAACAGCTTCTGAGCAAGACACATGCTCTCATTTCCATATCTAAAGGCGGCCCCGAAATACCATCCTGAAATAATGCTCTCAGAGAGGAGACCACGAGGCAGATTCCCTTTGAGAGACTCTGCTGCTTCTTTTTTTAATTCCATCCAAAAACAACTGCCACCAAATACCAAACACACCTGGACTGGAGCAGTCAATCCTAGGCACTTTGTTACCAGAATGATATGGGGGAATTGGAGGGACTTCAGAGGCAAGCAACAACAAAATTCATCAAGGGCTGGAAAGGGATCAGCATCCAAGGGAAGCTTAAAAACATTAAATATGTATAACTTGACTAAGAGAGGACTTAAAAGCGACATGTTGACAAGCTATACCTCTTTGAAAGCTGAAAGTACTGAGGGAAGAGAGGAATTATTTAGCAAGATGCATAGGGGTCTAGGAAGGAGTAACAGGTCAGAGAAAAAAAGAGAAGTAAGTCTGCTCAAACTTGAAGAAAAACTTCTTGTCATCTACAGGTGCTAGTCTTGTAAAAAGTCTCTTAAGGAAAGTAAAGAAGCCCCTATTCTTTCAGATGTTTCAAAAAAGTTGAGCTGAGGACCAGAAGAACAGCCTCCCAGGGGCTGCAGAGAGAACAAACTACAGTGACCTGGTCTTACTACCTTTACCACCTACCTCAGAGTTCAGCAACATGTCAGGAGAAGACAACTCCTCTTACAAATTTCTTTCAGATGAATCAATGTTTTTAGTTATTTTCACTTCACATACAGCTAAATATTTCTTGTCAAGACCTTAGACCTCTATATACTGCACTAGAGTTACCTGACACAGGTTTGGATCTGTTTTCAAAAGCCGTATCTTCTAGAAATCATGCATGGAGACAGGAAAAGCTACTGATACAAACACCAACAGCCTTGTTATTTCCAAAAGACATTGGCATATGGTTTTATTCCCAAATGTGCTGTGAGTAAAGTTGTCCAGCACTTAAAAGTTGTAAGTGAGATTTGACTTTTTTAAGTGCTTAGCATTGAAATTTAAACCAGATTTGTCAAAGTACTTTTGGGCCTACCAGCTGCAAAATTAACACACAAGGACCAAATTTTTAAAACGCTGTGCATTTGGCACAGTGAGCTCCTTCACCAACATAGCCAGTTTTCTTGCGGCCTGAAGTAACATACTTTTGAAAATCCACCCCGTGGGTGTGCTACAATCATAGAATAAAATACTGCAAACTTCAGACTCCCATGCTGTGCTTATCCTGTGTTGAAGAACTCCTTTATGTGGAAACCACAGCAAAGCTGTTACAGCAAGGCAATGCTCAACTTCACTTTCTTTCCTTCGCGGCTTTGCCAAATTTCGCCTTTCCCTAATGCCTCACTTTTGTCCACCATCAGGTCTTGTGAAAGAAGGCATTTGAAAGACTTACAGGGAAAGTAGAGAAGATGCTGTGAGGGAGAACTCCCAAGAGCTTTGATCTGAGCTTACCTGTATCCCCACATGCACAGCATGCCTTGGAGATGAGGACATGTTTATAAATAAATAAACAGAGGAAAGGGGGAAGAGTGAGAAAAAAAAAGAAACGTCAATATATATCTGATGGAGTTTCTGTTGTTGACATGAAAGCCAGGAGCTGGTTTAAAACCTCATGGTCAGAAACAGAATGGGAGGAAGGTACAACTCCTTGAGAAAGGGGGAAGGAATAATTCCCACAGCTAGATCTTCTTACCATCCTACTAATCATACTAATATCTGACACTCTTTTTCCTCTGAGACCCTTGCAGGACTTTGTTTTGCAAGGCAATTCAGCATATGCTGAACAGCAAGCAGTGTTTTTATCAAAGCGGGTAAGCGCTGTGGAACTAAAATTCTTACCTTTGTAGAGGAGAAGGGTTGTGATGCGTGTTTTGCACATACAGGGAGCCAATGGAGAAGGAAAGAAATCGGTTGTGCAAAGTCGTACAATGAAACTATTTTGTTGTCAAAACCAAAACATAATAGACCTGACCTGTCTCATACAAAACATGGTTTGATGTGTACCATGAGGACAGAGAGAGAGGGGTAGTGATGACCGCAACACAGCCTTCACAAACCCAGATGTCACCTACAGTCACACCTATCTTAGCACTACTGCAAGAGACCGTGCTTTTCTCTCTAACTGGGATCTGCCCAGGGATATGCAACCACAGAAGAAAGGTCTGGCTGAAGCACAAGCTCCTCCCCATGGTTTGAAGGCAACTGGCTTGGGTCATTTGGATCTGTGCTCTGGAGCCTGACCTCCAGCCTGGCTACTGACTGCAGGACAGGCGTAACCACAGGGGCTGCTCTGACAGCTTCTGCACCTCCTCACCTGCAGCCTTTGCACTGGCAAAACAAGCTGCGCAAACTGGCTGGAACACACAACACAAACCCTTTTCATTTCTTAGTGAAGACAATGTTGCTTAATCCTACTGGAAGCATTTACCCAGGGATATCTTATCTGGATCCACTGACATCCCTGCCTCTTCTCCCAAGAGCCTGCCGTGAAAGGGAACCTCTCCCTCATGCACAGCTTATGCGCAGTACAGATAAGCCATTTCCCCATGGAGCTCCCTTATGTACAGCTGTCTTACTGAGAGTTTCTTACTCAGCTGGGTCTAAGGCTGTGCACTTGGGCTTTGGCTGGTCTGAGGCTGGGTTCCTATTTCTGTTCTTCTGACAGGTCTCTCGTTCTAAATGATTTCCAGAACTCCAGTACTGCATGGGGAGATGCCAAACTGTGGCTTCAGCTGGCATAAATCAAGGGCCAACAAGGCACCACTGCAGTAAATGGGGAAGCCTAGATTTACACAAAATGAGGATCAGTCCTGCTTCCTTCCACCAGACTCTAAATGAATTCATTAAATACAGCACTTCAGTCTGCTCAGCTAAAAGCAGCTCCAGCTGGCAGGAGGTTTCACATCCAGGGAATGTTTTAAAGATAAGGATTTGTAGCCTACCCTGAGTTTACACTCGGCTAAAGGTAGGCTCTCGTTGGCCATGCAGAGGGGATGACATCATGCCCACCTGGTGTGTATCTGTGCATCCCCAATGTCTGTGCATAGCATGACATTAACACAGGAGCTCACAGCCTTGAGGGGACAGCCTAGGCTCAAATCCTGTCATGAAGACGCTCAATTTGAAGTGCTACTGGGCAGCAGAATAGAGGTTCTGCTGTACCACCACCAGACTGAAGGGCTTATTTTTGGTTTTAAGTTCTTTTAAGTTTTCACTGGGGTATGTGGGGTGTGTGTCTGCGCTGAATTTGACTTTGCAGTAGGGGAAGCACCAGAACTGGGACAGGAAGGACAGGTTGGGATTTTTGAGACAAGAGTAAAATGTTAGTTAATTTTGACATTAAACCCTAAATGAAAGCATATTAAAGTTATTCTTAGCTTCCAAAGAAATAAGATGTGCTGTGATCGTCTGGCCTGCTCTCATGTATTGTACACATCCTATGATTCCTGCAGTTTAATCTCTTATCCACTCACTAAAACAGATGGTGTTGCAGGCTCTTTGCAGACTCTGACAAATATGACTGAATTTGGAACACTGTTCATATATGCACACTTGCTGTACAACCCTCAGGACAAGATACACTGGCTTGAGACCTGAGTTCACATCCAAAGCACAATCTGCAGCAAAGAACAGATCCAAGTCTCTTTCAGCATTGCTGCTGAGGTCTCTAATATGCACAGTTACAAAATATCCTCCTACAGAGAGAGATAAAGATCAAATCAAAAACCTTTGTCTGAGATCCCAGTCAAGTTCTCTTTCTTTGGGCAGGACCAGGGTGCACATTGTTTTTCTTCAAAGAAACAGTTCTGCCCACTGAACAACAATGATACAACGATATTCCAATAACCTGGAAAATAAGAGAGCCCTAACAAAAATGGACCTGCCACCAACCTCCCTCTGACTTCACACTTACTGTTTCTTCCTTAGGCTGAGAAAAGAGGGTTGGTCCTGGACAGGCACAGAAAAGCAGGGAGAGCACCCAAAATTACTTGTTTATGCTAAACTGTTGGCAGTCTTCTCTCTGCCTTGTGTGTGCATGTGTGTGTGTGTGTGTGTGATCAGCCAGTACTCGGAAAGACAAGTGAGGTTAACCGAGCTACATGCATTGCTCCCACTAGAGCAGTATAAAACAGTGATAAACCACAACTGGAACCGCTCTGCAGTAAGTATCTGGCCAGAGGTGAAGCATGAGGTTACAGCAGCAGCTCCACTCCCCTGTCCCCTCTGCCTGATGGATCCTTGGTAATAAACCACCCTTCAGGCTTCCCTGTCTTAAACCGAAGCTGCTGGGATTCAGGGTAGATAAAGATTTCAACCACCTTTCAGAAGAGCCTTCACAAGAAAGTCCCTGTTGGCATAAAAGCAGACATGTAATGGGCTTTCTCTGTCCCTGAAAGTAGTTTAGCACCACAGGAAAGTGCAGCCCTTTTAGCTCTTTTCTTTATTTAACTAGAGTCATTAAAATAAACTGATTTCCCAGCCAATTAATTATCAAATATCTGTAACAGCTTTCAAGCCCTGCCATTACTCAGTCTCAGAGGCCCCCAAAGGCAATGCCAAGCTACGCTCTCCTTACCTGAGTAACCGCTGCTCCTGCAAGTCTGCTCCCCTTCCGCGAGCTGACAGCAGAAAAGCAGCACAGGGGCTGGCAAAACCCTGGAGGAGATCTGTAAACATCCCCTTTTCCACTTTAACAGCAACTCCAGCCCCGCACATGCCGGGAGCCAGGAAGCTTTACCACGCCCCTTGACCACGACTCAGTTCCCAGCTCTCAGCCACCCGGACCCCAGCTCCGCTGCAGGAACAGATTTGCCCTGTCAAGACCCCTGATGCTGCCAGTGAGATCGGCTGGCACCCGACAGCAGATGCTGCCAGCTGAGCTGAACCACGGATGCCAAGTACCACGAGCTCAGCCCAGCGTGGGGCATGAGCTTCAGTTCGAAGCATGAGCCAGGAACCGGCTTCACATCCAGATGTGGACAGGGACAGCTCCTGCCACAGCCGTGTTACCTTCTGAAAAACCAGTCTGTACCTCTCTGGTTACTGGAAGGTTGTACTTACCATAGGCACATTAGCAACGGCCCTACCATCTATTTTATAAGCAATTTACTACACTCATATGTGGTTTCAATTAGGAGATTTCAAATGAGATCGAAGATAATGCATCCCATAATTACTCACCCTTCTCCTTTCTAGAAACTCAAGCAGAATCATTTCCAGGCCAAAATGCGGTCTCTCTTGATTGATGACGCTAATAAAATGGCTTTATTGTGATATAAATAGCCTTAAAAACGTCCTGGAGAGTCAATATCAGTGCTTGATGGCCTTATGCAAGCAAGGTCCTTATCTTACAGTGCGCTAAAGCTTAAGGAGTTATGCTTCTGAGAAGTCTGACTTTGGATTTGGGCACTTGTTTGGGGAACTACAGAAGGGTAGCTCCCGAATTAGACATGCAAAGTGGGAACTGTTTAAACACCTTTCCTCTTCCTTGCGCTCCCTATTAATAATCTCTTCGCTTCCTAGCTTTCCTGGTGCCAGTTCAAACACAAACACCGGCTGAGCCCAGCAGGAGCCATGGGAACAGTGTGCTCCAGCGCCTCTTTGCTGGAAGGTTACCAGCCACTGCTACAGTAATTGGAAAAACTGAAATTTCTTCCAAACCGTGCACGCTCCAAGATTCTCGGAGCCCCTGCAGAGGCGTGTGGCCATTTCCCGAACAAAGACCCTACACTGACTCGCTCTGAAGTCTGTCTGTGGCAGTCTCCATCGTGGCAGATGATACGTTTTTGTTACTCCCTTGTCAGGAGAGGCCAACCCCGCCATGCAGCTGAGAATGAAGCACTCAGTGCCTCGGGCTGCACTGGAAGCTTGAGGGTTATAGAAAATTGAAGTAATTTTTGAAATTAGTGCCCTCCATGCAGTAGCCCACTCCAGGAGGCAAAATACAGAGTCAGCCTAAGAGGACAAGGGAGAAGATCTCTGGGAATTCACAGGAGACATGCCCAGAGTGTTACTCCTTTTTCTGAACAGCAGTGAACTTCACTCTTTGTAAAGAAAAAGCACTTTTTTAAGGCCTTATTTGAAAGTGGAATCCCCCAAAAACATGCAGTTTTCTATCAGGATTGTATCCTCAGCACACAGCAATATGAGATGCCACTGACCGTGCTTTCCAGTAGTGCTGCCCTGGCTCAGATCTGGCAGCAGGCTGGGTGCTAAAGAGCTTTGCTGAAAGTGACAGAAGCATATACACCTGTCAGGAAATGCTGATATCATAGCAACCGTGACAGTGATGTGATCAGGACCTGACAGACAGTCAAAAAAGAGAGGGAAGGATGCATGACAAAGGGCGACTGAGAAACTTTCAGGGAGAGCAGTCAGAGTCTGTGCGTGAGAGGAGGCGAGTAAGTGACGCTTGGTGCTTGTCTGTGCATGGCAGATGGGATGAGGACTCTGGGGACATGTTCTTCCCTCCACCTGAGCAGTGCTTCGTGTCTCTGAAGAGTGAAGGGACTACACAATTTCCCAGCATTGCTCCCTTCTCTCCCCATCTCTGCCATAGTTACATCCAGCCTCACCTCCTCGAGAGCGATTTTCCCTGCAATAATAAAGCCTTGGCAAGCGTGTGGGTGGCTGTGCGTGTGTGCTTGTGTCGCTTGTGGGAGCGCGCATGTGCCAGGGTCTGCTGAGACGAGAAGGTGGCGTTGTGTACGCAGCAGAGCAGGAGTGAGGATGAGATTATCAAACGTGTGCGCGAGGATGCGAGAGAAACCGCGCTTCGCACAGAATCAGACAGCAAGAGTGAAAATGAGAAGGTGCTCGTATTAGACGGTGTGTGTGTCAGAAAGGAAGAAAGAGAAAGGTCGTATTCACAGCCTTCCTGCATGTGTTTGATGAGTATCACAAGTTTTAACCAAGAAAAATATGTATGTATTCAAATCAAACACAAAACACCCCTTTTGCCTGGAGCGCTCCTGCCTTGCCTGTTTGTTCTGTTGTAAGCTGCTTGTTAGAGGAACACAGGAAACAAGAAGATGGGGAAAAAAAACCCCAGGTTGACATATTTAAACACATCCAGCTACCGAGGCAGTAACAAATAGCAAGGAGAAAAGCAGGTGGGATAGCTGGAGAGCTGTTGCAATGATGCTGGAATGAGAGATGCCTGTGAGAGTTTCTGAACACCATTCCTCAAGTGGATTATGATCAATTTTACTGTACACATACTGAGTTGATTCTGCAGCTAGCTACAAGAAAACACACTTGAAAGCCTAATGCTTACAGCCATTTTTCAATAAAGAGTCAAAAGACAATGCAAAGAGCGCTGGTGCTCTGTCTCAGTCCCCTGCAAAGATCTCGGCCCTGAGTCTGGACACCACCTCTTGTCAAAATGGGAATGGAGGGACTTGAGTTGAGTTTATGAACAGGGGGACAAACAATAAAAACAGATTCAGTCCCAAACATACTGTGGCTAAAGGCCTTTCTAGAACTGTAGGTCAGATAAACATAAATACAGAGACAGGGATGGATTTGAAATTATTTTTCCCTGTTCTGTTACATTTTGTTTCTGCTGGTAAATTTAAACACCTTTACAAGTCTAAGGCTCTTCAATGCTATCATAATCCACAGGCCTACACTGCCCACAGGCAAAATTCACCAATACCCATGTCCAGTCAGACTTGCTAAGTAGCTTATGATGCCACAGGCAATGCATGGGAAGACAGGAGCATGCCAAGAACTGACTGTAGGAGTGGCAAAGCCACCAGACCAACGGTATGGGGTTGAAGAGATCCACGAAAAGGGTCAGAAGTGCAGAAGAGGCTCTATCCTGAGGCAATTCACCCAAGCTTCACCCAGATCGTGGGAAGATTCCTCCAGGATAAAGGCAGCCATAGTCTTTCTGTCCCTCCCTCACCCTTTTAAAATCAGAGAGAACAGCTCTGATTTGTAGCTGAAAAACAGAACTCTCATTTCACCAAGGGAAGGGAACCAAGTACCTTGTCTTTGGGGCTACAGAACTGGTGCAGGAAAACAAAAAGTGCCACACTTGGGTGCAGCTCTTCCACCATCACCCCTCCAGCATCTGACCAAACAAACAGCGCCTTTCTTTGGCTATGGAGACCAAAGCAACCCAGGTCAGGCTGGCTCCTGCTTTGGGCAGGCCTTGTGCTATGCAGAGTGGGTCCTTCCTGATGGGGGTCCCTGGGGTGCCACTGCATCCTCCCCATTAATAATAGTTATTAGTGTTCCAAAAATTACCCAGGAACTTGACAAGTCCTTCTGCAAAGTTTGACTCTCTGACCTCAGGAGGCAGTGTGGATTTCACAGACTGACTACCTGCTGTGTGAAAAAGTGTCTCCTTTCATGTGATCTAAATTAAGCTACCATTAGCATCTCCGAGTGACCTCTTGTTCTAGTATTACAGGAGGACAGAAAAAGGAGGGACTGATCAGTTTTCACCACACTCTTCATTAGTGTAAATAACTCAATTATAAGCCTTTAGTGTGTCTCTTCAGGGAGGCTGAGGATGGCCGGTGCTTGCCATCTCCCCTTGGAGAGGGCTGGGATTGAGTGGAGGCAGCCTGAGCTCAGGGACAGTAGAGGGCATGATGGAAAAAAGGAAGATGGGAAAGCTACTGGGAGGGAGAAATGGCATTTTTGCAAGCTTGCTACACTGAAAAAGAAAACTCTGTCCAGTCCAGCTGACTGCCTCCTGGTAGGTAAATCTCACAAGATCACTAACCATGCTTCACGGCCCTCTGGTAATTCTACATGCTGTCATAAACGAGGGCGTAGCCAGTGTTCAAGATAATGTCATTTTTTGTAACATATTCCCTCTTGTTTCCCCGTCCCTTAAAAGCAACCAAGCATCTTCCACGTTTTTGGAATTGACGCAACTCACTGAAGAAGCTTTTACCGAGTTACTCACCATGACTCCCAATCTCTTCCCTCCAAGGAGCCTGGGAGCTCGGCGCTCATCACGGTACAGCTGAAGTGGAGACTATTTTTGAAGTCTGCATTACCATACACTCATCCATGTTATAGCTCATCCGTCATCCTGCTGCTCTATCCCCGTGGTGCCTTCAAATCCTGCTGACTCATGGAGGCAGCAGCCCATGCTTGCCTTTGGTTGGTACGACGGAGAGGGGCACCGGGGGAGGACCCAGCTCCAGGGAGGACACCCCGGAGCAGCCAGGCCAAGCCCTGGGAGTGGGTCCCACTGGCTCTCCACAGCCCAGGCAGCAAGCCTGCAGAGGAGGCAATGGAGTGGGCCTGCTCCTCACATCTCCTATGGCTTTCGACAACTCTGCTGCATTTCCCACCAGCCAAACAAGGAGTTGTCATCAAAGCACCAACATGCCAGCCATGGCACACAGGGCAGACTAAACACCTCCACAGTGTGTACTGACTCCCACTATTAACTTGTATCCATGCAAAAGAGGAACTATTCTTTGCTAATTAACAATCCACTGGGTTTTAAACCGTGACAAGACCTTGCCCCTTTGCCCATGGCTATTTATTTCCCTTCATAATTTTGTGTGAAAGGCCTTATCAAAGGCTTTATGAAAATCAAAGTACATTATGTCTGCTGAGGATCACCTTTATCTTATTTTATTAAACTTTAAAAAAAAAACCCCTAAACAACAAAACCCACTTGCAGCTCAAAAAGGCACAATTTTCTTTTCCAGAAGCCATACTGGATTGACCCTGTCACGTTATACTTACCCGAACATTGTACTAGTCTGTCTTTAATTAGCTTCACAATCAGTTTGGCTGGAACTGAAAGAAAGCTCATAGATCTGTAATTCCCTGGATGTCTTTCGATTATTAAAAAAATAATAATAGTACTTAGCATGCCTGGACTACTCCCTCTCTGAGGATCTCAGAGCACTTCACACCAGGGTGAAGACAGAGCAGGCTGGAGACAGCCCTTCAGCATCTTCACCTTGTAAGAGGGAAGCAGAAGGGAAAGCAACTTGCCCACGAAGTGCACGTCACAGCTAGACATGGAGCTGCCACCCCATTCCTGACCCTCTCAACTGTCATTAAAATCACTTGCTTGATTCTCAGAGGTGAGGAAGGGGCAGTGGTTGCCCATCTGCATCATCTCGCCTGAGCACAGAGAGATTTCAGCATTTTTCCCCCAAATCAGACCCTGCAATATTAGCAGCTCTGCATTCGTTAGAGATGCTGTTTATAAGGATCCGTCAGACTCTGCTGTCAGAATATTTCATGCATTATTTACTTCGAAGCCCTGAGACTAATGCTACCCCAGTCCCAGTGATTTACTGCATTTGAGTTTCTCAGGCTGATCCATAACTTTGGGTAATAATAACAATAGCAAAATACTTTGTATGCATATATCACACTCGTCAGCAAAAACCCACACAGAGATGAACATACAATGCCAGAAGAGCTGCCGCTCCGAGGTACTGGAGCCTCAGCCATTTGCAGGTACAGATCCCTCCTCACAGAGATGCGTCTTTCACACCCCAATTTTAGAACACTTTGTCTCAAGTCCAGTACATGTGAACCCTTCCAAGTTTGAGTCCATATCCAGGGGGTTTCCCCCTTTCCAGGGAAAGTTCAGCAATCCCTGCAGAACATCCCCTGGCAAGGACAGACCTACTCAGGCAGAGGAACCTCATGAGCCTGTCCCAGCCCACAGATGGGGCCCCTCTGCCTTGGTGAATTAAAAATCCCAGGGAGATGCGCAGCGCCTGGGATGGGGACTGAGCAAACAGCTCGACACAAGCCGGAGATTCAGCTTGTTGGCTTCGGCTCAGCTCTTTAATTGCATCCCTCACCTGTGGCTCCCCTCACCCTGCTCCTGGTGTTGCACAGCCACAGCACCCTTGCCATTCCTCTCACTCCCCTCAGCTTCCTTCTCATTTACACCTTGCCCACTGTTTCATTTGACTCCTGGCAGTTTGGCTGTTCATTAAAAGATGCTTGATGAACCCTAATAAAAGCCCACACTCTGCCATGCAGCTGTGGATCCTTTCTGTCCCCTTTCCACACCATCCTCCTACACCCTCCTTGCACAGCAAGGCAGTGATGACCTCCAAGCCAAGTCCAGTGCTTTTAAGGATTGTTTTTCCGGTTTGTTTGCTTTAATTTACTTTGCCCTTCAGCCTAGCATTCGCTGTCATCCTTCTCGAGCTTTCCTGCTGCCCTGTTTGAAGCTCACCTATCCTGCACATGCCATGTGGGGGGCACACTTAACGAGGAGCCAAGCCCCCTGCCCTTGCTGACGTGATGCTGACAAGTCCTCGGCACTCACACCTCTGCAACGTGCTGCTACTGCCCATGCACCCTACCTGCTCCCTGACATCTCCCCTGACATGGCTGAAGCCTCGAGAAAGGGAGTGCTGTGTCCTGGCAGGCTCTTAATATGCTGCAGGCCCTATAATAATAATAATAATAGTAATGAAACCCACTGAGAGATGTCCGCTCGCCCAGACAAGGCTCTGGTGCGGAGGCCAATTCCTACCACTGCACTGACACAAAATCACTGAGATCAATGAAAACATCAACTAAATGCTGCGAAGGACACTCTTCTCCCTTGCCTTTCACATTTCACCCCTGCAAAAACAGTTTGTTTCTAGGAGCAGAAGTAACGCTTCCTGGTGGTTTGACAGCTTTGGCCTGATCTGAGCTGGGGCCACATGCCCTCATGCTGCCAGGGTAGGAGAGAGAGGGCTGCAGAGCTGCCTTTGAGAGGCACCAGCCTTCGCATGCGGCCCTGAAGCAGCGGGGAGGCTTCTCCTGGTGCTGCCCAGGGTGTGGACACCACACACCAGCGATGGCAGAGGCTGGAAGAGACCACACAGGGACTGGAAAGACAGGAGAGCCGTTCAGGACCGCGCACGTGCCTTGTGTCTTGTCAGCACATGTGCTCACAGCAGCCCAGCCGGCTGCTCCCTGCCAGGAGGGACACCCCAGGAGTCCCACCTGGAGAGTAAGTACTGCTGAACACAGCCCTAAATCAGGAGTTACGTCTTCCCACATAGGCACCAAAACAAGCTGCTCGAAAAAGCTGTCATTTATGGCGCCAATAAATCGCCTCTCCAAATCATGCCCAGATGTGCACTTTAGGGCCCAGTCACCTTGCCTTTTTATTCTCTCCTGCAGAGTCTCTGCTCTCCTACAGTACTCCCCCTAATCAATCATGCCAAAATACATTAAAAAAGCCCATTGTTGTTATTAATTACTATTATTGCATTAGTGGATTTTACTACTTCCTTAATCTCTCTAACAGCTGAAACCCTCACTCACCAAGGAGAGAACTAAGTGGGTTGGGGCCCTGCCTCCTGGGCAGCTCTCAGCCTGGGGACATGCCACGCACTGACTCACACAACCCCTCCACGGAGCAGGGTTGACAGAGGCTGACAAACCTCCATCCCAGACATTTGCCTGACACAAATCTTTAAGACTAGCACAAAAAGCCAGGTGAAGAGAGGCAGAGAAAAGGAAGCTCCCCAGCTTATCTGCAGGCTAGACAATATCATAGCACAGCGAGCTGGGCAGCCCGAGGCATGTTCACCATGTTTTCCTAATACTCAGCAAACACAGTTCTACTCTCAGCACTGAAACTGCATGAAATATCAATTCAAGCAGGTGAAAACATCCCCATGTCTCAGTTGTTCCCCTGCCATTTCTCAGCTGTGTCTATTTAATTTGCATCCTCTTCAAGACAGAAGGGTTATCATACTTTCTGGTACCTCAGAGGCTGGATGGGACATCTCGCTTTCCACACTGAGAATCACAGTAACAGGAGCATCAAAAAGTTCTTTGCTTCTTCTGCACAATCAGAAAGAAGGGTGCACCTGACCATCAGTAACCTGCATGATGGGACAGAAGGCATCAACAGCTTCAGGAGAGAAACCAAATTCAGGAGAGTGGCTGACTGGCCGGAGAGCAGAGCTGCCATTCAAAGGCCATCGAGGACATGGAGAAATGGGATGACAGAACTTCATGAAGTTCAACAAGGAAAGTGCAATGTGTTCCACCTGTTGAAATGATCTCTGTGCAACACTGAAGGATGAGGACCTGCTGGGAAGTAGCTCTGAAGAAGACCAGAGGTTACCAGTGAGCAAAAGCTGAAAATGAGTGTGCCAGCATGCCCTTGCAGCAAGGAGGGCTAAATGCGTACCTGGCTGCAATGATGAGAGTGTAGATAGCAGGCCAAAGTAAATTATTATTCCCCTCTACTCAGCACTTCTGAGGCTGTATGTTGAGCAATTTTGGGCTCCCAGAATATTTGGTTGGACATAAAAGAAAAACATTTTCATAATGAGGGTGGATCAGCACTGGAACAGGTGCCAAGACAGGTTGAAGTATCATTGTCTTGGGAGATTTCCAAATTTTGACTGAGCAAGCTGATCTAATGTTGAAGTTAGCCCTGCTTTGAGCAGGGACTTGGATAAGAGACCTCCAAATCTCCTTTCCCCCTGAAACTTTTATCTGATTTCAAGGAGGATGCTGTAGTTCCTTCTTCTTTGTGGGATAGCTGTGGCTTGAAAGTTGGATTTGGAAGGGTCTGATGGGAGATTTGCCCTACATCAGTCTCTTAAAGCCTCTTGGCAGAGCTCTATGTGTGCAGGGGCTAATGCACAGCACAAGAAGGGCTGGCCTGTTCACCTTGCTGCTTACCTTTTCCTCTGTCACACACTCACACCAAGGAACCTGTTGTGAATGGGCTGGAAACTCCCAGGCACACATCTGCTTATGCAACCTGAGGATTTCTGTGCACCCCTGAAGGTACAGGTTGTTCCCAAAATGTGGAGGGATGGCCCTCTAAAAGGCAGGGAACTTTCCTGGGAAGAAACTGGGATGGGCATATAAAAACTGTGTACTGATATCCAGACCCAGAGAGGTTTATGTCATGGTTGTTTCACTTAGCACAGAGAGGGAGTCACTTCTGGGTTCGATCACAGCAGTCACATAACGCATTACAGTTCAGAAAGCGAGAACTTAAAGCCATCAGAACGGGATTGACAAGTAGGTCAGCCTGCAATTAGCCACTCTGAATGTAGTCCTGACTCCTGGGACAACAATCTGGGATTTTAAACAAACTCAGAGAGATGTCTAATAGCTGAGAGAGGCGAGAATGTTGATTTTATGTCTCCTTCAAAACACAGCTGTCCGTTATTTCTTCCTTCAAGTCATTACTCTCCTTTTATTGCCTTTTTATTCCATTCACAAACCTGAACTCCTCCTCTCTCCTCAATTTCCTCTGTACTGTCCCTTCTTGCAGCTGATTTCTACAGGTTGCTTCCTTATTGCTTCATCCTCTGCAAACTTTTTGGCTCTACCCCCACGTCTCAGAAATGCCTGCAAACGACCACGAAGCCGCTTGCAGAGAGATTAGGGGCACTGCTCGACAGGAGCTGGGCCAGCAGTTTCCCCTGGCTGCAGCAGGGACATGTGGCTGGACTCTCTAATGTGATAATAACATACGAAGTGTGGAGTGATGGCCATATGTTGTACTAATTCCTACGTACACAATGCCCTCTGCAGAACAAACAGCCAGGATGGAGGGCACTGGCAGAAGTGCAGGCCCATGGAGGGGCACCCACCCTTCAGAGATAGATGTAGAGAAGCAGGAAGGGTAAAACTGGCTCTTGGTAGTGAGCTACAATCACCTCTGATTAGGTCAGACAGCAGCTGTGTATGTCTAATACAAAAAAAATAAAAAAGTAATTTCCAGGGAACGTCCATTGATAGGGGCAGATAGGGAAATACAGGTGACCCCTCAGTACCCCTGAAAAACCACGTAACATGACATTTCAAGGGCTCTTGAAAGCTCCCAGGCCCAGGCCCACATTTTGGCTCAAATGCTGTGAGTGACAATTACCTTTGCTGCTATTGGCTTGTGAATGACTGGCAGGGACCCAAAATTCTCCTGAGTCACCTTCCCTGGCAATTCAACAAGCCAAGGACCAGAATAAGCACTTGATGTAGCTGGGATTTCTCTGGTGACAGCAGGCAAGGAGAGGAAAATAGAGATTCTAAGCAGATTTCCTAGGCTGGACCAGCTCCAGTTCTGCTTGGAAGTGAAGGGTATTAGGGTACATTTTCTGTGCTGTACAAAAGAGAAGAGTCAGCACTTCCATCCAGATGCTCAGACCCATGGGCTAGGCAGAAAGAAGACAGCTGCTCTGCTTCATACTTGGGCTTGCACAGAGAAGGAGAAAGGTAGAAAAAACCCTTGCTGAAGAAGAGGCAAGGAAGGAGAGGAAGATGTGTCATCCGTAAGAGAAAAGCAGAGACTGACTAATGGCACCATAGCTTAGTTGTCTCATGTTAGAGTCTTAAATTGCTCACAGTGGGAGGAAAGTCACTTTAACATCTCAACGTGGCACATAAAACTACTGTTTAAAGAAAAAAAAACCCTGAATATTGTTGAAGAAGTAATGGAAATGAGATTGTTTCACAGCTGGCTGTACCAAGTTAGGGGTTGGAACTAGATGATCCTTAAGGTCCCTTTTAACCCAAACCATTCCATATTCTATGATTCTAAGCTGGAGTCTTCTGGCCAGACATAGGTGGGAGCCTCCATACCAGCTGACATACTGGGGTGGGGACTGACAACCCCAGAGCTGAAAAGCACACACCACTGTAGTTTGAATGCTTCATCAAGGATTGAAAACTCCCATCTTCTGTGGGGAGAAGAAATAAGAGTGCAAGCCCTAATGTGATCCTTAGCCATCCCCAGAAGAGGCACTGCAATGCAGCAGGATGTATGGAGCCCACCTAGGTGGGTTTTACTTGATCAGATAGGTTTTTGATGGCCCTAGGGAGCACAGAGTATCAAGGAAGGAGGGAGAATGAACATGGCAGGTTCTCGCAGAATCAATAACACCGGGATGGAAAGGAATGTAGGACACCATCAAATGCACTCCCAAACTCTACAGCAGAACCAACTGTGCATAAATGATCCCAGGGGACAGCTTTTCCTCTTCTGTTCCTAAACATCACCACTAAAGGAAACTCCACAACCACTAAATTAAACTCCTCCCTCACAGGTGTACCACACTCCCCTTCCACTTTGTGACTCAGTGTGTGAAGAGCTGATGTGCACACTTCATGACGTCTGGGGTAGGTGAGGCTGCTGGGGCAGTGAGTAATTTTAATAAGATGTTACAAAGTCAATGAGACCATTCTGAAAATGAACAGGAGAACCGTGCAAATAAAGCTGTCCTCAATTTTTAAAATGTTTTGTGCATTCTCATTTTATGTGCTAGAAAGAATTCTGTGGTGGGTTGGCAACTAGCAGATAAAGTTGTTGACAACAAAGCCTTCGGCTCAAAATTAAAGCTAATTCTGTAGTTGTAAAAAAAGAAAAAATGTAAAATAAAAAGATGGCAGGTTAATTGTGATAACATCATTAAATTCGTACCCAGTCCTCAAAGCACATCATAGTTATTTAGAGACAAGTGATCTGGGGAATCAGAAATGCAAGTGATTATGGCATTTCACCTCTTGGGGTCTGTTTCGCAGTGCGACACAAATAAACCGAGTTTGGCAGTCAGAAATATTCTCTGACAAAATATTCTCCTACATCCCCAAGCTGATTAAAGGAATGAGCTGGAAGAGAGAGGTCAGTGGGTAGGCACATAGATAAGCAGTAGATAAGATGAGAGGAGACAGTGCATGAGTCTATGTAGTCAATATCCCGGAGCTCATAAAAGTTTGTTACTGCAAACAGCTTCCTCTGTCTGGCTTTTCACATCAGATCTCAGCAGCCAGTGCTTATCTGTGCCCACTTGTTAGATTAGGTCCCATAGCAGGTAGCATGCAGAATCTTGCATCTAATTCTCCATGTAGACCCAGTCAGATACCCTACTGCTCAGAGACAGCACAGGTTGGAAAGGAAAGACTTCTCCACCCAGATGTTTCCACATTTCTGGCAGCTGTCAGAGAGCAGTGACAAAGTTTCTGGTGTAGACAAGTGCCGAAATCCACGTGCTGTCTGGACAAAGCACAGGTTCTGTCCCTGGTCAGCAACCATATTAGACTTGCCAGGACACACCTCAACCAGAGTGCTCCCCAGAAAAGGATGGGAAGAGGCAAATGGAATATTTAGTTACAGCCTTTGACCCTCTCATATCATGGGGATATAAGCAGCACACCTACACTGATATAACAAGTTGCTCCTGGCAATAGATGTCAACAGTGACTGCATCTCTAGTCCAATTAACCGATAATGAGAACTGGCTGACAGCACAGGAGGGACTAAATTCTTCTCTAACATCATTAAACGTGGAATAGACGACGAGTCACCAAGCACCAAATTCACATTTGGCCCCATGCCTGCTCCTGCCATTCAAACCATTCCCAGCAGCAGCGGAGCGGCACAGTGTGGGGTGCACTGGTGACGACCATTATCCCAGGTAGGACATTTCTCCTGTGTGAATGCACTGTATGGCTCTTCCTGGCTTCCTACCACATGAGTGCTTCCAGCCTAGTCAAGATGATATGAAAAGGGAGGATGGCACAGAGCCAAATGCTGTGCTTTAGCAATTTGCCAGTTGCTAGGGCTCACTCTAGCTGTGCACTACAAAGGCACTCTGGTTTGGTGAAGTTTCCAGCCATTAGCTCGTCTCTTCAGCACTGTATACAGGGTAAGCACTGTCACCGAGCTAAATGGGCAGCGTCTAGAATCCCTTCCTTCCTTTGTTCCCTTGCTCCGTGTATGGGAAGAAAGAACAATCCTTCCCATAAGGAAATCGTGAGATGGCGGCAAAGTAGGAGGCCTAAGAGGGGCAAAATGCCATGTACAGCACGGTGAAGGAAGCCTAGGCAGAGGAGGAGTGGTACACAAAACATCTGAAGATGTCACTTCTAAACCTCCTAAAATGGGCAGGGAAAGTTGAGTGCAGATAATGTGTGGGATAAGAAAAGTTAGGTTCTGAATGGGGTCCTTTCCACAGAATACAGTGGTGCCAAAGGAAGATATTTAAGATCCAGAAACAAAAAGAGAGCTTGAAATAATCCACCCATGGGCCTACCAAACAAGCAACACCTAATCTCTCCCTCTCTCTTTCTATTGCCCTGTATGTCCCCTGCCACTCTTTTCCAGCAAGCTGCACAGGGACTGGCATCAAACACCCCTGGCAGAACACAAGGAGAACAATGCAACATAGCCAGGATGCTGGCCCTACTGCTGCGTCCCGTCTTGGTTCAAATCAATAGTTTATGACATCTACAAGGGGAAACTGTAAATTTAATTTTGTCCCCTGCAGTGCAATTCATATCTTGTTTGCTGGTAACATAATGAATGTGTTTGCCCTCTAGACCCCCTGCCCAGTAGACCAATTTAAGGATGAAGGGAGAGAAAATAGCAAAGTACAATTAGGGAGGTCGATTAATGCTGGATTAACCAGTAGCTCAGCTAAAGATAGGTTTACAACATTTATACATAAGGGGCAAGGGAGAGAGGGAGATAGAAGCCCACAGAAGGAACAGAGAATGAGATGATTTTTCTTAGGAATAAAAACCTTACAGGTGACTCGAAGATGCACGCTGCTTCCTAAACAACTGATAGAGCCTTGCATCACCTGCCAGCCTAAAGCCACAAAACTGCAGATGCTTTGCCCCACTTGGTGCTCATCAGGTGCCATCTAACCCAAACTGCCCCGAAGACACAAGTGAAACCTTTCTGAAACTCATCGGCTTAATTGCTCCTGCAAAAGCTACTTGAGGTTGTCGCTGTAGTAGTTAGAGAGTGCATGAGCCTGGAATTGCTCGGAAACCTTGATGGAAATGCAAATGGCCACGGAACAGTGAGGGTAGAAAACGTGACAGCACTCCGGAGCTGACAGGGAGGAGAGCACTGAAAAGCAGCGGAGATGACCCAGGAGATGGAATCCAGGGAGAAGGTTTCTTGCATCAGGGTGCTCACTGCAAACCGGTTGGAGCGGTGGATGAAGAAACAGCTCCGATTGTGTGTACCCTGCTGCACAACAGAAAGCAAGACTTGATACATTCTTGTGAACAAACAGACCTTGCCAGAGAAACCCGACTTCACTGCCAATTTCTTTTTCCAGCTGGCATAACCAACAAAACTCCAAATTAGTTTGGCTAGGTAGATAGGGCAAAAGAAATAATAATTTTTTTGGCCAAAATCTAGAGCCAAACTTTGCAGCTAGGTCTTAGCTTTACAAAGAGACGAAGCACAAAACCCCCCACAAAATCCCAAAGAAACCAGAAAAAGGGCAAACCCATTAACCTGCAAACAGGAGATCAAATGCCAAGGGATTTGGATCTGTAAAGGCATGGTCTAGAGCTTTCAGTTCATGTCTCTCTACTTTGTGGTTACAAAAGAGTTGCTAATACAGCGTGTCTAGCAATACTTCAGTGCTTCTGCTCTTTGAATTAAAACGAAGCAGTGCAAAAGTATATGGAAATTAAAAGAAAAATAAACTCTCAGCTCTCAGAGAAGGCTTAGGTGAGGGGTTGAGGACAACCTTGCTGTTTCTGAATTGATCTGCCCCTCTCGACTTTAAAACAGTGTATTTTCCTCCTTTAGCTCTTTAAAACACTATCCTACATTCAGCTTCAGAGACAGCTCCCTATGGATAAGCATTTTTAGATGGATACAGTGTGATCTTTACCAGTTGCTGCAAATTGGCTCTGAGGGCACCTTTACGTGTCAGTTCTGCCTATTTTCTCTACAAACACAGAGACAGGGATGGAGAGGATGAGGGGAAAGGGCTTTACAAATAAAACAAACAATAGGAGAGCGAAAAACAAAGTCACAGCAGAGTCACACATTCTGACCTGAAACCAGGGTTCTTCATGCCAGCAGCACAACAATCTCCCTGACATCAATTACAGATGCTGATCAGACACGCACGCGGGAAGCTACATTCATACACAAATGTGCAGTTTGCACTGTTTGGGAGTGACTGGGTTGGGACACTCCCCTCAGACCATAACTGCCAGCCAACAAGCTGTGGGGAGGCAGCACGTAACTGAGTGGGCAAAAAACATGGGCAGCACTCAGGTTTACTTTCATCTAAAGCAGCCATGGCCAAAGTATCTCAGGTTCAGCCCTCGCCCCTTCAATTCATCCTGGTATCCTCCAATTCACCAAACTTTAAAGACTTCAGATAAAATGGGGCAGAACGATACAAAAGCACATCAATATTTGGACCCCATAACAAGACAATATTCTGGGTACAGGTATCTTAATCTGCTCCACTCCATTGTTTGAGGGAAGGACTCCAATGGGAAACATGGCTATGACCAGAGAGAACGGAGATGTAGAAGCCTTATACGCACTTAAGAGTTTGTAATGGCAAAACATAGCTCATCACTACAGAGATACTGTTTGGTTTCAGTCCGCTGAAAATGCTGGGCATCCTACTAGACAGCAGATGCAATCGCTGTCCCTGGGACTGGAGCAAACATTACTGTCCAATATGCTGCTACAGTAAAGCTTGGATGAATGATATGGCTGCAGCCTGTGCAGGGGTACTGCTGGCTTCACAGAGCAGTCTAGGTTGGAAAAGACCTCCAAGATCATTGAGTCCAACCATTAACCTGACACTGCCAAGCCCACCACTAAACCATGTTCCCAACTGTCCCATCTACACGTCTTTTAAATACCCCCAGGGATGGTGAACCCACCACTTCCCTGGGCAGCTGTTCCAATGCTTAAAAACACTTTTGCAGATCTTTTTTCCCTAATATCCTTTCTAAACCTCCTCTGGCACAAGTTGAGGCCATTTCCTCTTGGCCTATTATTTGTTACCTGGGAGAAGAGGCCAACCCCCACCTGGCTACAGCCTCCTTTCAGGCAGTTGTAGAGAGTGATGAGGTCACCCCTGAACCTCTTCTCCTCCAGGCTAAACAACTCCAACTCTCTCAGCCTTTCCTCAGACTTGTGCTCCAGACACTTCACCAGCTTTGCTGCCCTTCCCTGGGCACATTCCATCACCTCAATGTCTGTCTTGTAGCATGTGTAGTGATCTCAGGGACAACACCACCAACAAAGTGAAGGCCCAAGATTCTGTGTTCCATAAAAATGCAGAGTCCGGGTGTCTATTAGAGCTATGGTTGTCTGTGTGATGATGTCTAACAGAGAGGTGCCACTGCTGCCCTTGCAGCCCAGGCTGGTGCTTGCATCTTTCCTTGTCTACACAAGGGAATCTGTGGCTATGCATTTACAGCACCAGTGCCATGAGGTCAGCATTGCCTGAAATGGCAGCCTCTGCTCTGTCCCTGAATATATGGGTACAGTTTAAGGACAATAGTGTGGAAAGGATTTAGGGAGAGCAAGACTTTTCTCTCCTGCACTACTAGATGGAAAAAGCAAACAATTTTTTTTCTCTGCTGGCCTCCATCTGTCTTTCCAGCTCTTGTCCCTCAAGCACACACCTTCCTCTGTCCTTACACTGCAATTACATTTTGTAGAGTTTTGTCCTTCCAGTTTCCTGCCCATTTTGAGAGCCTAACATACTGATTAAACACTTCTTGGTCTTCACAGTCCCATACTTTTTAGTACTGACAGTTTAATTTCCAGGCTCCAAGTTTTTCTGATTCAAAAAATGCCAGATTGTGCATTGTCATGGTTAAAATCAAATTGTTCCCATTTATTTTCCAGAGTTGGACAGCTGTCTGAAGACTTTTTTTTAAGATCCAAAAGATTATTTCTTAGTATCTAAGGCTGCAGTTTGTAACTACCATTGGCATCAACTGTAGATTCTCTACAATTAGCCATTAAAAAAAAAAGCTGGTTTTTTTTTTTCTGTTAAGAAGCATTCAAAATTACCTCCAAACCTATCCACCTTATCTATGATAAACAGCACAAAATTATCAACAAAAGAACCAATGGTGATTCAGGTTAAGAACTAAAAGCACCAAAGAGGAGACACATAAAAGCAAGAGGCCCATTACTCTGACATCGTCATCCTTTTTGTGGGGTTCCTGAGGTCAGGTAACAGCTGCAGTTGGCAAGGGCTCCTATTTTACTTCTGTACTGGTGGATAATACTGTATTTGCTGGTCTTAGGTGAACAGAAGAGTAAAAGGAATTGGTTAACATCTACAGAAGCAAAAGAGCTGAGTTTGAATAGCTGTGGTTCATGCTCTCAAGACACTTTTTAGTTGTGAGCATTTGTCAACTTGCTGAGTGTCACATGAAAATTTGTTAACTGCTAAGGCTGATTCTTACCAGACAGCAAGCTATTTGTTATTCATAGGACTGGCCAAAATAATTAAAATAAATTAATTCCAGTGCATGATAAATTTTGAAGTTCTGTAATCTGTTCCCATGTTTTATTACAGTCTTAATTTTTTTCTTTTTCCTTTTTTTTTTTTTTTTTTTTTTCTGCAAAGAAAGAGCCACTCCTGAGCAGATAACAGTCTTGTCATTAAGTTGTTTGGTACATGCAAGATAATTAGACAAGTCTCTGCCTGATTTCTATACAAGTGCTTGGCTGGAGTTTTCCACATCTCACACAAGATCCCCACTCATTAAGTTATGGCCATTTTGATCCTGTCTATGTTTCACCTTTTTACCAGAAATTTAATATGGGGTCTGAAAAGCTGAAGATCACTGCATATAAACCCCACATATTTCTGTAAAATGTTTCCATTTTGACATATCTGTATTTCAGATGGAAAAAACATCGCAACAAATTAACTGAAAAAAAAAAGAAAAAAGACCAGTATTTTAGTTACTCAGTTGAGAGAGACAACAATTAGCATGATATTCAGTTAACCAATAAAAGAGTGCAAATACTAAGCAAGTAATGATTCACTGAAGCAAACAGGTTGTAAAGAACAGCTGGAGGCCTAAAAATTACTCCTTTTTAGTGAGCACTTATCAAGCCCTAAAACACTGGAAGAAAATCTGAAGCTGCTTACAAACAAATTACTTATGACACAGTGACAATGCTTTAACACTTCTCTGCTTTTCTCATATCCTTATTCTTCCCACCACCGCCTCCGAGTGAGAACTTCCCCTGGTATCGGGTGCCGCACACTGTAACAACAGCAGAACCTGGCCCTGACAAGTCAGATTTGTAACTAATATTTCAGGCTTCTCTAACGCTGGGCTAGAGGGTCAGCAGTAGCTTGTAGGGACACAGTGACACTACTGAATCAGTAGTCCATGTGTTACCCTGACTCCAGTGATCAAGTCTCACAAGTAACATCACTCCCGCTGGAGTCTGGCACAACAAATGCCCCCGGCCTTTGAAGAGAGAGTGACGAAGTGGTGCACACTAAAATGGAGCTGCCAGCAAGCCTGTGGGCATGGGCAAAGGGATTTTGTCATGCTGCTGAGAAAAGGTTATAACCCCAGGCCCTGCTTGGAAAGCTGGGAGGTCTCACTTTCAGAACATGTACTAAAAGATCACACCTCATACCACAACCCACTCACCCAAAACCAGACACTATTCTGCCCACTAAATGCCAAAAGTAAAACTGAACAGTGGATAATTAATGCTTGTGGAACACACTGGGAGGACTTGAAATGCCCTCGCTGCTGCAGGGTGCCGAAGCAAAGAGGCTGTGCTCAGTCCCCTACTTCCTGCAAGCACCAGGCTTCACTATTTGCTGCTTCGTCCCAGCTGAAGGGACAGAGGTCATTTGTTATCTAAGGCTGGTAAAGCTTGATTCTTTACGGAGTCAGAGGAAAGAAGAGGTTATCCCCAGAGCACCATGAGAAGGCCTGAGTGAAATACCTAATTCTCTGTGATGACTGTGTAGAAAGTCAGGGTCTGGTATAAATCCTTCCCTAAGCATGCCTCAGATGCCTATGCAGGTGGATGTCTGAGCAAGACCTCAGCTCATGCAAGATGCTTTTAAGAGCATGGAAATTGATGCAGATGTCCCAGGCCTTTGGCTACCAGTACAATCACCACCCTTGAGGATGTCTTCTCAGGAATGTCCGATCTATACTGCAAGGCACAAAACACAGTTTGGGACACATCACCTGCTTTCTAACTTCAAAAACTGCTGTGGAAGCTCAGTCTTCTCCACACAGCTTGAGCTAGGCAATTGCCCTGCTACCAAGAGGCTGAATCACCCCTAAGGCACCAGGTATACAAGTACTGGTTCTCCATACAAAAATGACAGTAGTCTAAATCCTGGATGGCTGAGACTCCAGTGATTGTGTAAGACCTGCCCACCGACTCAAAGGAAATACCCTGTGAGTCTGAGCCAGTGCCTAGATGGATAAGCACCCATCCTGGAGACCCAGAAGTCTGCTAGACAGGTGGTTTCACTGGGAAAACCAGTCGGCAGACAGGCTGTAGAGTCTTGACCCTGTTCTCATGTCAAAGCAGAATAGTTTAGGTTGAGAGTAGCATAGGGAAGATGCTGGCTGGCTGCTGAGGAACATGAAATGAGCTCCATCTTTGGCACTGCTGATCTATTTCTGGTCAGAGTGAAACACATTTAAATGTGATGGGGGGATTGCTGAGCAAGCCACTTGGAGTTATATGTGCCACTGCTGCCTCAGACTGCTGCTTCATCTCCTATTCATGCAGAGGTTTGAGTAACAAATGATACATGCTCAGGAGCCGACCTCCAACAGCAGGGGAAAGGAGAAGGACCACAATCCTCAGTGCAGAAGCTGCAGGAAGACAACAGTTCATTGTGTTTCCACAGCCAGAAGAATTCATGAGGAGAATCTTATTCTTATGTTTGCCTGTGGTTCCTCCTTGAGCTGGTGATTTACAGTGCTCTGTCAGCACATCTGTCTTACTTTTTATTCTTCTATTGCTTTCCTGGTGTTTCACTGCTTCTTCTCTTGCGTTGGAGACTATTAAGCATCACCTGCTCTGGTCAGCAAATGAGCCAGCAGCACATCTCTGCACTTTCACAGCTAGTGACTGAACCCCAAAGCTTTGATGGGCCAGTTTTGTGAACAGAAAAACAGTGTGGGAGAGGGAGAAGACTGCACTTAGGTCCAGAAGGAAAAGGAAATGCCACTCAAGGTGATGATCTTGCGGTAGTGAGCAATCAGATGTGTTCCACTTGCTGTGGGTTCATTGCAGTTGGTGTCAAACACAAGAACAACTGGCGTTCCTCTTCTAGAACCTTTCTCCTTGTGTCCCGTGGTCCCAGCCAGCTGGATGATCATTCCCACTGCCTGAATAAGATAGGATGGGCGCTGGCTGGGTTTAATCTCTGAGGCTCCAAATCCAAGCCCTTGCCCAGCATCTCCATCCAGTATTGGAGTGGACCAGCAAGTTCTCACATGTTAACAAAAGCTCTGCCTGGGCAGCAGCCCCCTCCTGTTTCCCTCACCATATTCTCTGCAAATGGCTCATGGCTCTGTGTGTCTCCTCAGGGGGCTTTTCAGAAAGGTGATGAGTACATCAGAAGCACCTCTCTCTGCAACTGATGCCATGCAGAACCTTATAGGAATAGCTCATATTAATAACTGCAGGTTAATATTAGTCATGTCCTCTTCAGTTTGCCTGTGATCACTGCAAAGGCAAATACAGAAGCAAATCCCCAGGGGTGGCCATCTTGTGTGCACAGAAATAAATACCAGGGAAGGGGAGAGGACAGTGCTCGTGACTTTGTGTGGCAGAGTGCTCGCAAGGTGGGGGCATGGGGGAATGGCAGCAATATGAGGATACTGACTGGGTGTAGTAGGGCGTGCTCAGTGCTGGGAAGATGCACATGGACACATCCAGAGGGTCACTAAATTCAGGTAAGGGCATTCCCATTCCCATGACTGGCAGCAGGAATGAGAGCAGGTGAGGGTAACGTGGAGGGTGGTGGTTGTGTGGGACAAGTTGCACAGAGTGAGGCAGGGCAAGTGCTTGTGGTGGTGTGAGAGAGGAAACTATGAGCATGCAGATGAATTTACTTCTGAACCTCTCCCTATAAAATGATACAGTGAAGCACAGGTTAACCAGTTTGCTTGGTGGGTAAGTACTGAAAACATCCTTTCCCTTGAATATCTCCAGCACATAAAAGCCGATTCTTTAGCTTGTGTGGGGCAGAAAAGAGGATGGAGAGTCACAGAGCTCCAAAATTCTGTGCAGATTCTGGGACCAGTACAGAACATCTGAACTAAACTGTTACTTGCAGGGTGGTACCCAGAATGCTTTTCTCTGCCACTTTGCTCTTAAATGCTACCCTTCTAGAGGTCACCCTAACCTAATTAAGTCTCTGTATCTGGTTAAAGCAACAGCTGCACAGTACACACGAGTTCAGGGGCAGCTGAAACCAAGAGACATGTTCTACATTTGCTTCTCTAGTCATGGCTGAGCTGCCCATGGGGAGACTCGGTTTGGACAATTGCTGGGAAAAGAGATTTGTGTTTTGGTACAGCTGTGCAGCCAGTGTGGCTGGGAACACGATGTTTGCTGTTAACTCTCAGCATGCCAAATGGAACTGTAGGCCTGCTGGCTGGAAAAAGCAACACATGGTGGAGAGCCACAGACAGCTTCACTGCATCATTCAGTTCTGGCCCTTCATGAGCTGATCCTGAATGCATTGTCTTTGAGTTCCACAGGCTTGGAGCCCCTTCCATGTCAACACACTTGCTGAGATAAAAGGTCCTGACAAGAGGAATTACATTTTCCTGGAAAGAGGAGGACCGAGAGCACACAATCAGAGCTGACCGTAATGCATTGTGTGACGTGCTCAGCATTTGTGGGACACACACAGAGCCTTTTGCATGGAGCACAACGTCCCCTCAGCGTGTCCCATACGTCTCATTTACACAAGTTAGTTTGGAGAAGATCTTGACATCCCTTTTGTCTCATCTGGTGCTGCCTTCTGCCCAGGACAAACAAACAACTACCAGTACTATACTACAGGATTTTAGGTTAGGAGGTAGCTTTAGAAACCCTCTCAGCAACACTGCAGAGTAATGCTGAGAAAATAGTGCCATGCCCACAGCGGGAAGAGACTCCACATTAGGATGTAGCAAAAATTTCCTGTCAGAAACATACAGATGATGCACTGAACCATCCTGGAGAAAGCTAAGGATAGGAATGGACAATTTCAAGTAATCAGCTTCCTTGCAGCAGTTTCCTTCTCCTTATTTATAGCCACTCTATGATTCAGTCAGGCTGGAACTGTGAGTGCAAACACGTTTTCTTTGCTCCTGGCTCTCCTTGGACTTCATTTGCACAGCAAAGCATCATCCAGTGCCAGAGATTTATGATACGTTCAAAGCCCAAACAAGGCTGGATCTGAACAGCCACATATCCTCCAAATTTCACGGTGGGAAACGTGCCTCTAGTGGGCTCCCCAGTAGCTCATGTCAGATTCACTGATCCCGACTGCAGCTGTGCATGAGGAGGTGCAACTCAGTCTGCTCCAAAGTAGCAGAGACTCAACAAACTTGAGCTCAACTTCAAACCTAGGAAAAGCTCCTGGATGGATCTAACCTTCTGTCAGCAAAACTCCTGGGCCTGGGGACTTAAAAACTTACACAGACCCAGATCAAGTGCCAAATTCTGTATATCAGCCCTTCACGCTTCATGCTGCAAGTTTCATGCTTGTAACAGTGGGTTGCGCCAAAAAACCACAGTGGCCATGTATCTCCTCCTGAAAGCTTGTGAAATACTTGTCTAGGACTCAGTGCTTTGCAGCTGAGGTTGCTCTTCATCGGGATGACCCCAATCTCCATCGTTGCTATATGGGAGCACCCTCTAAGCTTCAGTGAGGACCATGAAGTTGTTGTCCTGGGGCTTGTATAAAATCGCAGCAAAAAGACATTTCCTGCCCAGGACTGGATTTGGTGCTACCTGGCTCTAAGCTTACAGTCATTCACAGTTCCCTGTACTACAGACAAAAGCCTCTCGTTCTTCAACCTCTCCCCACACCTACCACATCCCACAAGTGATAAATGAATTTATAAGATGAGGAGTCTGTCGTCTGTCCATCGCTTTTTTTCAAAGCTGGAGAAAAAAGCAATGATCTTGTTCTGGAAGAAAATCAAAGGCTGCCAACAACAGCATGATATGTCAGCTCTTTTAATTTCATTTATTTATTTATTTTATCCAGTTGCTTTAATCCTTGGAGTTTAAAGGCAAAGAATGAATGCAACGTGCTGGAAAATGAAGAGCATGTGACAGTATCAAAGAGCAAAACCAAAGGAAAGGGGGTGTGTGTGTTGGGGGAGCCTTGTTAGGAGACACATTAAGGCAATCCAGCTGATAGATGAAGCCTTTTATAAATGAAGAGTAAGGTCTTCATGTCACTCTTTATCTTTTTTTTTTTTAACCATTGTCTCTCTCTCTCTCTTTCACCTCCCCTTGCATTCCTATCCTGCGTCTCCTCTTGTGGTCTCCTGTCATAGGTCCCACTTTATACTTGAACTGTAGGGCTGCTGCGGCCACAGCATTATAAAATCTCCCTCTGCTGAGGATAGCAGAGTCTGTGCCTCAACAGCCCATGGTGGTATCTGCCACTGAGAGACCCTTCAAAGAGACTAAAATGCACCTTATTCCAGTCAGGCTGGGATGCTGGTTCCTCCCGGTCTTTTAGAGCTATAAACAAGGCATGGCAATCAATCACAGGCAGCGGGAGCCTGGTCTCCAGGGAATTTTGGCACAGAGGTGGGATAAACACATCACAGAAAAGCTGCTGTGCTATAAGTAGAAGTTGCAGTAGAGAGGTAGGTAGGTAGGGGGAAGCAACCCAGAAATGCCTTTTATCCTTGATAGAGGAGCAGAAAGACAAGGAAACCGAATCACCACATTCTTCTCTTTCAGTCACAGTTTTGACAGCCCCGGAAAACAACTCCAGTGGAAAAACTGCTGTTGGGTACTGTTTTCGATGAGATTCAGCAGGAGTGACTCAGTTCTCATTGTCTCACACACACACAGACAGAGCTTATTATCTGTGATCTTTCTACATAGTGGATGTAAATGCCAGGCCTGCCTCCTTTGAATCCTCCTGAGTTTGGTCAAGCAGGAGAGTTTTACACAGACCCAATTTCCCCCAGCAGCCTTCATGCCTCGTGGCTCCCTTGCAGCAGAGGTTGCACAGCCTCACACACCAGCACAAACCTCTGCCTCTGGTGGTATCCACACCAGGTGTTAGACCCCACCAGAGACCAAGCCATGACATCTCACTGCTTCCTGGCAAGCAGAATTGGAGGAGAATTATCTCCTCTCCCCCTTCCAGAGACTGGCCTTTCAAGGTCACAAGACAGAGTCTAAATGTTACTCTCTTCAAGCCTGAGACGTACTTAACCCCCGTCCCCAGAAACATTACTCATGGTTTAGCCCCAGCCATTAACCAAGCCCCAGGCAGCCATTCACTCACTCCACCACCAGGAGGATTGGGGAGAGAATCAGAAGGGTAAAAGCTGGAAAACACATGGGTTGAGGTAAAGATAGCTTAACAGGGAAAGCAGAAGCTGAGCAGACAAGCAAAGCAAAGCAAAGAATTAATTCACCACTTCCCATGGGCAGGCCGGAGTTCAGCCATCCCCAGGAGAGCAGGTCCCCATCACGTGTAACAGCTACTTGGGAATCCAAACACTGTCACTCCAAATGTCCTCCCCTTCTTCCTTCTTCCTCCAGCTTTATATACTGAGTATGATGTCACAGGGAATGGAATATCCCTCTGGTCAGTTTGGGTCACCTGTCCTGACTGTGTCTCCTCCCAGTTTGTCAAGCACACCCAAGTTCCTTGCCAGCATGGCAGTACAAGAAGCAGAAAAGGCTTTTGCTCTGTGCAAGCCCTGCTAAGCAATAAGAATTATATCTCTATATGATCAACCCTGTGTTCAGCACAAATCCAAAACATGGCTTCTTACCAGCTACTGGGAAGAAAATAAAAGTGTACTCCAGTCAAAACCAGCAAAATGTCCCTGTGAGGTCCCAAGGCCGCAGACCTTTGATCTGGAGAGTGGTGACTTGTGGATACTGAAAAGCTGCTGGGCAGAGGAATTTTCCATCTCCTTGCACTGATTCTGTGGGAACTTTCCTTTGCTATGCAAGCTATGTAAACAGTAAGATAGGACTTTGTAAGTAATTCTCACACCTGCTGTTTTCTCACTTATGTTTTTGGTACAGTAACATAATATTTTTAAATGGGCGTCTGATGCTTCAGCCTATCACCTCAGGACAGGTGTGGACACTGTCCAATGGTCCTTTTGGAATTAGGAGATATAAATGATATTGTAAAATTAATAAATAATTCATTCTCTCGCTGGACTCTCTTGCTGCTGCATCTCTGAATTCCTGCTAAGCCTGCTACAGCGACTGTCGAGTGACTGAGAGGGGATGTGATGTGTGGCTGGCGGAGGCTGGGGTGGACATGCTGCAACAAGACCCATGGGCAACCCCACCTCTTCCCTATCCAGAGGAGCTCCTGTGGTGGGGACTGGCAAGGGCAAGAGGGTTAGCACACACAAGGCAGGCACTTTGAGTTCTGTCAACAGCGGGCCTCTGGGTGAACCACTTTTAACCACACCTCTGTCTCTCCGGGGAGCGTGGGATGTGTGACTCTGGCAGCACAGGAGGGAATGACGGGTGGATTGGCAGATTCTGTGCTGAGGCTACTGCACTCTGACCAGTCTCTCTGGTTTTCTAGTTCCTGGAGTGTGTTGCTTAGGATCTATATGCAAGGTGTCACACTCCTAAAGCAGATTAAGTAGACTTCAAAAGAGACTGCTAATTTCATACAACGATAATAAAACTGGTCAGTCTCACAGAGGGGCAGCAAACTTTGTATTATTAATTCTTCCAAGATGCAAGTGATCTAAGATCTTTGCATGAAAGGCAGTGTAAGAAAGGCCCAGAAAACTAATTTTTCCAAAGTGCAGTTTGCTTTTTTCCCCAGTCCTAGAGGAACAGGAAAAAAGAAAGAGGAGAGACCCAAAGACAAATGCCACAGAGCAGGCGCAAGGCAGGCTGGACATAATAGAAGCAGAACAGAGGAGTCACTTGTTCCCCTAAGACTGGCATGAAATGCAGCATGCACCAGAGTCATGGAAAGGCATGCCAGCAGGACCTGTGTACCTGTCCTGGAGCACAGGTCACTCCAAGGTGCAGAAGGACACACAGGACGGACATCATTTACATGTCAGATGTTTTTTATCTTTTCAATACCAAAAAGTAAGGAGACATTTTTCAAAATGCAGTGACTGTCAAGCAGAAGTCTGGAACAATTAAATGTGATATTTAATTAAATATCTATACTCCCATGGAATCCAAGATTTACCTCTTTCTCCTTTTTAGTACAGGAAGTCCAGAGATAAAACCTTCAAGTTATGAGCAGCTATACCCTGCCGAGAAAAGTGATGGAGTGCTATGCTCCAGAGAACTTAACCAGGCCCGAGAAAATGTGGAGTTGACACTTAGAAGGTTTTCTTCTTATTATTGCTGCTGTTATTATTATTATTATTACTATTTTTCCTGACACTAAAACTCTTCCTGTCATGTTTGCAGAGAGAGACAAACAGTGTGTGCCTGCATGTTAATGGGAATAAATGGGGCCAGTCTACTTTCCTGATACGTGGGGTTCAAATGCTGGAGGAACTGTTGAAAGCAGGTGTGCTTTAGTGAATGCTGGGAAAAGCTGTAGGGCTCATGGATTTTGCACAGGAGAGAAACACAGATATGGGCATTGGTGATAAAGGATCAGGGCTCAGCTCTGCTACTGACTTGACCAGCTTGGGCAGGTTACTCAGCGTCCTGTGCTCTGGCTGCTTCCTTGCAAAACAGTTCAGGAGTAATAGGATGATGATCCATGCTATTCCAGGGACATGGTAAGAACAAGGGCCTAAACGTTTCTGGCATGGTGATAAAATGGATCAGAGAGTGATATAAATACTTCATACAAGGTGAGAAATGGCCTAGAGGGGAGATTTCCTCCACTGCCTCACTAGATGAAGCTGCAGAGATTAGGTGCAAAAATCAAAGGTGAGGAACCAAAATCTGAAGTCTTTCAGTTTGCATCATCATTTACTGTGGCCAAATGAAAAAGCCACCAAAAGAGTATGTAAGAATTTCTCATCTGTAAGATTTCCTCATCTATATTTTACTGCCTTAATGTGAATAAATGATTGTGCATGGAATGGGACACTGGAGTGAAGAAACATGTCAGGCACAACCCAGGTTATAAGAGAGCCAAACTCAGGCTGTGAATTTGAAGTATCAGTGGTTTCAAATGCGATTGGATATTACTTTAAACTTGAAAAAAAAAAAGAAAAAAGCATTGATGACTTCCCCTTTGATGTGAATAGCGATCAAAGATCCATTTGCTTCCCAGGGGGCCATGGAGACAAAGCCTGACATAGCACAGAACAGAAAAGCTGTTGTACAGGTTAAACAAATAATCTGTATAGCTTTGTGTCTTGCCTCCCACAGTGACCAAAAGCTCATGCCAAGGGAAGCCTAGAAGAAAAGAAGCATAGATGATACTTTCCTTGAGTATTCACCCACAGTGCTTCTCTCATGTTTTTAGTACCATATTCTTTACTGAAGATATCTCTTGTAGCCTAACTGACTTCCCTTTTCCAATACACAGGACTCCATAAAACATCTTAGACAGGAAATACCTCTGTACATGCACCTTATCTTCACCCAGACCTCATGCCCCTGTGCATCTCTGAAAGCACTGCCCATGACAGTGGAGAAAAAGGCAGAAGATAAACTTGGTAGGCTTTGTTCCCCTCCTCCTCTCAGCTTCTTCATTTCCTATCACTTTGAAAGCTGTGACAGCCATAAGCCACAGGTTCAGTTGTGGGGCTTGAGGCATGAGGTGAAGGAGAAAAAATAATCTCTCCTTCTGGGCTGCAGCACATCCTAATCATTCTCCACTCTCTGGAAGTCAGAGGGATCACTGGACCTTGCCAGGACAATACTGGTACTTGGGAGCATTTCCTGATGCTGCCTTCTCCCAAAGCTGTTTGCTGGAGTGCACACTGTGCCCAAATTCACCTCTGTGACTGCCCAGGTGCTGTGGCTGAGGAAGTTGCAGAAGAACTGGATTGAGTTTCCCTGTCCTCTGAGACAGGAAAAGTCTCATCCATTCACTGTGGGTTTGCCTGTCACATCCCATCATACCCACTGACTTCTACTGTTGTGAAAAGAGACCTCTCTTGGAGACCTGCTCTGCTGCCAGGACTTGAGCCAATCTCATCAGGGCACCTTAGCATACCTTCTTTTGATAATGACACTTCACATCTTCCAATTACACAGCCTGGACA